>CM046855.1:729477-1329477 GCA_025617745.1 Heliocidaris erythrogramma
GAACCAAAAAGAACCAAAAAGAACAAATTACTGTGCTCAGAAATAAAAGGCTATTATACTCTGTACAAAATTTAATTTTAAATATACACTTTACACAAAGAAAATCCCTTCAATTTCCATTACGGGATTTTTGCAGGTCTACATGTCAAATATAGCAAAGAAAATAATAAATAAATTAATCCGTGATTTACTGGCAGGTGAAGTGTAGACCCTACACTTCGTAGATTAGAAGACGCATTTCTACGAAAGTACTCAAAACGTGAAATTACACTGTGACGTGATTACCTGAGGGAACGTAGCAAGCCTGTGCATGTACATGTACACTATACACGTACATTACATTTACTCATACATTTATATGTACCATGTTATTTTGCTTGGCCTAGTACAATGCAGGTCTACATCATGTCAAATATAGCAAAGAAAATAATAAATAAATTATAAGCCTCTGATTTCTGTATTGTACTCAACAAAAATAAGAATGATTGAACAATGAATTGTACTTTCATACTGCAGTGTGTCATGTACAAGTGCATTGTACGTGTTGTACAAGTACATGTACATGTACACTACATGTACACTACATGCACCCAACATGCAACACTTGTTCTACGTGAATGTACACTACATGCACACTACATGTACAAGTACAAGTACAAGTACATGTAAATGCACATGTACCAATGGCTTGCAATGTTTCGCTCACGTAGTCACGTCACGGCGCAACTGTAGATTAGAAGACGCATTTCTACGAAAGTACTCAAAACGTGAAATTGCACTGTGACGTGATTACCTGAGGGAACGTAGCAAGCCTGTACAAGTTCATGTACATGTACACTATACACGTACATTACATTTACATGTACATTTATATGTACATGTTAATTTGCAATGCCTAGTACAAATACAGGGCTATGTCATGTCAAATATAGAAAAGAAAATAATAAATAAATTATAAGCCTCTGATTTCTGTATTGTACTCAACAAAAATAAGAATGATTGAACAATGAATTGTACTTAATACTGCAGTGTGTCATGTACAAGTGCATTGTACGTGTTGTACAAGTACTTGTACATGTACACTACATGCACACAACATGCACACTTTGTCTACTTGAATGTACACTACATGCACACTACATGTACAAGTACAAGTACAAGTACATGTAAATGCACATGTACAAATGCTTGCAATGTTCGCTCACGTAATCACGTCACGGCGCAACTGTAGATTAGAAGACGCATTTCTACGAAAGTACTCAAAACGTGAAATTGCACTGTGACGTGATTACCTGAGGGAACATAGCAAGCCTGTGCATGTACATGTACACTATACACGTACATTACATTTACTCGTACATTTATATGTACATGTTAATTTGCAATGCCTAGTACAAATGCAGGGCTATGTCATGTCAAATATAGCAAAGAAAATAATAAATAAATTATAAGCCTCTGATTTCTGTATTGTACTCAACAAAAATAAGAATGATTGAACAATGAATTGTACTTTCATACTGCAGTGTGTCATGTACAAGTGCATTGTACGTGTTGTACAAGTACATGTACATGTACACTACATGCACACAACATGCACACTTTGTCTACTTGAATGTACACTACATGCACACTACATGTACAAGTACAAGTACATGTAAATGCACATGTACAAATGGCTTGCAATGTTCGCTCACGTAATCACGTCACGGCGCAACTGTAGATTAGAAGACGCATTTCTACGAAAGTACTCAAAACGTGAAATTGCACTGTGACGTGATTACCTGAGGGAATGTAGCAAGCCTGTGCATGTACATGTACACTATACACGTACATTACATTTACTCGTACATTTATATGTACATGTTAATTTGCTTGGCCTAGTACAATGCAGGTCTACATGGCTTTTGCTAAACAGTCGGGTAACGTCGCGTCGCGTTGGTAGAAATTTTCGAACATTTTTCAGGAAGGTGTCTTCAAGGGGACAAATTGAAAAAGAGTCCATCTCAGTATGATTTTCCCGTTTTCAGGCTAAAAACGACAAACAAGGGAATAAAGAAAACAATAGAAGGATAATGCAAAGAAATACATGAACTATAAAGAGAGAATAGAAGGGTAGGAAGGATGGAAGAAAATATGATGAAAGGAAACAAAGAATACAACAAAAGGAAAGTTGGAAAGTAAAAATAAGTGGATAAAAACAAAGAATAACATAAAGAAAGATAGAGATATAAATGATAAACGGATAAAGATATTAAGAGTAACATAAGGAAAGATAGAAGAGAAGATGATAATTTGAATAAAGGAATAACATAACGAAAGAAAAGATGAAAGGAAAACAAAATGATAGGATAAAAGCAAAGAAATGTTTTAAAGGAAAGTAAGTAAAGTTGGGAAGCAGAAAATAATTTTAAAAAAGAATAATATGAAAGATAGAGAGAGAAATGATAGGATAAAAAAGTTTAACTTATTATAAAGAAAGACAGAGAGAGAAAAATGATAGAAGGATAAAGATTAACGTGAGAAGGTAGGGGAGAAAATGATAACAGGAAACAAAGAATATCATAACGAGAGGAAGGATGGAAAGATAATTGATAGAAGGATAAAAGCAAGAAATGACAAAGCGAGAGATAGAGAGAAAAATGATAAAAAGATAAATATAAACATGAAGAAAGGTGGAAGAGAAGATGATAAAAGGGAAGAAAGAATAACAAAGTGAAGATGGAAAGCAATAAAAAAAGAGGATAAAAAGAATAAATATAAACAGTAACATTATGAAAGATGGAAAACAAAATGATAAAAGCAATAAAAGAATAACGTAATGAAAGAAAGGTGGAAAGAAAAAAATAATAAAAGGATTAAAAACAACTGAATTAGCAATTACGCGATGCGTAATATAATTATGTCCCCCCCAGAAGTGTAGATCTGTGGAATGGCTGTTAATTTATGTAATTTCTGATAGAACCTTGAAGATAAATGTGAGAAATGAATTATCAAAATAATGTTTTATGATTACAAATGCATTTTCTGTTGATTTTGAATAAATTACAATAAATTTGCATAATTAATGAATTTCAAAATTCTGTGTAGAGGTTTGACAGCCCCTACCCAGCCTATCAGATAAAACAATCAGATTCAAAATACGGTGTGAAATAGAGGAGAAGTAGCATTTTTCGTCGATTTTGAATAAATTTGCATAAATTTGCATAATTGATGAATTTCATGATTTTGTGTAGAAGTTTGGAATCCCCCACTCAGCCCTATCAGATAAAGCAATCAGAATCAAAATCGGCCAAGAAATGACGGAGAAGTAGCATTTTCTAACGTTTTGAGCACACACGGACGGACGGACGGACGGACGGACCTTTTGCTGCATTCTTTGTTTCCTTTCATCTATTTTTCTTCCATCCTTCCTTCCCTTCTATTCTCTCTTTATAGTTCATGTTTTTCTTTGCATTATCCTTCTATTGTTTTCTTTATTCCCTTGTTTGTCGTTTTTAGCCTGAAAATGGGAAAAATCATACCGAGATGGACTCTTTTTCAATTTGTCCCCTTGAAGACACCTTCCTGAAAAATGTTCGAAAATTTCTACAAACGCGACGCGACGTTACCCGACTGTTTAGCAAAAGCCGTCTACATCATGTCAAATATAGCAAAGAAAATAGTAAATAAATTATAAGCCTCTGATTTCTGTATTGTACTCAACAAAAATAAGAATGACTGAACAATGAATTGTACTTTCATACTGCAGTGTGTCATGTACAAGAGCATTGTACGTGTTGTACAAGTACATGTACATGTACACTACATGCACACAACATGCACACTTTGTCTACTTGAATGTACACTACATGCACACTACATGTACAAGTACAAGTACAAGTACATGTAAATGCACATGTACAAATGGCTTGCAATGTTCGCTCACGTAATCACGTCACGGCGCAACTGTAGATTAGAAGACGCATTTCTACGAAAGTACTCAAAACGTGAAATTGCACTGTGACGTGATTACCTGAGGGAACGTAGCAAGCCTGTGCATGTACATGTACACTATACACGTACATTACATTTACTCGTACATTTATATGTACATGTTAATTTGCTTGGCCTAGTACAATGCAGGTCTACATATATGTCAAATATAGCAAAGAAAATAATAAATAAATTAAAGCCTCTGATTTCTGTATTGTACTCAACAAAAATAAGAATGATTGAACAATGAATTGTACTTTCATACTGCAGTGTGTCATGTACAAGTGCATTGTACGTGTTGTACAAGTACATGTACATGTACACTACATGTACACTACATGCACACAACATGCACACTTTGTCTACGTGAATGTACACTACATGCACACTACATGTACAAGTACAAGTACAAGTACATGTAAATGCACATGTACAAATGGCTTGCAATGTTCGCTCACGTAGTCACGTCACGGCGCAACTGTAGATTAGAAGACACAAGGTACGATAATACGCTAGCAGCGGTCTGTAGCAGACTGGAAGAAGCAGAAGAGAAGACGCATTTCTACGAAAGTACTCGAAACGTGAAATTGCGCTGTGACGTGATTACCTGAGGGAACGTAGCAAGCCTGTACAAGTTCATGTACATGTACACTATACACGTACATTACATTTACATGTACATTTATATGAACATGTTAATTTGCAATGCCTAGTACAATGCAGGGCTACATCATGTCAAATATAGCAAAGAAAATAATAAATAAATTATGCCTCTGATTTCTGTATTGTACTCAACAAAAATAAGAAATACTGAACAATGAATTGTACTTTCATAGTGTGTCATGTACAAGTGCATGTACGTGTTGTACAAGTACATGCATGTACACTACCATGCACACAACATGTACAAACTGTACAAGTACAAGTAAATGCACATGTACAAATGGCTCGCAACGTTCGCTCACGTAATCACGTCACGGCGCAACTTCACGTTTTGAATACAATCATGTTTGGTAATTACGTGACACAACATTTCGTAGAAATTACAATAACCAATAACAAACAACGAATGGCCACATGACTTGGAGCACACATTAACAAGGTTATTGTTTATGGTCATTGAGAAGAGACTAATATAAAACTTTCTTTATGATGCCCGACACAGAAATACATATCTGGGACTCCCCACGTTTTCAGACACACGTGGCGGACGTGGCCTCCGCAGAACGCATACGGACTAGAAACACGCACGGTGGGATGTGACCATGCCTTCAGCGAATTGTTAATTGTCAAAAAGCTGAATGACATCATTGGCTAGTCTCAATAAAAGCACTTACATTTATAAACAATTACGATAAACTGTTGGGTAAAGTTAATAAAACCGTGACTATTCGTAATTTACTGGCAGGTGCTAGAGATAGGCCCGCATAACTAGAGATCGGCTTTAATTATTCGCTGAATTACATTATAATGAAAATGAACTGTCCTTCAAAAAGTGCAAAAGTCAAATGAAAATGCAGATAAGGTTTACCAAAATGTAAGATTTTCAATGTAACAAACATTAAGGTAAAATATTCAATATTAATTTAATGATCGACATACATGTATGATTGTCGGGTGGAAAGAGATCAATAATTTTAGCTAATTAATTATGCAATGATTTGCATATACACAGGAATAATTGGGGGAATCTCCTACTGTCTATGGAATTAAATGACATTTTTCCAAAAATCAAACCTTTTCGAAGAGGACAGATACCTTTTTCAATGATTTCGAGATATACTGCACACAGCCCTA
Source organism: Heliocidaris erythrogramma (assembly GCA_025617745.1). Classification (NCBI taxonomy): domain Eukaryota; kingdom Metazoa; phylum Echinodermata; class Echinoidea; order Camarodonta; family Echinometridae; genus Heliocidaris; species Heliocidaris erythrogramma. The sequence continues at coordinate 735,247 of CM046855.1, forward strand.
TAGCTAATGTAGGATGCCGATTTTGTCATTTGTAATTGTATTTGACTTTGTTTACACTTCTGTTCTGGAATTTAGTTCAGTTCAGGTTAGCTTTCAATAGGTTTTTTGTTGTCATGAATCTCATCAGAGACTGTCCTACTTCTCTTGTCACCTTCATTCCTTTCCTATTCAGATGTGCCCATTCCCTCCATCCTCACATCTGGTTCTTTGTTGAACATTCCTCATTACATAATCACCCCAAACATTGACCCATCTTCCTTCTAGTTATTTCTGATTGGCTCTTGTATTGAATTGGGTTGATACATTGTACTTAAATACTTCCATTTTCTTTATGTTCATTGGTTAAAGTATGTTTGAATATTTATAATGTTATGTTGTCTTACCAAGTTGATCTGGGCCAGGCAGCCCTGTAGTATAAAAGAGCATGATTAAAAAGAGAAAATCTCAGACAGATAGATCAGAGAGAGCACTACCAGACCTCACCAAGTTTACATCTCTTTATTTTTCGTTGTCTTCTGAGTTCCTGTTACGTTTGATGCCTGAGTTGCTGTTGTTACATACACGTTCCAGACTGTTTCAATGTTTGATTTACAAGAAGGCCTAGCCTAGAACTTAATTTTACAAACATACACTAATATAACTAGTGTTAACTGAAAAGAAAGAAATTAAGGGGGGTCAGTCTATATTGTGATACCTGTCGTATCGTGGGTAGCTGAATTTTGGTCGTTTTTCCTCTCGCACGCAAGAAATAGGCGTTCGTTTTAATTTTTAAACATTACATTTTTCCAACAATTACCTCTTCCAAGCGGAGGGACACCTCTTACAATATTTTTACACTTATATCCGGTACATAACATATCGCAATAGCTATTTTCCCTTAAAAAATGAAAATGTAGAAGGGGGTCATTCTAAATTGGGAATTCATGCTGGGCTCCACACCAGCATTAAGCAGCAGATTGCCAAGCCAGGAGTTTAGGGGGAATCTCCTAGTCCTACTGAGTACTGACTACTGTCTACTGTCGCTGACGACGCCGATGTGATGGAATTAAATGACATTTTCCCAACATTAACATTTATAACAATTAACCTTTTTCCTAGCGGAGGGACAGCTCTTACAATATTTTTCACTTAGCCTAGGGGGCCCCAGCCTAATTATACTTTAAATATCGCAGAGGCTATTTTCCCTTAAAAAATTAAAATGTAGAAGTAACTTAAGGGCGTCTTCTAAATTGCGTAGGCCTACCGGTATTCATGCAGGACTGCACACCAGAAAGCAGCAGATTACCAAGCCAGGAGTTCTGGGGGAATCTGCAATGGCAAAATGACATTTTTCCAGACGTGCGAGACTAGTACTAGATAGCCCTGAATATCGCTTAATTTCTTCTAATATACATCAAAGCCTTTCAAATACAAGATATTACATGATTATTCTAATAATTCCAAAGCTTTAAGAGTCTAAAGATAGGTCTAATTCAAAATAAACATTGCATTATAATTATTACCTGTCGTATTTGGTCACCAGGAAATTAGCGAGATCCGCGGCGAGTTTCTGCCTGAAGCTCCGGCTTGGAAAGATTGGCATGCCGCTGCCGTTGGTAAAAACACCCAAGGTTGAGGAAATAGTTCCGGCCTCTGCAATTTTACGGTGATACACAACAGTGATTTCAAATTTCAAAATTATTTTAATCAATAAGAATGCATCTGGACGATAAATTGCTGATTATTTTTTTATCCTTCAAACCCTGACAAAGAAATTCAGATATGTTGTAGCCAATTAAATTCTTAATCAGATTATATAAAACCCTGTTAAACCCTACTGTCCCAAATTTCGGTAAATTATTGACGTAGTCTAACTGTTCAGCGTGAGTTTTTGACAAATTCTACAAAAACGTAATTTATGAATTTTTCCAACAAAAAATGTAACCTTGGGAAAAAAACACTTTAGAAATGTTTGGAATAAATAAATCAACAATTCTCATGCAAAAATTATAATACTTGCAAACCGTAAGCCCAAAAAACACAAAAAAAACAAATGGGACTCAAAAGTCCTTTGGATGGGACGCATAGTCTCCTCAAGGGGAACTCATGTTCTTTTAATGGGACTCGATGTCCTTTTAGTGGGACTCGATGTCCTTTTAGTGGGACTCGATGTCCTTCTAGTGGGACTCCACTGTCCCTAATAGGGGACTCGGTCTTTTGGTGGGACTCCAATGTCTTCGTGTGGGACTCCGTGTCCTTTTGAGGGACTCAATGTCTCGTAAGATAACCTAACCCTAACCCTAACCCTAACCCTAACCCTAACCCTAACCCTAACCCTAACCCTAACCCTAACCCTAACCCTAACCCCTAACCCTAACCCTAACCCTAACCCTAACCCTAACCCTAACCCTAACCCTAACCCTAACCCTAACCCTAACCCTAACCCTAACCCTAACCCTAACCCTACCCCTAACCCTAACCCTAACCCTAACCCTAACCCTAACCCTAACCCTAACCCTAACCCTAACCCTAACCACCCCCCCCCCCCCCTAACCCCCCCCCCCTAACCCTAACCCTAAACCCCCACCCTAACCCTAACCCTAACCCTAACCCTAACCCTAACCCTAACCCTAACCCTAACCCCCCCCCCCCCCTAACCCTAACCCTAACCCTAACCCTAACCCTAACCCTAACCCTAACCCTAACCCTAACCCTAACCCTAACCCTAACCCTAACCCTTAACCCTTAACCTTAACCCTAACCCCTAACCCCTAACCCCTAACCCCTAACCCCTAACCCCTAACCCCTAACCCCTAAAACCCTTAACCCTTAACCCTTAACCCTTAACCCTTAACCCTTAACCCTAACCCCCTAACCCCTAACCCTAACCCCTAACCCTAACCCCTAAACCCCTAACCCCTAACCCCTAACCCTAACCCTAACCAACCCCCCCCCCCTAACCCTAACCCTAACCCTAACCCTAACCCTAACCCTCTTACCTAACATCTACATTTGCCAGTAACCTCCTCTCTCTCCTCATTTCCCCATATTAATCACAAGTTCTTCGTATATTCTTCTTTCTGTGTTACTTTTAGTATTTCCCTTTACCCCATTTCTTCATCTTCGCCCCCTCCCCCTTAGTCCCCCATCCCCCACCCCCCCCCCCCTCTCTCTCTCTGCAAGTCTCTGGCTCTTTGCAGGCACAAACCCTGGTCAGTCGTTAAATAGTGTATATACTGTAAGACTACCATAGGCCCTGTACTGTAGCTGCCCCTGACCTATTGACTCGACCAATAGGTAGCTGGGTTACGCTTCTCTCAAGACACAATGATTTTCTGATAAAGTGTCAAATTAGGGTCTGTGCTTGCAGACTAGGCTCTGTCTGCTTCCTTCTGTCTTTCTCTCCTTCCCTACCCCCTATCTCTTTTATAACCCTTTTTCTCATTGCACCCCCTTCTCACTCGATCCTCCTTTCCTGTGTGCTAGGCTTAATTACACACAAGGCGAATGACGTGGGAATCGGATATCACCTTGTTATGCGCAATATCTTTATAAACTGTTCCAATAAATATTACCATTACAAGGCCAGGGTATGATGATCATCATAATATTGGTATTATACGGTATACGCAACCAAGGAGGTATCGGTGTGATCACCCAATGAGTTATCACACATATTGTGCATAAAATTATGCTGTTTGCGCAATGGGGGTATTCCCCGGTCCATCAACGTCATTGCAATTTTGGTCGCATTTTCCCGCAGCTCAAATTATATCCATATCGCACTCCCTCCCACAATACTGCCGAGTACATCTTTCATAACTGACAAATCTGCGAAGAGACAACATCTAGTGTTTTTGACATATACTTTCGGGGTTTTTTTCTTTAACTGTAAGTATATCTTTCTCCTCGATTTATTGCATAAATTGAACAAGTTTATTTTGATTTGTTGGGATTGAGTCAAAAGACAAATGTCTCATGGTTGGCCTTTGAATCCCAAGGTCCTGGACTTGAAATTACATAGCTGCGCTCCCCTGCGCTATAGCACTTTGGCAAAGGCATCGAATTAATTTCTCGGATGGGACTCAAAGCGCATGATCCTTTCTTAATCAAGCTTACACTAGTCTTACTTTTTATACATGTAAAATATACACAAACGAATATCGTATCCGAGTTTAATGCGACGTAAAAATTACGGTATAGGCCTATATGAATGCCCGTTACAAAAGGGGGGGGGGGGGGACTCGGATTTTTATTTGACGGGGTGTGAGTCCCGGACATTGAACCCCTAACCCATCTTTAAGGGCACATTTTAAGAAAAAGGGTACCAATTTTTAGGGATTTCTCGCAAAACGTAGACCTATGTTTCTGTGCGTTTTCTTACATTTCCTACCTCAAACCCAGTGGCGTATCTACGCGAGGGGGGCATCCTAGCCCCGGGCGGCACTGGAAGGGAGTGCAAAAAACGCAAAAGTGAGAAAGAAGAGGGGGAAAATACAAAAAAAATATGGTCTTTGAGCCCCATTAAGGATAAAATGCTAAGAAATGGAGTTTTTTAGGGTTTTTGAAATGCGAAATTTGTCTTAAGCTCGGTCGCTGTGCTCCCTTGCATAATTATGTTCAAGATCTAGTTCGCGCCCCCGAAAGGCGCTTTTAAAGTGTTAACCATTAATTGACTCTAGTTGCTTTGCCCCCCCCCCCCTCGCATAAGGCAGGAGCTTGTTAAATTTTGCGCCCCCATATGGGATATAAGTGCATAAAAAGCACTTTCAAAGTATAGAACATTCGAAAGAAATCATAAATTTGCCTTGCATTTGCCTTCCTCAAATATATAATTTCAGGGTTTTCATTCATTTTGCGCCCCCAAAATAGGAAGGTTTAAAATTTCCCAAAAAATCTATTGCTAGGTCGCTGTATTACCTTGAATTATTTTTGTCTTTGTAAGTGTAAAATACATAAGAAATTTCAAGTTGAGGGGTGAAAAGGAAAAAAATTCTGCAGCTTGGTCGCGTTACTCCCTTGCTTTTACACTAACTCATCAAATTTGGGCTAGCAACCCCGGGTTATGTGCATCAAATTCATTTTCACGTAGTGCCATCATATGTAAATTAAAAACGCTCATTAATCTGGGGGCGGAGATTTGATAGTTTACCACGGGCGCCAGAATACCTAGATACGCCACTGCTCAAACCGCAAGAAATGGATTGAAAAAATACACGAGGCACAGGATTTCGGATACCCCCCATGTTTAGGGATTTAAAAAAAAAGAAAACGGGACCCATTTTAGAGATTTCTTGTGAAAAAGCGACCCATTTGGGCGGCACATTCCAGAATACCGTATATACCCCCTGTACTTCCATAATATATATTACACACGAAGCGTTATTTAGATTGTGTCTTTACCTGCGTCAGTCGAGCATGTGAAGGGAAATAACCCATGTGCCGTAACGCCAGTTGATAAAAGTATTGTTTGCACTCCTCATTTAGCAATCACGCATAGTAAACAATATAATTCAATATCATTCTCTGCAAAAGGCGTTACAAGTATAGGCCTACAAGCACGTCACTAGGGGGTTGTTTTTTTTATTGTGTGGACGTGGACGTCGTTCACGTCTACCGGAAGTCTGGGTCGACTGCTCAAGGTTGTCCACTGTTGAAATCAGTTTCAAGTCCAGTCGACGTGGACTGGAACGGCATGACATTTTCTCTCCATCTTTTCTTATGTTATACTTTAGCTTCAGTATGTCTCTCTTCAGCGCCATTTTACGATTATTTTATACTTTGTTTTTTCGCATTATTTTTCTGTCTTATTTCCTTATGTCATTCTTTGTTATTCTCCTTTCATTTCTCTCTCTATCTTTCTTTATCTTTGTTTTCTCCTTCCACTTCTCTCTATCTTTCTTGATGTTATTCTTTGTTGTTTTTTTTTCCTTTCCTTTTTCTTTTTATCGTTCTTAATATTATTACACTATCAGCAAATGACCCTTCGTGCCTTTAGCCCTATGTCAGTGCTTGATTCAATGCAGAGTGTGCTCTATTCATTTAACAATAATTTTGTTTTGGCACAAAGCGCATTAAAAACAGCACTATTCTCTGACGCAGTCCTACATCAGGAAAATTACGTTTCGTGTGCACTGACGTCTGACGGGCTTAAGAAGATTTTCCTCTTTCTTCTTCTGTACAGGCCTATATCAGCTCGAACGAACCCAGACACTATGGCCGATGATAAGACGGAAGCGATGATGTGTGATGACGGAGAAGCGGACAGTGGGATCGCATCAAATGATTCTGATAGCAGACGAGATTCGTTATCTAGCGTGGTTAGCAGTAGCTTGTCTGCCAATTCCAGCATCGATTCCGCCCGTGGTTCCATGTCAGATCGCCGCAGCTCCACCAGTTCGAATGTCAGCTCGATGTCAGGCATGAGTGACCTATCTCGTTCGTCTGGTACGAGTAAGTTCTTTTACCGTTGTTTTTTTCTTCAAAATACTTTGATCTCGTGTGTTTTTTTCCTATAAAAAAGTTGCATTTTGCTAATAGAAGAAGGCCAAGTAGTTGCAATGACAGACTGAAGTGACCGTAGAGTTGGAATATACATGTATAGCAAAAATATTTATTTAACCCTTGGTAAGAGTATACTTTAGTTAAAGAGAAATGAAGATTGAATATGATTTAAAAAAAGAAAAAAGAAGCAAAATACAATTAATGATTAATGTACGAGGCGGAGGAGGTGGGATGTAGCCACTTCCTCCCCCCCCCCCCCCTCCCGGAAGGTTTAGATTAACCATATCCGGGCTGTCCTCATCTCACATTAGCAAAGTGAGGTGCCCTAAAGTTGTGTTATTTTCAGATTTTATGGAGTATCATTATTTTTGACGATGAATTTACATTTTAATCTCAATTTTCATTATCACTTTGAGGTGGTCACAGCAGTGTTGGCTATCCAGACAGCGTCTCATCAAGCCGACGATCATCACTGTCGAGTGTTCGCAGTGATGACAGTACGGCCACGCTTCGTAGTGATGTAACGGCGACATCAAGGAAGTCAGGTCAGACATCGATGACCTCGGCGGTCGATCACCAGCAGGGATATGGTCATGTTAGTCAGTCGAGCGCAACAACCAATTCCACATCGGGTAAGATCATCGTGTCATTGTGTGATTTTTAAAGGATATACAGGTATTATGTAAGTGATTCTTCTCATGAGGCCTCATCTCATCTTTATATTTATAACGCTCTTGAATATTCTTCCACATTGCAGATAGCAATATTTCTAATTTCATAGTAGTAAATGCAGATTAAGGTTTTGTTTTGTTTTACTTTGTTTTATAACTAGATATATGTTCCACGAACAATTAATTCAATAATGTTTGATGGTAATTACCTTTGAGAGATACTTTGATAGCCTACTTTTTCCTCTTCTCAGAAGTGTTATATTCTCTAAAAATAAATGACCAGAGACACACATATTAGCAATAATGATCTTCTTTTCAACATTTATTTTCTCTTTTTACATAGTGATGGAAATGACAATAATTATATGAATTCTTGCTTGGTAGCACTTTTGGGTTGGGAGAATTAGACAGGCATACACGTTAACTTAAACAGACATTATATCAATGGACAAATCCTAGGTATGTCCCGTACGTCACCAAGTATTATGAAAGTGTAGTATGAAATTGTAAGCATAGAATTTCATAAAAATATAATTTTACATACTATTGTGTGGGATCTAAGCTCTAGCAGGGCTATCAGAAATACTAAATTTTTAGATGTTTCGGTGAATTATGGGATATAAGGTGGAACTTAGACTAGTGGTAATATGAACTTTTCGTCTTTCCTTTTAATATCCCATCATAACAAATAGGTTATACAAGAGTGAGCTCCACATATGGCTACGGCCAAGGCGGTCGGACCCGCACTACCAACACCAGTACACCAACATCAGATATGTCAGGATTGATTCAGATCCAGGTCGTAGATTATGCTGGGAAGACACACCTTGTAAGGGTCAGACGGACGGACAAGGTCAAAGATCTCAAGGTCAAGGTTCAGGAGAAAGTGAAGATCACCCCATGTCAGCAACGTCTTGAGTTTCAGGGCAAAACCCTTGATGATAGATCATCAGGTAGTCTGCAATCGCAAGGACTTGATGACATGAGTACTGTGCGTTTACAGGGACGACTGGTGGGTGGTGCCCTGTTCAAATAAAGCTTGAAAATTGTCATTTTCCAAAGGTGCATATTTCAGAAGGTTTGTCAATCCGAAGGTTCATTATTCCGAAGCTTCATGATTCAGAGAATGAAATAGAACCCAGTTTCAGTTTTGGAGTAATGAATTTTCGAAATAATGAAGCATATTTCATTTTGGGATTAATGACCCCCCCCCCCCCCCCAGTATATGGTATAGGAAGTTTTTGTGTTCGGGATTATGAAGCTTTGGAAGGAATTACGAACCTTCGGGAAAACAAACATCCATGTACGAGTGCCCCCGGAAATTCATAGCAAATTTGAAGAACTTTCCATCTCGTCGGCAAGCATGATCTTGGCAAATTTGCTCATCTACCGACAAATTATTTGCAGCTTGTCTGACCACAATCTTATTTAGAATGACGATTTCTCGTGCACTTTCTCTTAGGGGCCCCCTGCCACCCAAATGCAAGGTGATTTCTGTTGATGTGCAGGGATGCATACAACTTATATTTTGTTATTTAAATATCTAAATATGCTTCATAAATTTTAAAACTGTTTTTAAAATCATTTTTATCAAACATGCTAAGCTCCACCCTAAAATATGCCCCAGATGTCATTCCTGCAATGACGTAATCTGTCAATCATTAGTGAGGTAAGGAGAGATAGTGGTATGTAGCTGTGCCAGAGATGACCATCTGTTCTAATAGACCATACAATGCCTATATAGGAGTTGTTATGTCAGACATTCTGTAGCATCACCAGGAAATATGGTAATGAGGAGGTATTGTTTGAAAGCATGCAATTCTATGTGAGCATGTGCTGAGCTGGGGGAAGTTACATTCCACTGTCTATTGTATAATGTTAGTGTAGCTGATTGATGATTGACAGATGATGTTATTGCAGGAATGAGATCTGCATGGAGCTTTGTTTAATTGTGGAGCTTAAGAGGTTGGGAAATATATTAAAAAAAACATTTAAGAATCCATGAAACATATCTAGATGTCTGAATAACAGAATGTTAGTTGTATGCATCCCTGCACATCAACAGCAATAAACTTGCATTTTGGGTTGCATTTGGGTTGCAGGGGCCTTTCAACCCCAATTATGTTCAGGTTCCCATCGTACTCATGAAGGCAAGTTTGTCTTGATTTACACAATATTCCAGTTCGCTTCCGAATTTTACAGTAGATCTTGTTCCCAAATAATTCTGATTTTTGTTGTTGTTTTGTTTACTTTTTTTTTGTGGAGTAGAAGTGAAAAAAGCAACGTAGGTCTAATCTCATTAGGCCATAGGTGTGGTTACCAAAAAGGATAGGAATCTCACTATGACATGTGTGATGTAAAATGTCCTACATTGGGACTATAATTATGAGACGCCATTTTGTTAGCATCTTCGGCCTAATCGTGGAATGCCCCCCCCCCCCTCATTCAGTGTTATGTTTACTGAGGTGGAATGAAGTCAGCATAGCATTGCACACAATAAATCGCTATAATACTGTGCGGAGTGAATGACGGGGGGGGGGGGGCTATTTCAGAACCATAACGCCAAATCTTGTCATTTTCCCCGCGGCTTGAGTATCTACTGGAGACACATTTGGATTTCGTAATGTACATCGTAGTTATTTTACTCATTGCTTTATTTCTTCAGTAGTTATCCAGCTTAAGACTGTTATGCTGTTGATTAAATGATAAACAAGTTTTAATTGCGGAAAAGGAATTCTTCAGAATGTATATTGACTTTTTAGAAGTAGCATATTAGATCAGTATAATTTCGTAGAGAATTAAATTGAGATTGTATTAACGTAAAAACGTTATTTTCATTCTTCTTTCTTTTCTTCTTTTTTTTCATATTACATGATTACAACATTACAATTGTGCAATAGCCAGTATAAACTTTACAAACTTTATATTCATCATTCCACGAACTACATTATTATACGCATACAATCAGGTTTAAATAAAACGTAAAATGTACTGATTGGCTAAATGCTTTGTTGACCAGCTGGTTGAAAGGTTAAATCGTCGAATCATTCAATGGGTGATTGATTATTTGGTTGAGTTATTGATTGGAATAATGAGAATGAAGGAATAGATTGATGAAATTGTAAAAAGATAGATTAAAAGTTAATCGATGGATTGACACAGATAGCACGTGCTCCATATTGATAAATCCTGTAACTGCATAGACGATAAGAATGAGTGAATGAACTTTACTATTGTTTAGCTGATTGATTTATATATTAATTAAATGATTGATTATTTGGATAGTTGGTTGGTTGATTGCAGGGGCGGCGTCCCGGGGGTCAGGGTGCATAGTGCCCGACTTTTTCAAGAACCCCAAAAGTGCCACTTTTTATTTCTGAAAATGTCCCCTTTCTCTCTGACAAGTCCCTTTTTACTACTAAAAGTGCTCCTTTCACTTTCTAAGAAGTTCCCTTCTCCCTTCTGATAAGCACCCCTTTTCCCTTTCTGATAAGTACCCCTTTTCAATTCTGATAATTGCCTCATTCTCTCTATCTCTAATAAGTTCCATTTTCATTCTAATAAGTCCCCTTTTCTCCTCTGATAAGTGTCCACTTCAAATTTAATAATTGCCCCTTTTCTCTCTGATATTGTGTCCTTTTCTCCTCTGATAAGTGCATTAATCTGATACTTTTAAACCTATTTTTCCCACTGTTTCTTACAAAAAGAGCAATATTTAGATTCAAAGAATCGACGGGCTCCATATACACAATGCAACTACAATATGTTAGGCAGTGGCGCTGGAGGCAAGGGAGGCATAATGCCCATCCCCTTCCACCCACCCCCCCCCCCAAAGAAAACAAAAAAGTGCGCTTGAATTTGCCCATAATTTACACCAAGTAAGTGCAATATTTTTTGAAACTTGGTCCCCTTTTTTGCTTTGTATTCACCATTTGTAGGTGCCCCTTTTGTCAAAAAAGTGCCCTTTTTTGCTGGCGCCCCTCCCCCACTTTGAAAGACGTTTCGCCGCCCCTGGTTGATTGATCAGTATTGATTGATTGACCGTTATTTGGTTGGTTCGTTATTTCTTGGTCGCTGGCTCTGTTGGTTGGTGGATTTATTGATTGATTGACTGATTGTTTAGTTAGTTAATTGGTTGGTTGTACTGATTGGTGAGTGGGTTAATTAATTTATGTTGGATTAGTGATTGATTGAATAGTGGAAGCATTTACAAATGGTTCACAGATTGATTGATGAATTGATTGTATAAGAGGTAAATACATGAATACATTGATTTATTGATTTCAAGCAGTGGCGTATTCAGACATTTATAAACAGGGGGGTACCCATCATTGCCAGTTACATGACTGTTTGTCGGGGGCGCATTCACTTCATGCACCACGTGCTAAACAAAGCTGTTAAAAAGACAGAGACTGAGAGGGAGAAAGAGAGAGAGGGGGAAATATCGCGTAAAAATGAAGAGAGAGGGTGTAAGAGAGAGAGAGAGAGAGAGAGCACGTGTACATTATACATTTACGAGAAAACTGTAGACTTGAACATTATGGTAAAGTATAAACGGACCATATACTATTTATTAAACGGTACTGGTTACAAAATTATAGGTATTTAATAGAATAATGCTAAATAAGTTTGGGTGACCATTTGATTGGATCCTTCTACATTCTTGTTAGGATAGACGTTTTTGCATGTGATTGGACTGTGCGGTCATGAAATATTGCTTTACCTTAATCTTAACTTATTATGTTTTATTTAAGTTACGGAGAAACAGGATAAATACAAATCTGAAAGAGAAAGGGAGAGCAGAAGGATCCTAGGATTGTTTAAAACCGATGGTGTGTCAAGATACACCGATGGATGGATGGGGAGGGCGGGGATGATTACGTATTCATACAGAGGGATAACCTTCATTATTAAAGAAATTACATTTGTCTGAAGTTTATTAAAACGAATATGTAAAAGTAATTATTTTGTTTATGAACGATTGATTAAATAGTGAATTTGTGAATTTGTCTCTGTTAGGTTTATTGCTTGAATTATTCTTAGTTAGATTGACCAGTGAGTAAGTGAGTGAGTAAGTGAGTGAGTAAGTGAGTAAGTGAGTAAGTGAGTGAATGTTGTGTAATAGTGTGATGAGAGAGGGACTGATTGAAATGACTGGATTATTGATTGACTGATATATTGCCTGTGAATATAGTTGATGGATGCATTGGAAGACTATCTGATTTGTTGATAGACTGATTGATTGCTTGCGAGCCCCTCTCCCATTTACTCTGTACCCTCAAAATCATGTACATGTATTTCCATTTCTATTAACAAAATATGAAATCATAATTTAGATATAATCATTGGTCATATGTTTTTACCCAAAACCTTTATGAAACTTTCAACAAAAACTGAGACGTGAAATTTTATGAAAGTTTCTATACTAAGCAAATGGGAGAAGAGATCGCAAGGTACGTCACGGAATTGCCAATTTGTGCCTGGTTGATAACAACTTCAAAAATTCATAACTCTCTTAATTCTTATCTGATTTTGCTCAAACTTTCACTAATCTGTTTCTCTCATTTCTTCATTTATTTAATCAACTTGATACCAGCCTGGACTTTCCCTTTCACCTTTTCAAATAGATATTTATTTTATGCTGGGATTCCACTAATTTCTCACTGAAATAACGCTCTTGGCAATCATAGCCCATGGTCTATACCAGCACTCTGAGAATCATGAATCAACAGCCAGCCATTCTATGCGAAGAATATTCTAGAAAAATCGCGCATACGCACAAGAACAATTACGTTTACTGATTCCATGTTATGAGTTCGACTGAAAAAGGAAACCTATATGAATAATACAATATCGTCACCAGAATAGTAATTTGTGCGCTTCATCGGATTTCATACATTACAATATCTGGATCTCGCTTGAATTTTGTAAGCATGACAATGGCATTGAACTTATTTAATTTAAACCTCTTTTTTTTCCCGTATATATTTTAAATCTTATAGGTCTATGGTTGATTTGTATTGCATGGTACATCAAATTTATTACCTTTATTACGGTGACACCAAAATTATTATTCTTTTCTAACAACTGATTGTGTCTATGCTTTTTCATAGAATAATGGCAATGTGGCGATTGTATCCGGTATATCGGTATCAGATTGTTTGCATTTGTCCTGGGAGGCTCGTTGATACTGAATTTTGAGACTTTGTCAGCAGTGGCGGCACCAGGATTTTTAAAGTGGGGGGGGGGGGCAAATGGGGGGCAAGGGCGGACAAAAAATTTGTCCACCCTTTTATTTTTTATCACTCCGAAAATTATTGGGGGGCAACTGGGGGGGGGGGGCAAAGCTTCTGACTTCCCCCATGCCCCCCCCCCTTGGTGCCGCCACTGTTTGTCAGGAGTCTGCATTGCTAAGAGAAGGAAGATGGGCAGGGTACATGACTAGCAGGAACTTGCTGCTAATAGTGTAGTAATTTATAACTGAAATTGCGTTAACAATACTATATACTATTCCTCCCTATGTTGTCAGAAATGGACGGAATAGCAGGGACACCATACGGACCCAGAGCCTCTGATACTGCTGATAGTGGTAATTGGACGGGATCCTCGGGGCAAGACACCGCCTCCACAATTACGAATGACACCGGCTCCACCATCACGTCTCAAAGATCGGTTTCGTCCGGCTTTTTTTCAAACCCAAATAGAGGTATGATTACCATAACTCACCCGGGAGAAATGTAATAATAATTTTTCTAGCTCCTGTAGCCGATGATTCTCATTTCCTAGCTCTTTTCTTTAAGCAAAAATCACTTTCTTACATAGAAACTAATCAAAATGAAAATGAATAAAAAATAAAATATTCAATCATACATGCAACCTAGATAATAATCATTGTACATATGTTTTTAAACAAAACCTGTATGAAACAAATGGATTCCTTCATCAACGACAAAAATGAAAAATTATGAAATTTTCTGAACAGACCAAATGGAAGAAGAGCTTGCAAGATATGTCAAGAAGTTGCCAATTTGTGGTCATTATTACAACTTCAAAATTCATAACTTTCCTATTTCTTGTCGGATTTTGCTGAAACTTTCACTAATCTATTTATTCATTTCCTCTGCTTTTATTAAAATCAACTAATTACCAGGTTGGACTTCCCTTTTAATTTATGTTATGTGCATGGTTATGTGTAGCAAACAAAACCAAAACAATTTTATACCCACACACAGTACATGGGTCACCGTTACTGTCTATGATCCCAGTGTACTCCCATGAAAAGATATACGTGATATGATTTTCTTTTATATATATAAAAGAGACATACTGATTGTCACGTTAAATTGCCTTTGGAATTCGTGAGGATAAACTTGTTTTACCTGCTTGTCACGTTGTGCTGTTCTTCGTAGGTTTTTTTGGCGGAAAAGACTACACAGTGGTGAATCATTTGATTCTAAAAATGCGTAAAATTGTATTGAAATAGTAGAGCGGCTGCGTTTTTTTCTGCGAGCCTCAACGTGGCGACCGGTTGCATTAGATGGCATTGCTTTATCCAGTGGTAGAGATCGATGATTCATCACCATATTGAGACGAACTGATGATTTTTGTTCACGTAGGTCAAAGGTCATTTTGAAAGAAATTGAAGAGTTTTTAGTTTTGTTATTAACATGTATAACTGTATGTTTCTTATTCTGGTTAAATCACAATATTTTAAGAAACTTTGAGTCATGATGAAGCTGACTGAATTTAGGCGGAGGCATATAGGAGACGCAGTCGCATTCACCTTTTTCTCTGTTTTCATGTTTTATTTTACAGGAAACTCACCAGCTCCCACCTAGCAAGCTTGCCCAAGCAAGACATGATGGAGCTGTTCTTGCGGCAGGAGTCGCAGACGTACAAAGATGAGCAGACAGCCGCCAGAATACAGCTTCATCCAGACCAAACAATCACTGAACTTCAGAAGGAGGTCCAAAGGGCCACAAGGATACACTCTGGTCAGCAACATCTCGTTCATGAAGACACCTTGACGGTCCTGAGTGACTGCACTATGGCCACCAGGACCATACGGTCATGTAAAATCACCAACCGTTCTTGGATTAAGTATGGTGCCCGCTCACGCGGCGGCGGCGGCGGCGGTGTTTGTTAAAGGGCTAACATTTTTTAATTTTAATTGCCCCTTTCCTTCAAGAACTATTTTTCCTAACCTAGCCTCCCCTCCAAAATCGGCCTTGAATAACTTATGTAATAAGTAAACATTTTAAAAGGTTATAAATTGCGGATAGGGGCATTTCTACTAACTGCTCTCCCTCAAGTTCCTGTACACCTGTTGTTCAAATGAACGGTGTTTGGGCGAGTTGCAAGAATATTGACAGAGATTCTAAGAAGGCTACCCTCATTAGGAGTAATCATGTTTGCAGCAAGCAGAAGACTGTTAGCAACTTAGTTTCCATTTGGTGAATTATGAATTGACAATGTTGAAATCTGCACATCTGCAAAACAAGTAAAAAAAAATCAAAATAATCAATGTTAATGTAAATAGTAAAACCATAATAACCTTCAGGGGCGGCGGTTTGTTGTCACGGCCGATGGGGGGGGGGGGGTACGGTACGAGACCAGCGACTTTGGGGGAGGTGGGATTGGGTGGGTGTTCTGTGACAGTTCATTATACGAAACTTATTCTAATGACAGATTTATCATTCCCCAAAATAACACTTCATTCAGAAGCCAAATTTCTGATCGATGTCATCAAACAAATATAAGGCTGTAAAAATCCCCCCCCCCCAAAAAAAAAAATAACTCAAATCGCTGTTGTAATTTTCAGTTGTTAAAGCCCATGGGTAAAAGTGTATATTCTTTTTATATAAACATGTCAATACATAAGCAAGGAGCCTAAGCTTCTTGTTGAGACATTATCTTTAAAGCTATCTAATCAAACTTACTATTTCTTAATGAATATTTCTCATTGCTTATAAATATGTACCTGTTACCAGTATTTGAATCCAAGGGCATGTTCATCGTGTTTAATTTCATGTACTTTTAGGATAACAAAGTTTCATACATGTATTTTGCTTCTCAGAAGTGGAAAAAACCCAGTTACACCAGTGGGAAATTCCAACTGGTTCCAGTTAATTTCAACTGGAATCAGTTACATGTAACTGTTCCAGATGATTCTAACTGGTCTCTGACACATAAGGCGACCAGTTGATGTGATAACATGGACAACAGTTTTTCATGACCAATTGCACCAGTTGATAACTGGTCTAAGTGCATATTTCCAATTGCACCAGGTCTGTGGGCATATTTCCAATTGCACCAGGTCTGTGGGCATATTTCCAATTGCACCAGTTAATAACTGGACGGTGTGCATATTTCCAGTTGCAGCAGTTGGCCGGCATACTGAACTAAAATACATTCATTAAGATACAATTATGTGGACGATATTTGTTACCTTAAAAAAAAATAATTTGATTTGATTTGATTTATTTATATCTGCTTGATTTCTCAATTCATCAAAATAATGGAATGCATACGTTATACAAATTATGCGATATACAATACAATGGAACATCATGACATTAATATATCTTAAACTACAAGGCTAACAGTAGGATTATAGAAAGAGAAATCAAACAAGAGTGTTTTCATAATAAGCCGAGCATGAAAGCCCTTTGAGATAAAATATGATAAACTAATGAGAGAGAGAACGAGAAGAAGATACAGAGAGAAATAGGGATGAAGAGAGGAGGATAAAGTGAGGCAATTGTACCTTTCCAAATATTTTAAATAACAACTGTATTAGCGATAGAGTGTTAATCATCCGGTTTGAGAGGCAGACATGATATTAACATAATAGCAAGTGGTAAACTCGTTTTGTAAACTAATATCATATCTGCATCCCAAAGAGGTGAAAATGTGCCAAGTCATGGGTCCTAATTATATATATTATACATAATTATACAAGGTATTATGGGTGTACTACAAAATCAGTATTGTGGGGAATATTGCTTAATTAGGTGATTTTTGCTGCTCGCTTGAAAGAGTACATTAAAGGGATACTCAATCGCCGATTGTGGACGTTTTTATGCCGCGAGAGGGCACCGTGTTCGTTACCTGATCATGCCGTTGCGGGGCGCAAACCTCGGATAGACAGGTCGCCGCACAAACATGCACGCTTCGCCTGAGCTCGAGCTCTCGTGCGAGATTCGGTCGGCTTCGTGCAGTCCGAAATATAATCCCAGTAGTCCAACGGACGCGTTCGACGCACAAACTTTGTGTACGAGTGAATGGGGCTTACGCGATCCTGACTTTCCCCACAGCCGCCTGGTTGCGTATCCCTTTAATGTCATGTTTTTTATTTCGGGAGGAAGGGAACTCCATACACCAGGGCCAGAGTGCCTAATAGAATTATGTGCAAGAGCAGTCCTGTGGTTAAATAAATGGGATATGCGTGAATTTGTGTGTTCGATTGAAATAATGTTGCAAATACTGGGGGTAAAAGGTTGGAGTTATACTTAAACATGAATAGAGCTTTTTGCAGGAAGTTAATATCATTGACCTTGAGGGACTTAAGACGAAAAAAGAGAGGGTCAGTGTGAGAGCAAAAGCTTGCCCCACTTCACGCCCGGATGGCTTTTTTTCTGGAGAATTAATATGGGATTTGTATAACATTTATGAGTTGCCCAGATAATATTACAATATGATATGTATAGCAAGGTATTATACAGCGTAAATAGTACAGAAGTAGGTAACAAATATTTTAGCTTAGTTAAAGTCCAGTTAATGCCAATGCCTTTACATTGGAAATATTGCAGGCAAACCAATGTTACTGTGTTGTATCGATTGGTAGAAATAAATAGTACAAGTGCAAATTAACTTGTTACTAATTAAGTTTCAAATCGTTTCAACTGGTATGCAACTGGTCCAGTTAAAACCAACTGGTAACCCTGGAAATTGAACTGGGATAACTGGTCCAGTTAATCTTGACCAGTTGAATTTTAACTGGTCCACT
The DNA here is from genome assembly GCA_025617745.1 of Heliocidaris erythrogramma. NCBI lineage: Eukaryota > Metazoa > Echinodermata > Echinoidea > Camarodonta > Echinometridae > Heliocidaris > Heliocidaris erythrogramma. The sequence goes on from CM046855.1 coordinate 753,409, forward strand.
TAGACCAGGTAAAGCCAACTGGTAACCCTGGAAATGGGATAGCTGGTCCAGTTTGACTGGATCAGTTTATTGACCAGTTGAATTTTAACTGGTCCAGTTAGACCAGTTAGAATTCGAATGGTCTGGATCAACTTGTCCAGCTGCTACTGCATGATTTTTTCTTGTGGGTAATAATTTTGTCATTTTAAATGTGTATTATTTTAAGACTACCATGAACTTCGCATTACCTTTCATCAATTCAATGCTATTTTAAGACATGTGTTCGAGACAAGGCTATATCATAATTATGACTGGGGATTTCCACGGATTCATACAAGAAAACTGTAGACTTTAGCACGAGGCTATGAAGATAATGGTACGAAGTAAATTTTAAAAAACCATATTTACCTATATTGATTCGTTTACAACAAAAGGTAAACATGGTATTCCCCACTCAGCAGATAGATTTATATCTAGTTATTGCACCTTTGTAATAAACAGACCTTGGGAAAATGGTTTTGGATTTCAGACACCATCTTAAATAATATGTTTTTAAGATAGTGGTTACAAATTTATAAAGACGTTTATACCGAAACCTGTGCGCGATGGATTTTCACTTTCCGATAGCATTTATTTTGAACTTCCTCTTGACGTTTTTGAATTTGAATGCGTAGTTAGAATAGTCAATGGAATGGAATGGGACGGGGTGGGCGGAATAGTCATAAGATATTCACAGATGGATGAATTTCAAGCAGCATTTTGGTATCTTTCAATAGTTATGTTCACACGTAGTACATAGCATCGATGCTATGTAAGTTTCAAAAATATTTCCAGTACGTTCAGACAGGCCGTGATCAACTTGCTTCTATCCCCACTCGTGACTATTCATCGCTCACCCGCTGCCAAAACAATAATTACTGCGCCACACAGAGTGACCCGAGTATAATTGGTATGCATGGTCAAACGCGCGGACGTTATATGTATTCATAAATCAACATAATAACACAATAACAATTCATTTGTAATATCGATAATACAATCAACTAGCAAATACATGTGTTACAATACTTAATTTTAAATAAACCTTGTACATGTCAAAATTGACTGAACTCCAATCTTATGCCAAAATAAAACACATGCATGCACACTATATTCTCTGGTAAGCACATGTAAATCAATATCTAAAGACCACATCATACTTTAGTTAAGGTCTGATTATGAAAGAGCAGATTCTCAGCTTTAAAATGATATATAACTCATTGGATGTTCATAACTCAATTTACAAGGAGAAGAATGCACAGTCCCTCATAATGTTACTTCTTAATAACTAATAAGGGTTTAAAGTTTGCAGTCTATTGAATCACTCTGACTTGCAAAGTGTTGTGCTAAGGTGACAAATGGAGGAATCGAACTCAATGAAAATTTCTATGAAGGGATTATCAGATTGTCCTAAAACTTGGCATACTACATAGACATATCCTGTTTATCATAGTGCACAAGTATCAATGCAAGAACTTACTCCGGGAGATTTATGGGAGATTCAAATGAGACAAGTATTCAGGGTCGTGAAAAAGAAAAGTAATACAACAAAATCCAGAGAAGACACACATAAGTCTGATAAAAAGCTGGCAAAAATACCACTTCTAGATTGTTTGGTGCCTCCACATTTTAGATTACTTAGAAAAAAAGTATACTCTTTCAGGAAATACCCAAAACTAAAATTTGACCATGCATGCCAACCAAAACACATTGATTGATCTCTAACTGAAAATCACACAGTGCCACTTTTGGGTGGTTTTGTGGTGCCTGGTCATATAAAAAAGAAAAAGATAAAAAGAAGGAACCCCCCCCCAAAAAAAAAAACCCCTTCCTTACCACACAGTATACACATTACCCTACTATACCCCTATATACATCACATGAATACATACATTACATTACAGTACCAGATGAAACAGACAGAATGATAATAGAAAAAAAAGTAGGGAAGAGGGTACATCACATGAATACATACATTGCATTATATTATAGCACCACATGAAACAGATAGAATTATAATAGCAGCGAGTGAAGATAGCAGCGATTGCGCTCACACGACAAATAGTCACAAGCGCGGTGGGTGGTCTATGCTTTGTCGCTGGATCCTGAGATTACTCCTGCTAAACTCGCTGCAAGAATAGTTTGGAAACTCGCTTCTATCTCGTGACTATCTGCGTTCAGACAGCGTTTGGTCTCGACACTATCTGGTCTTCACCAAAATAGCATCGACACCTCGATAGCATCGATGCTATCGCTCTACGTGTGAACGTAATGTGTTGAATTCAAATCTCTTTCTCCAATCTGTATTCCTATTTTATAACGTATTCCTTACACTTAACTTACTATTAAATAATTACATGTGTCAGAAGTTCATTAAAACAAACTAATTACTTTGTAGTTTTATCGAATGATTAAAAGTTGATTAACTGAATTTCTCTGTTATGTTTATTGCTTTAGATAATCATTGTTAGATTTCGACTTGAATGAATCAGTGTGTGAGGGATTGATTGAATGATTGATTGATTAATCGACTATTACGTTGCTTCAGGATAGTTAACGGATGCATTGACATATATCTGATTTGATGATAGAGTGATTGCTTTAATTATTGTTGCACTGATTGACTGATTCATTCATTATTCATTTCTTGGCCATGTTTGTAGTTGAAATATTGAATCAATAATTTCCTTGCGTGTTTGCTTGCTTGCTTGTTCGATTGATCGACTGAGTAATAAATACATTGAATGGTACAGGAGGGTACGGGTTCGAATTCGAATTGAAAAAAAATCACAATATTCCTTTATTTAGGGGCACTTCCCATTGCTCTCCCTAAGTTCCTCCTGGAAGGACACTCCTGCTGTGGAAAATGAACGGAGTTGTGGTTCAGTCGGAAGAATACTGAGAGAGAGAGAGAGAGAGAGAGAGAGAGAGACTGCTTGCAATATGTTTACCACACTCTTAGAAATGTTGGGTAAATGCCACTGGGTAAATGAAGATTGGGCATAGGTTGGTTAAATCTTGCTCAACTTTTACATGCATTTACCCAACATTGGTCAAAAATAACAATGAAATTGGTAAAGTTTACCCAAAAGTTGGTCGGACTCATAAGGACCCTCATGTTGGGTAAAATTTGGGTAAAATTTTGCCCAATATTTCTAAGAGTGCAGCAGAAGAATATTAGCAATATTACCATTAATTTGGGTAATATGCATGAATGATAGGAATCAGGATAGTGAAACTGCACATTTGCTGAAAAAGGCAAGAAACTCTGAAGTCCAAATAAGCAATGACATAACAACTTCATAAGTTCGTTCAATCACAATGTATTCATATAACTCGGCTCATATACATATCATATTCATCTATCACCTATGTGATAGTCTACCAAGAATAATTTTACTCTTCTTGAATTCTTACCACTTCGAGGGGACAAGGAGCAGTTTGTCCCCCTAACAAATGTCCAGCCAAGAAAAAAAATAATAATTATAAGTCAGTGTAGCTTTTAATGACTACATGGTTGAAAAAGATTTTATGTTATCGGGAAAATTATTCCAAATGTCCGGACCAGAATGTCTAACAGATTTGTGTATTTTTGATAATTTGGGATTTGTAAGATCGAAATTTACAGATATGAGAGTATAGGGTAGTAATGAACAGAACTATTAAACCTAAAAATGTTATCAAAGGATGGTGGAAGTTGATTATTAATGTACTTGAACATTATGACTGCTACTTGAATAGCTTTCAAGTCGAGTTAAGAAATGCGATCCGACATGTACGTATAGCTCTCTTTTGTAGTTTAAAAATAGAATTGATTTTTGTCGAACCACAATTAGCCCATACAATGTTACAATATGTTATATACGGGAGAAACTAGCTTATTATACAATAGGAATAAGGTTACATAGGGTAGAAGAAAGAAAAGCTTGGAAATTGCCCCTGTGCTTTGGAAATGCACATTATAATGCGGCGGCCGGCGGGTGGTGTAAATGTTAATTCCAAGTCAAAGTTTTATCTATTATTACTCCCCAAAACTTGGACTTAGTTTTCTTTTGTACTGGCGTATTATGAGAATGATGTTTGAAATATAGTAATATTAAGTTATGAAGGCAAAGTTAAGAAATGAAGAGAAGGGGAAACGGGGTTCACGTAAGTAGACCCCACAAGACGAAATGGAATGCCGCTTTTATGTAACGAATTGAATTCAATCTGAGACTGAAACTAGATATCAGTAGATCATCCATGCCCCTTTCGAAAGCTGTAATCTTTTGCTAGCTCTCTTCGTTTGCTGGGAAATAAATATAAATCAGAAAAACACTACAACATGGAACAAATGATATATCGAAATGTATACCCGCAACCCCCGGGATTTACGCCAGTGATATGGAACAAATAATATATATGTCCGCTGACTTATACCCCTCACGCAAATTAGGGCCCAAAACCTGCATTTACGGCTAGAATACATGGACCACTTTTGGCTGTGATATTTTGCAATGTACATGTATAACATTAATTAAATAAAAGTGTAAGAAGCAATGAAACAAAGCTAAACTACAACAAAACAACCCAAAATATAGTAGGTGCACCTATCAGTATATATTATTTGAATATTATATATTGTACAATATTTAAGCATGGAGGGACATTATCCCCTGACAGAATTTTGCTAGATTAGTTAAAACCTTCATATCTTTAGAATTAAACAATTGATCCATTTTCAATGAACTTGGTCTGTTTCGGAAGCACAGTTTTACAAATCTCTTTCTCATAGCATCTGTTGCCGAGCATTCAAAAATATAATGAAATTCATCCCCAATTTTATTTTGCCTGCACAACGTACAAATTCTGTCTTTTTTTGCAATATTAACATATCTACCAGATTCAACAGGAAGTTTATGATTTGAGCAACGAAATTTCGACAAATGAACTCTATTTGAAAAAGGTAATTTGATAAGGTAGTTTTCAAGACCAACATTGTTCTTAAAAATTCTATAATTAGTGCAATACGTCCTTTCATGGATATTACTTCTCCAATTTTGCGAATCAATGTCTCTTAATCTCAATCTAATCGCTGAACTAAACCATGAATAAGAAACATTTCTGTTGTCATAAAATATATTAGACATACCAATCTCGTGGAGACTATACGTTCAATATATAATAACCATGGGGAAGAATAAATAGCTTTGTCATGTAAAAGTTTCAAAATATTACAAACTGTATTTGCTAATTTAGCCTCTTTACCATTAACAGTTCGGAACCAAAATTTTAGCATTCGTTCCTTAATATTTAAAGACATTTCCATCCTTCCAAGTTCTCCAACAGCCATGCTATTGTGTGTGTTCTTCCGTAGTCGTAAAACCTCTTTACAGAACTGGGTTTGCAACAGTTCTATCTGAGAAATATTTCCATGTCCCCAAATTTCACTTCCGTACAGAAGAATTGGCACGACAAGACGGTCGAAAAGTTCAACTTGAATATCCAACCTCAGTTGCTTTGATTTTATAATCAAACTGTACATTGCTCTTTTTGCTTGATTATATTGTTTATTATTGTAAGAAAATATAACACCCAAGTATGTATATTCCTCTACAACTTCTACTATGTCATTATTAAACTTAAACTGCGCATATTTTCGAACTTTTCCTCTCGAAAAAATAACTACTTTTGTTTTACTAATGTTAACCTCTAGTGACCACAAGTTACAATAAACGCTAACAGCATCGAGAGCTGCTTGCAATTCATTCTCATTCTTCGCAAGTAGAATGGTATTATCTGCATACAATAGTGAGAAAAGTTTCAAATATATATCAACACCTTCCGAGAGCAATGAATTGTCAATTTTAGTAGGTAATAAATCAACACCATTATATTTTTCTCTCACGAAAGATACAAAATCATTATTGTATAACGAGAAAAGTAATGGAGAAAGGTTTTCGCCCTGCCTTACACCAATTTTACAATAAAAATATTCCGATTTCTCTGAATGTTTAATAACTCGAGATTTTAAATTTGCGTACATGCTTTTAATTATATTGAAGAGTTTCCCACTAATTCCACTTTGTGGAAGCTTAAGCCACAATGAAGTCCTATCTATAGAATCAAAGGCCTTCTTATAATCAATGAATGCACAATAAACTCTTTTCTTTTGAGATAGGTATAAATCTAAAAGAGAGTGTAAAACAAAGACATGGTCACTGGTCGAATAATTTTCTCTATATCCTGCTTGTTCCTCTCCAATTATATTATTATTATCTAAAAAGTAGTTTAATCTTTCATTAAGTATCGATGTAAATAATTTACCAACACAGCTGAGCAAGGTAATTCCTCTATAATTATTAGGATCTTTCGGTGACCCCTTTTTCTTGTATATTGGACAATATAAGCTCAAGGGTCCAATCTGTTGGAATAATACCTGAATCAAATATTAAATTAAACTGCGCGTATGCACTTTGATTAAAAGTGCACTGACAAGAAAGGGTGGAATATGGTAAAAATGTTGCCCTCTTTTTTAGTACATTGGTCTATGGGGAAAACCCTGAAGAGGACAATATGGCGTATATTGCCCGCTCCGGTGATGGATTCGGAGTAACGTGTAAAATACGGCTTTTTATTTTGCAGCTAAATATGCCCTGTATAGGTAATAATCAACTTTAGAGCATTTTTCTAATAAAAGAGGTATCTTTCCAAAACAAAATACCACTTCATTTAGCTGCAGCCTGATTTCTGATTGATGTCAACAACAAAAAATAAGGCTGTAACATTTCCCAAACATAATATTGCAATTAGCTTTTACAATAATTGAGAGTATTAGCTAGTGTAAAAGTGACAAAAATACGTTCTTCTTTCATACGTATATGAGCCAGGAGCCATCATTATTTTTATGAAAATTGATATTTCTTCAGGAATGTCTCCTCTCGGGTAGGCTTTTGCTAAACAGTCGGGTAACGTCGCGTCGCGTTGGTAGAAATTTTCGAACATTTTTCAGGAATTTTATGTATGGTATCTTTTTTTTAGCAGCAAAAAAAAAAAAGAAAAAAAAAGGAGAGGGGAAAAAAAAGGTGGCCTGATGGCAGCATGAATTAATTATTTGATTTCTTATGCCATGAATAAATCGATTGTTGGATTAATTAATTAATTAGTGTTTTATTGAACTTTGGATTGAAAACACAGAGATGTTTAATAATTTTAATAATTTTAGCTGTGTTTACGTTTTCCGGATTCGTGGAATGGCCTGAGCTGCGCATGGCCTAGCCTAGCCTAGCCTAGCCTACTTTGCAGGCACAAACCCTGGTCAGTTGAAAAAGAGTGCCTGCACTGTAAGACTACTATAGGCCATGTACTATAGCTGCTCCTTCCGACCAGAAGGTAGCTGAATTAGGCTTCTGTCAAGACACAATGATTTTCTGATAAAGTGTCAAATTAGGGTCTGTGCTTGCAGACTAGGCCTAGCCTGCCTATACACGTACGGTACGTGTAGGCTAGTCATGCTCTGGTCTACGCTGCATATATTTTCATGCGTAAAGTGCTTTGCACTGTGTCACGATCATCGTCATCATCATCATCAGACATCATCCGTGAAAGTACAGGCCAGGGGCGTATCCAGGGGGGGCGCAACAGGCGCGCCCCCCCCCCCCCCTATTGGCCGTCGTTAAAAAAAAAAAAAATCCTCATATACCAATTGAAAATATTGTTCATTAAATAGGCTTCAAAATTTGTCGCATATAGCACTATTTTTCATCTCAGCCTTTCTTCAGAAGCAAAAATTTTCCAAAGACCCCTCCCCCATGACGGCGATCAATAATTCCTGGCGCCCCCCCCCCCCCCCTATTGGGAAATCCCAATACACCGGGATGGTGTATCATCGTACGATGGCTTCAAGTTCAAGCTCAGCCTCAGGGTCAGGGGAAGATGGTGACAGGTAAGCATTATATTAGTCTGTTAGTAGCTTCAATTAATTTAATCTAGTTTTGTTACCTTTACTTACGTCTACTGACTACCATCGATCGACATCTTCAAGACACGAGTCAAAGATGTCGGCATACATTAACCCAAAATATGAGAACAATTTGTATATAGTGTAGATGCGTTCGTTTTGGGAATTATTATTTTTTTAAAATAAGTTTTCGAGCAACACGTTTGATCGGCTGATAGACAACCAACTGTTGTGCGACGATACTCCTTGGAGGTTTATGCACACTACTGGAAGAAGAAGAAGAATAATAATCTAGATCTAACACAGACGGGGTACAGAGGGAAGCTACACCGCCGGCAGCGCAGCCACCGCCACTGGGACGGACTGTACGTCTTCTTTGCATTATCCTTCTATTGTTTTCTTTATTCCCTTGTTTGTCGTTTTTAGCCTGAAAACGGGAAAAATCATACTGAGATGGACTCTTTTTCAATTTGTCCCATTGAAGACACCTTCCTGAAAAATGTTCGAAAATTTCTACCAACGCGACGCGAAGTTACCCGACTGTTTAGCAAAAGCCCTCGGGTACCCTTTTCCAAATCCACGTTCATCATGTTTAATTTCATGTGTTTTACTTTCATATTCTCCTTCCAGTATTCATAGTATTCATTAAAAATGTGTGTGAGTGTTTTGTGTTTTGGTGGGGTTTTTTTGAAAGCATGTCATGAATTTCACATTATCATTTATCTTTCGTATCGCGAACATATAAGATAATGCTGTTTTAAGCCAAGTGTTTATTTACATATATTTGGGGAATTCCGCGCTGTGCACATAATATAGCATGGCAGAGATCGTACTACTTTTAAAGGTACTAGTTACAAACGTATAGCAATGAATGTTGAATACAATTTAACGTTTCCGGTAACTTGTGGGTAACTGTTAAATTGCTGAATATGGGCGATATCTTTCTTGGGGTGTGTGTTTTATTCCTGAGAATATTTATAAAGAATGTTTGTTATAAACTTTATCTTAAACCATAACTATTATGTAAGTTTTGGAGATGAGGGTGAATGGAAAACTGAGAGATATTTTTTTCCTCTGTTGAAGGAATTCGGTCTCTTTGTCAGAAGGGAAACGTTATTTATAAATTCAGTTGATTGAATATCTTGTAATTGTGTGATTACATTGGGTATCTTCAAGTTGTTGAATGTGAGTGAATTATAATAATAGAGTCTGAGGCTAATATAGGATGAGTGCATTTTATAGAACAGCATGAAAAGTGACCGTATAGAACCAGTAAGCCATGGGTTCGAAACCAACTCAGTGCGCTCAGTGCCCTTTGATGAATTATTAACCATTGATAATGATGTGGATAACAAAAACTTTCGTATTTAAAAGCACATACCATATTTCCTTTCTCAGCAGCAAATTAAATAGACACTGCAACATTAGCATAATCATATCAAAATGCGTTTGTCAATATATTTAAGATGGTGCTTGAAATCCACAACTATTTTTCCACCTCCCAACAGCAGCAAAACCAGATCTGGCATTTTGTTGACATTTAGACCACTGAATTGAGAATTATAGAATAAAAAGGTACGATAACTATACATGTATTTTTAAATCTCTGTTGAGTGGGGAATACCATGTTTACATTCTGTTGTGAACTTCAAATATAGACACTTGTAAATAAGTCAAAATGTATTTACGCGATAAGATTAGCGTTATGATTTATTTTGTTTTGTATAAAATGCATTATCTCTCTCACCCACTCTGTCTCTGTCTGTCATTCTCTCTCTCTCTCTCTCTCTCTCGCTTATCTTTCACCATCTGTATATCCTGCTGCATAGACACACTGTGATTATTCTATTATTTCTTTTGTGTCTGGGCAATTTCACGACTACAAGTTTATGAAATGCCTCGTATACACAGATATAGATAGAAGTGTTAAGTCATCAACATCGTATCGAGCAGTATCAACCATTTCGCAGACAACAGGGAGCGTTTCATCAAGTGTCTTGTCAGTGATTTTTACCGACAAATTTTCTCTCAGCAATCAGATGAAAGGATTTCAGTAGCTTAGAACAGTAGCTTACAACTTGCCATTGATGACACGGTTTATGAAACAGGGCCCAGGAATTTATAGGCGATGAGATATTTCTAAATTTACATGGTATACCCAGTATTAGTATCTCACCAGATATTTTTGACAATTTAAAGATAAAAACATGGAAAAATATGTCAGCCATCGTGACAATAAGCAAGGAGATTTACGAAAACATTTATTCTGAAAAAGCCAATGAATTAGCAATATATAAAGTTATCCATTCATCGTGAATATATCTATTGAATGTATACACACATTGACAGTTAACATGATAGTAGTAATACTATAATGTTCAGTTACGGTATGGGTAATAGTAAATTTTAAAAAAAGACATATTCACAATTTTTAAAATTTTTCTTTGACGGGATATCAATCAGTGTTATACAAACATTAATTTTTCAGCCAAGAAGCAAAACATAATCAGGCCTCCAATAGGCCTACTAAGTAATAACAATAATATCCGGAAGACAAAATGAACAATTCACGGCTACCTCGAAAGTGGGGCGTTGTGGGGAGCAATTTTTTTTTTAATCCGTTAAAGAGGAGGAGAAAAAATCCATCACAGCCCGTATATTTGAGAGTGGATCCATTCGCGTATTTCTCACGTAATAACACACAAATTCCTAGCAGGCAAGGGTCAGCTTGTGCTAAATTCACCCCTGCCATCATCTCACATTTTGCCATGATGTCATTAGAGGGGATTCCCCAATTACCGAGATCACAGCTGAATATTCAATCGTGACCCTATACCGGTGCGAACTGGTTTGGGGATCGGCAATCAAAGTACGTAATGGGAACGTGAAATGGGAAAGATTGGAATCATTACAGCATTACGATTACTGCATTTTCAAGACAATGTAATATGTTGAAGCAAAATAGTATAAAAATCGTGTCCGCAAAACCATCTCCGGACTCTATCCAAGGCCAATGAATTACACCCCTTAAAGCAGCTTTCGGTCATTATTTACAGGCATCTAGGCTGTAGCCTACCAATATATTTATCAATCTATAAATGTACCTACCCTCCTGAATACTGTTTTGAGATTGTTCCTTTCCCGGCAACTGCAAAATGAGGCGTGATGGCCCAGTGGTAGAGCATTGGTATCGTAACAGGGAGGTCACGGGTTCAAGTCGATGCGCCAGTGCTCGTAGTTGGTGAGGCATCACTTCTCACTACCGAGTCCCTTGGATCGGACACAGAGCCATACGTCCGCAATCATATATACTCAGTTTCAGAAAGTTTCAGAAATGAAATAATAATCATCATTACAGACATTTTACCCCTGCTTGATTACAGATTAACAATTACATCATGGACAAATGAGAAGAATGTTTAATTTATTTTCATTTGATATGTTGATATGATTTGATTGAGGTGTCTTAGTCGAGTTTTTTTTTTCACTTGACTGGGAATGCAAAGGTCGTGGGTTCGAACCCCGGCACGGCACTTATGCCCTTGAATAAGGCATTTAATCTACATTCCTCCTCTCCACCCAGGTGTTAAATGGGTACCCGGTCGGATCCGAAATTCATTGTGGTTGGATTAGCATGTGTGCGCTTGGAAACAGGCGACAAGCTGGAATGCTCCCCAGAGGAGTGGAAAATGTGCACTGTAATGTGCAGAATCGCAATTGAGTCCAGTGACCGGGTAATAATGCTGTAAGCGCTTGGTCGGTTACATTGTAACTGGTAAAGCGCTATATAAGAAACAGCTATTATTATTATTATTATTGATGTGATTTATTGGTTTCTCTATCTTTATAATCATAAAATGGTATAAAAGTATAGTATCACAGTAAATGGGACAATTATTTTTATCTAACCCTTAATTAATCTGCCCCATAAGGCAACTAAACATGTACAGTACATGACACTGCTACGGAGGCTACTATACGAGGTTGTGGCACATGAGCACGGGCTAGTGCACATGTACGTGGCACCGCTACGCAGATCAGTACCCGAGGTTGCCGCATCGTACGGGTTAAAAAAAAACACTACAAAAATCTTTGGTGACGGAACAAGTGTCTGCAGTTTAAGACTATGCATAGAAATTCGTTTGCGGTCACTGTTCAACATAAATTACGTTATGGCTGTCTGTCTGCCCCTGGGGATTGCGCAATCTACTTGCGGTGTTTACATACACCGCTAGAAATTGCAACATTGTCAATCTACATGGAAGTGATCAGTGAAATGTTATTGGAGCAGTGGCGTAACTGGACCTTGGCGTCAAGAGGGGCAAAATAAAGAGTAGAAAGAAGGTTACCAGTGACGACAAATTATTTTCCCCCAACCCTCCAAAAGTCGCTCAGTGGGAGGGGATTATCAGAATTCCCCCCCCCCCAAAAAAAAATAAATAAATTAATAAAATAAAATAAAAAGTAAAAATAAAATAAAAAATAAATATAATAATAAAATAAATAAATAAATAAATAATAATAATAATAATAAATATATTAAAATAAAAATAAAATAAAACAACATGTATTCTCTTGGGTCTTGGGTCAGGAATCTCTTATTTGAACAATGGAAATATACTTGGATTAATAAATAAATAAAAATAAATAAATAAATAAATAAATAACAAAAAAATAAATAAATACATAAATACAGAGTAGAGACAGAGTGACATATCCCTTGCACAAAAAGAAAACATTGCCCTAGATCTTTGTCCTTTTTTTTTACATGAACTGCGAATAATAAACGAATGCAAAACAACATGTTCTAGATCTTTCGAATTTCGTAAGCTGTAAGTTATGCAAACAGAGTTAGAGAATAGTCTTGTGCAATGACTCGTAGTCTACATCATTCAGTCTTTGTATTGCACAATGTCTGCTTAGAGCCATAAAGGTGCCAGCTCTTCTGGTTTTCGGCAGATTAAGAAGTACTATACTCATTTAATATCCTGTCATCGTGTTTGTGTTTTGGTTTGCGCCAAATATAACAATGTACAGTTGCCTAGACTGGAGGCCAAACTTAGCTATTACAGAATAGCATGTTTTGCATATGAACATGAGTATTGAGCTCTGAGAGGATAATACTACTACGCGTGTACATGTACATGCAGATATAAAAATGATAATCCTCTCTTCTTCGACCTTGCTTCCCTCTCCCTCGCACTCTCTCTTCTCACTCTCTCTCTCTCAATTTACTTTCCCTGTGCTTACCCTTCACGAAATCACATTGTCAGTGCTGTTGTTGTTGTTGTTGTTTTAAAATAGGCAAACTATAGTCAATTTTGACCATTGTTGCCTTACTAAATTGCTCTTTTCACTTATACATTATTTGTTGATCCGTGGATCTAACTTTTAGTTAGAAAGGTACAGATTCCAGGATACCATGCAGGACCGCCACTCCTGCCCTGATATTACAACGTTATCCTGACAAGCCCGCTCGAGGTGCATTTCGAGGGCGTCTTAGGAATACAAGTATTCCCTATGTCTCTCAAACGTGAGCAGGGGGCGCTCTTTCTGATTCCTCATAGAACCTGATTAGAAAATTCGAATATATAAAAGCAAAATAAAAGCAAAATAAATACGTACACAGATTTTCTTTCTTTCTTTTTTTTTTAAAGTAGAGTATATACTGACATTAAAGGGCCTTTCAATTAAGTGAAATGACAAGAAAAGTGTACCTATACCTATAGTTAGTATATAACTAAGTGCTTCATCTTTGAGCAGCGTATAAAAACAAATTATACAATATGATTGTACACATTAAAATTCAATGGTCACAACATAAATCCTATCCGATTTACTTCGATTCCGTTCTCTTTATTTGGTTACACCTTACTATCACAGTTGCCCTCTTGGCAACCAATTACAAATCGACGAGTCCTTTTGAAATATCTGACGAGTGCACCTTGTGTCTTGACATTGAGATTCTCCACTTTGCGTGCCGCCTCAGAGACATTGCTCACATATAATTCCGCAAGTAACAGGGCGCGTTGAATGATAAACCTAGGGCAAACATATAAAAAATGGTATACCGTTTCTCTCTCGTTACAAAAATCACACTTTCCAGTTGTGTGTCCTCCTGGGCTTTTGCTAAACAGTCGGGTAACGTCGCGTCGCGTTGGTAGAAATTTTCGAACATTTTTCAGGAAGGTGTCTTCAAGGGGACAAATTGAAAAAAGGTCCATCTCAGTATGATTTTTCGCGTTTTTTGTGCCACAAGTTGCTTATGTATCTTCATATTATGTCCAGAGGTATTTAACAAGAGTTATAATGTTAAACAATTATAGACAAAAATAAAACTTTCTTTGTATTCTTTTTCTTGCTTTGTTTTTTGTTTTGTTGAATGATGAGCGTCCAATATGTGTGCGGATGTAGCTCTATTTCTAAATCTTTATCCTTCTATCATATCTTTGTCTTTTATCATCTGATTTTGTTTGCTTTATATTAACTATGATAATTTTTTAGTACAAAATCCCCCCCCCCCGCAAAAAAGCCTTTGCTCCTTCATTTCTTTAAATTTTGTTTGTTTTATCCAGTAGAGCTAAGTGATATAGGCCTACATAGAAATTCTACACAGGATTTTGGAACTCTGTCTCAAACATAATATGATGATTTCTGCAATTTTTGTTATCCTATAATTTTTTTCTTTCCACCTTTCCTTTCATTATGTTATTCTTTGATCCCTTGTATCATCTTGTCTTCCCTCTTTCCCAATGATACTTTTTTTTTTTTTTTGCTTTCCATCTTTACTTTCGTTATGTTATTCTGTGATTCCTTTTATCTGTTCTTCCATCTTTTATGTTACTCTTTATATTCATCCATCTATCATTCCTTAGTCTATCTTTCGTAGTGTTATTCTTTTTTGTCCCCGCCGAACGAAGTTTTCGAGGGGACTATGAAACGAACTCCTTTCGTGTGTGCGTGTGTGTGTTCGTCCGTCCCTCCGTCATTCCGTGTGTGCTCAAAAAGTTAGAAAATGCTACTTCTCCGTCATTTCTTGGCCGATTTTGATTCTGATTGTTTTATCTGATAGGGCTGAGTGGGGGCTTCCTAACTTCTACACAAAATCATGAAATTCATCAATTATGCAAATTTATGCAAATTTATTCAAAATCGACGAAAAATGCTACTTCTCCTCTATTTCACACCGTATTTTGAATCTGATTGTTTTATCTGATAGGGCTGGGTAGGGGCTGTCAAACCTCTACACAGAATTTTGAAATTCATTAATTATGCAAATTTATTGTAATTTATTCAAAATCAACAGAAAATGCATTTATAATCATAAAACATTAATTTGATAATTCATTTCTCACATTTATCTTCAAGGTTCTATCAGAAATTACATAAATTAACAGCCATTCCACAGATCTACACTTCTGGCGGGGACATTATATTACGCACCGCGTAATTACTAATTCAGTTGTTTTTAATCCTTTTATTATTTTTTTCTTTCCACCTTTCCTTTCATTACGTTATTCTTTTATTGCTTTTATCATTTTGTTCTCCATCTTTCATAATGTTACTGTTTATATTTATTCTTTTTATTCTCTTTTTTTATTGCTTTTTATCTTCACTTTGTTCTTTGTTCCCTTTTATCATCTTCTCTTCCACCTTTCTTCATGTTTATATTTATCTTTTTATCATTTTTCTCTCTATCTCTCGCTTTGTCATTTCTTGCTTTTGTCCTTCTATCAATTATCTTTCCATGATCCTTCCTCTCGTTATGATATTCTTTGTTTCCTGTTATCATTTTCTCCCCCACCTTCCTCACGTTAATCTTTATCCTTCTATCATTTCTCTCTCTGTCTTTCTTTATATAAGTTAAACTTTTTATATCCTATCATTTCTCTCTCTATCTTTCATATTATTCTTTTTAAAATCATTTTCTGCTTCCCATCTTTACTTACTTTCCTTAAAACATTCTTTGCTTTTATCCTATTATTTTGTTTTCCTTTCATCTTTTCTTTCATTATGTTATTCCTTTATTCAAGTTATCATCTTCTCTTCTATCTTTCCTTATGTTACTCTTAATATCTTTATCCTTCTATCATTTATGTCTCTATCTTTCTTTATGTTATTCTTTGTTTTTATCCACTTATTTTTACTTTCCAACTTTCCTTTTGTTGTATTCTTTGTTTCCTTTCATCATATTTTCTTCTATCCTTCCTACCCTTCTATTTTCTCTTTATAGTTCATGTTTTTCTTTGCATTATCCTTCTATTGTTTTCTTTATTCCCTTGTTTGTCGTTTTTAGCCTGAAAACGGGAAAAATCATACTGAGATGGACTCTTTTTCAATTTGTCCCCTTGAAGACACCTTCCTGAAAAATGTTCGAAAATTTCTACCAACGCGACGCGACGTTACCCGACTGTTTAGCAAAAGCCGTCTTCCTGTCTTAAACAGGAAATCATTCAAACCCAAACCTGCCAAGCGTAATCTGTGAATCATTTTTTCACCACTTTTGTCGGTGCAGAGATACTGAAATGATGGATTTTCTGAGACCACTTTTTTGTATTTTCTTAATTTTGAGTTTGACCTGTCCCATCTCTTCTGCCATTCATTTTGTATGAGAATTCTTAAAATATGTTTGGTTTCTTGGATATTCAATCCATTATTAATCTCTATTCTTTGTTTTAGGGCTGTTTTTGCATAGAAATCAGCCGTTTCGTTCCCTTGGACCACACAGTGAGATGGGATCCATTCTAAGCAGATTATTGTGCCTTTGTATTTTAGACATGTAGCAGTGATTATAATTTCTTTTACGAAATTGCTTGAATAGCACTCAGAGAATCTGTCAAAATTACCACTTTATTATAAACATTCAAATTTTCAAGCCACCGTAGTGCCAAGACAATTGCGGCCAATTCTGATCTGTAAGATGATGTGAAGTTTTGCATTCTTTTACATTCAACTACCCGCATTGCAGGCACATACTAGCAAGCAGAGGCGCTGCCGTTTGCAGGGTCTCTAGAACCATCAGTATAAATATGGAGATTATTTTTCCACATTTTATTAATATACTCCAGAGTTGTATTGTATTGTCAAAATGTTATCACTTTTTGACACAAGCTCATGTAGTGCCAATGACACTTCTGGTGGAGAGAGAGATGCCAAGGCGGCATGGGGGTAAAAGACATGAGTGATTCGTTTGCATGATACATGTATATTTCATCTTCCATAACTCTCAAACCAAATGGTTTACGCGCTTTCTTATTCTTTTCATATTCAAATTGCCAGCAGTTCTTCAAGGAGGATTGGAGTGGATGTATGGGGTTTTGCCTTACTTTTGCTTTGTATACCTTACTAAGCATGGATCTTCTTAGGTCGAGTGGTAATTCACCCGTGTCCACCTGTAAAGATTCTAAGGAAGTTCCCGGCAACGCCCCTGTACACAACTTCAGAGCTTGGTATTGAATAGTCAGCAAGAAGTTCTTCACATGATCATGAGCCGAATCATATGCCTCAGATGCATAATCCAAGAGTGGTCTAATGACCACCTTATAGAAGTTCAGAAGGCTTTTATAGCTACATCCCCACGTAGTTCCCGCTAGTCTTTTCATGATATTTATTTTCTTTTTAGCTCTTGTTACAATCATATTTATATGCGGTCTCCATGTAAGCTTCCTGTCCAGCATTACACCTAAAAATAGATGTTCCTCCTTTGGTGGCAAAGGGACCCCATCTAAGCCAATCTGTACCATTTTGTTAGTATTGCTGAAAAATAAAGTAACATACTTTTTTTAGACAGGGTAAAACCCCATTTGTTGAACCACTCATTTAGGTTATTTACGTAGATTTGTACTTTTCTTTTCAGAAAATCTATGTTTTTCCCACTCTTCCATATTACACAGTCATCAGCGTATGTAGATATATTGACAGATGCGTCCATCGGTATATCCGATAACATCAAATTAAAAAGGACAGGACTTAGTAAGCTACCCTGGGGCAGCCCTTCCTCTATGTTATGTGTCACTGAGTAGCTCTGATAAGATTTGCCCGGACCTGGAAAGAGCGCCCACTTAAGTAGTTCCATAAGAACCTAACAGTGTTGCCTTGGAAACCAAGTTTGTTCAGTTTATAAATCAATCCTTTCTTCCACAGTCTATCATAAGCCTTCTCCATATCAAAGAAAACGGCCAGGGTATGTTCTTTATTACCAATACTCTTTTGAATGCCATTTTCTAGTTGGGTTATATTGTCTTTTGTGCTTCTTGCTTTTCTAAAAGCACGGTGACAATTTGGTAACAGACAATGTTTTTCCGTAAACTATGTCATTCGTTCCTTGATAATTTTCTCAACTATTTTGATGAAACAGGTAGTAAGAGATACATGTATAGGCCTATAGGAAGAAACATCTGTAGCTACCTTGTGTGGTTTCAATATTGGGACAATAACATAATGCTTGCATTGGGTGGGAACAATTCCTGTTACCCATATGTTATTCATGATATTTAACATTACTTCTCTCCCTTTGTATGAGAGATTTTGATATACTTCATACCCAATTCCATCTTTACCTGGAGAAGACTCTTTACAGGTTTTTAATGTTATACTTAATTCATACATGGTAAAGGGTTCATCAAGGACACTACTACTCTGTGCATCACTAAAGGATGATATGATATCGTCACATTTGTTAGCAATTTCTTTTTGTTCAGGGGTATTAACCTCGTCCTGAAAACTTTCGTTAATGGTTTTAAAATGGCTGGCGAAAGTATCCGCGACTTCACTGTCAGTGATAGCGGAACAATCCTCTATCATGAGAACAATGTTTTTCCTGGGTGAAATACCATCATTATTGATCCTTTTGATCATACTCCAGATATTCGATAGAGGGGTAAAACGATCAATGTTCTGACAGTATTTTTCCCAGTATAATCTTTTAGCTTGCCTTAAAGTTCTTTGAGCGATAGCTCTTTTCTTCTTGAAATCCTCCACTAAATCAGCAGAGGGTATTACATAACTTTTCAGTTTGCTCCTTGCCCTATTTCTCTCCTTTATTCTAGAGGAACATTCTTTATTCCACCATGGCACAGGGTTTCTCTTTATTTTCTTTGTCGCTCGATGTGCTTTCACGTTTTCCAGGGAGAACCTAATTGTTTTCATGAAAGTTTGGTACTCTATAACCTTACCTTCATTCTGTAAGGTATCCCATTGTTCCTCAGTTAGATGCCTAAATGCATCCCAATTTACATTCTTTGTGGATAGCATTGAACAAATTTGTTGGGACTGATCAATCTTTGTATGTGTACTATTCTCATTCAATATGTTCAATTGGCATAACAGTGGGTAATGGTCACTTCCCAAACTATTGTTCAGGACTTGCCATGTTGTTTTGTTAGCTGTACAAGGAGGGGCTAAGGTTAGATCCAAACAAGAAAAATTACCCGTGTGGTAGTCTACTCTAGTAGCACTCCCATCATTCAAAATAACAAGGTTTCTCTCGTTTGCAAACTCTTCCACTACTTTACCATTTGTATCTGTTTTCTGGCTACCCCATAAAGTGTTGTGTGCATTAAAATCTCCTATTATTATTGTGTGCTTTTCCTTCACAACATTGTTAAATAATTCATTTAACGAACCAATGCTGAGTTTGTTACATGGGCTATAGAAATTAACTATATTCACAGAAACGTTATCATGCAATAAAACTTGTAATGATATGATTTCTAAATCATCGTGTTTGAAAACTCTATTGTAATTTAGTTTAGAATGCACGTATATTGCACACCCTCCCCGAGTTCCTCCTTGTCTATTTCTATATTCACATATATAATCTGGAATTTGCATAATACATCCATCGTCAAACCACGTTTCTTGAATACAAATAATTTCAAAGGGTCTTGTTTGCTGATTTAAAAAACTAATTAACTCATCCCCGTGGCATCCAAGACCCTGTGCATTCCACTGGAGAATGCTTGAAAGCCACGAGTGTAACAAGGCTAGTGGAATAGGCCATGAATGGTCCGTAATTCATCTACGGTGGGATGTAAGCCCAGTGTATCTTTCAAGATATGTGTAATTTCATCAAATGGGTTACAATCTGGCTTTGTGACTATTCTGATTAATCTGATAAAGAAAGAGATAAGTGTGATGTCGGGGACACCTTTCAAGAAATTTCTATTGGTTTGGTCTGTATTTTCAGACTTATTGCTTGTCGTATCCATTTTGGTAGAAAATTGCGAGTCGGAGACGATTTCCATTTCGGTTTGATCGGAATCTGCAATTGTTAAATTCTCTTTCCGAGTATTTATTTTGTCATTTTCTTTTATTACATTCTTAAGTTCTGAGTTTTTAAAATGTTTTTCCTGCTTATGTTCCTCATTTTGTTCTGAGTGTAGTATCACTGCCTGTGCAAAAGAAATTCGATTTTGTATTTTAATTTGCTGCACTTCTTGTGCTTCTTTCGATGCCTCGCATCCTTTACAAGCGGCCGAATGGTTACCATTGCAATTTACACATTTGAAATGTTGTCTCTCCAGCTCACAACTTTCTACCGAATGCCCTAGGCCACACCTGGGGCACCTCTCCTTGGCTTTACATCCTATTGCTAAATGCCCGTATATTTGGCATTTGTAGCACCTGGGTACTGGTGGAATGTATTCCTTGACTCTTATCTGCTGGAAGCAAAATTCAACATATTCAGGAACTTGAGGGGTAGAGAAAAACAGTATGATAGTTTTTAGGGGCTTCAAATCACCTTCAATTCTTTTTTTCATTCTCTCAACTTTCACTACCCTATTTCGTTCTAGCTCTTGCAGAATATCTTCCTCAGATGTCTCAAGAGAAATCCCAAATATGACCCCTTTCGAGGCGTATGTTTTTTCCTCTGCTTTTACTGCAATTTTGCCGATCTCCGGTATCTGGGTTAAGGCTTTACATTGCCTGTCATTTTTGCATTTTACTAAGAGCCCCTTCCCACCTCGAACAAACTTAATGTAGTCTGGGGGAGACCTACAAGCCTTTTCTATATCTTTCTTGATAGTTAGCTGATTTACTGCGCTCAGGTTTTTATTTCTCTCTATGGGTACTAAGAGCACCTTAAGGTCTGCTTTTTTGGCGTTTTCCCCCTGTTTTGAGTGGAGTTGACGGCGGGGTGCCGAAGTCGGTATCCGCCGCCAACTCCTCCACATCACTTAAACTACCCTGTCTCATCCTTTTTTGGCTAATTTTAGTTTTCTTATTACTTGAAAACCTCCATCATCTACTGAGGGCTTCAGATGAGTTTGATTCTCTGCCACTGGAGTGGCGCCCGCCATTTGTGGTTTTGGCGGGAAATTTAAACCAAAGCTATATGGTGCATGTTGATGAGGGCTTTTAAAAAGACTACGCTAACAATGTTAGCAGTTAAGGCCGAATGTCTAATTCGTATGTACCAATGTTTCTCCTCTCCATTTTTTTCTACTCCCCCTCCCCCTCCACTCTCCCTCACCTTGTTTGTCCTCTCACTCTATTATTATTATGAGTCTATATTTTACCTCTGTGTATTTTAGTTGTAATTTATATCAAATATGTTTGTTGGTCTTTGATACGGAGCCCCTAAGGGGACATAAAATGACACGAGTTTTTTTTTTTTATCTCGGGGCCCCGACTTATTATCAAGGGGCCCCGACTTAATTATCTCCATACGATACCATGCATATGTACGGGGATCCGTACATTATGCATACACTACCAATCCCCATGCTGTTTTACCGCGCCATGCTTGCCTAAGTCGGTTCTAGGACTCCTACCCCCTGGACAACCACCCCCGGATAACCACCCCTAGGATAACCACCCTCTAGGACAACTACCCCCTAGGACAACTACCCCCTAGGGCAACCACCCTCTATTACGACTACCCCCCCCCCCCCAGGACAAGTACCCCCCGGATAACTACCCCCCCCCCCAGACAACTACCCCCTAGGACAACCACCCTCTAGGACAACTACCCCCGGATAACTACCCCCCAGACAACTACCCCCCGGACAACTACCCCCCAGACAACCACCCCCTAGGACAACCACCCTCTAGGACAATTACCCCCAGACGCGTATTTTTTCTGTCAGGATTTGCGCCACTGACAAGAGAGGGCAGTATTTGAGCGTCAAGAAGCCCCGTTTTGGAGACTTTGAGACTACAACTTTAAGACTTGTATTTTCTCTCAGTTTCACCTTACTTTATTTCAGCAAAAGAACATTTTGTCAATGATACTTTCCTACATTCTAACACCCCTTAGCCTGCCGAGGCTCGAACTCGTGATTCCTTCATGACGAGCACAACGTGAATCCGAATGCGCCACACAAGGAAATGCGTGACTGGTTCGCTCATTTTATTATATCCCTACAATTTGTTTTTCATGAATATTCATGCCGACTAGTCTTGACGGAATAAACCGTATTGTCACCCCTCTTGACGCTTAAATATTGCCCTCTCTCGTTTTAATAAAAAGAATTGTTTGCCATTTGTTTTTTTGTTTGTTGTTGTTTTTTGGTGTGTGTTTTTTCTTCAATGCATGAAGGCAGGTATTCCCATGTGCAATATCAACTCTCTATTAGATGTTTTGCATGATCAACAATTAAGGGGGGGGGGGCGGGAAGGAAAACAAATATTCCAGCCGTTTGTCACACACCCCCACCCCCTCTCCCTCACGCACTCTACAATTATGCAACTCGTTACAAAGCTACCAGCCAATCGAGTATTAAAGGAAACTAGCATTGTGGTTGGTCGATTTAAAAAATTAGTATGGGGTATACAATCATGTTAAGATGGATGAGACATTCTACTACAATGCACCATCAAACACCGAGTTTAAACACCCAACTTTTAAAACAAAAATGTAATACCAGGGGAAATCTCCCCCCCCCCCACCCCCCCCCCCCCCGTGATCATGGGTATAGACACATTTAACTCACGTGGTGAGGTGAATTTTATCATAATAATGCACCAAAATCCTATTTATAACCAGATTTCCAAAACGGATACTCATTATATCCTTACTGATTTTTGGTCACCCCCCCCCCCCCCTCCTCCACGTCCTCCCGTGGCCGAAATCAGTTTAAATGCCATCGACTACCTGGGAGTTGTAACTGTTTGGGGGGATAATTGACCTACATGCCATGGGTGAGAGTATGTTGGTTGTTGTCCGATTAATAATTACCCTAAGTCGTTAATGTCCCGGTGGTATTTATCGAAGAAGATGGTCGCTACTCATAATCGGAGAAGAAGGTCGCTATTCATAATCGGAGAAGAGGGTCGCTATTCATAATCGGAGAAGAGGTTCGCTGTTCATAATCAAAGAATTAGACGGTCGTCATTTAAATTAAATTAAATGCAATTCAATTCAATAAGGAAGCCTTATAATAAATTTCGGCTTTTGTCAAATATATTCATATTTAAAAAAAAAGTGAACTATATTTACCAAAGCCGCTTTGCCAGTACCTTAATAATTAAAAAAAAACGATGTCTAGTCCATACATCTACGTTGGAGGAGAGGACTCCCCCCCCCCCCCCCCCCCACCCCCCCCCCCTCCACACACCCACACACACACATTCAGATTCTCTCGTTTCTAAACTCTTGTGGAGACCCTAATCCTTAGCCTTTATCTCAAGTTCCAATTCTCAAGTGGGATTGTTGTAGGGGATAGTTGTCCGGATACGGGCTTAGAAATTTGTTTTTGGTTTTTTTATTTTGGGTGGGGATATCAATTCCTTGGAGCAATATTTTCATAATACGTGATTTTAGTAACGTACAATTTATTGGCTACTACCGTTCTTAGAGTGTGCCCCTGTTTATGGCCATGGACGTGGGAATGAAATATGCCCTCCCACGGTTGGGACTTTCAAATTCCCCTGAGTTAAAATTACCTTTCAGAGCATTTGAGTGCATGGTTCATGGTAATTACTAACTTGCTTAACTCAGGGGCCGCGGAACGTCTTGGAAAGTGGAAGGGCTGAGTGGGGGGGGGGGGGGGGGGGTGGCTGCGTGTATACCACATTTTTGCACTGCCATACGTTTGCACGTGTTTACTGAAAAAAAGTGGGGGGCTGTAGCCCCCCCCCCCCCCCAAACCCCCCCCCCCGTTCCGCGGTCCCTGTAACTATAACTTGCTTAATTTCATTATTTGCTTTGAAATCTTTATTTCGGTCTGAACAAAAGTCATGACAAAAATTATGACCATGTTGATCGATCGTGGTCTTATGAATAATAATCATCATGGTCATCCTCCTCATCCTCCTCCTGATCATATTATTTTATCATGTTATTTATTGAAGATATATGAGATGTACTTTTCAATCAATTTGCTAATTGATTCATGTAATCAATTTTACGGGCCTAACCTCGATTAGCATATGCTATTTGTTAGCTCCCTTTACCAAGAGGTTATTGTGATTTTTACCAAGATGTATATGTATCAGGCCCGTAGCCAGAGGGGGGTCGGAGGGGTAGGACCCCTTCTTGGGCTGAGGACCGCTTTTTCATATGGTCTATCTGCTAGTGGTCTAGCTGTTACAAGTGAATGTACACTATAATAAATATTTTGTTTCTGCGACTTCAAAAATGTGTGTTCAAAATCATCATTCACAACCCCTAAATTTCCCCTCGGGAGTCCTTAAATTGCAGCAGAAAGCATCTAGATTTTAAAATATTTTAAATACGGACCCCCCTAGCAAGGCAGGTCCGTATTGATTATGACAATTTAGTAATAAACTCATTCATTGAAGGTGAATTATTGCGGGGGGTGATGATACGGGGTCATCCCTATAGCTAGATCAGAAGGTCCGATAGTTAGCGGGTCCGATAGACCGACACCCAATATAGATATAAGGTTCGATAGACCGAATGTATACGAGAGGGTCCAGTAGACAGAAGGTTCTATAGACCGAATCGGCAGGAGGGTCCGATAGTCCGAAGGTTCTATAGATCGAATGACAAACGGGTCCGATAGTCAGAAGGTCCGATAGATAGAAGGTTCGATAGACCGAATGTACAAGAAGGTCCAATAGACAGAAGGTTCTATAGACAGAATCGGCAAAAGGGTCCGATAGTCCGAAGGTTCAGTAGGGGTCCGATAGTTAGAAGGTCCGATAGACCGACAATAAATACGTAAAAAGGGTAAAATAGTGGATAAAATGATAAGTGGGTAAAAAAAAAAGTGGTTAAAATAAGTGGGGGCGTTCCAACCAAAGAAAAAGCAAAAAAGGAAGAGGTTGAAAAGGAAACAAGAAAAGAAAACAAATGAAAAGAAGAGAAAAATAAAAGAAGAAATCAGAAAGGAAAGAGAAGAAAACAAAAATTCAAAAACTTCGCTCACTAGCATTATAGGGTTATTTACCAATGCCCATTATATTTTCATTATTGATATTAATTGGTTATTAATAAAATCGCCATATTTATGTATATAAACCAATGCCAATTATATTAATAAGTCATATTCCTATGGAAGTTATTTGGTTTCCATCTTGAATCTCTAGCTAATGTTATGCTATTTGTTAATCAAAGAATGTTAGCAACATAGCTGAACAGAATCGAGCGGCAAGTTGACCTAAGGGGCTAAAGAGATGAATTTTCAGAAATAATGGCCTGTGACCAATAGTCTCTTCCCTATATGAGAACGGAAGATGCCGATAACATGTTACACAGATTATGAGAACGGAATAACAATATGCTAGAACCTATTCTCAGGATACAAAATTCTTCTTTTTTTCTCTCTCTCTCCCGTTCGCTCGCTTTGCTCGCTCATACAATCAAGAAACAAGGCCTTTCTTGCAGCAAGCACATCTTACGTCCTGCAGCAACAAGAAGCCCGAATATCATATTCGGGCAGTGAGGTATCCGACTATTCTCGAATTCCCCCACCCCCCCCCCCAAAAAAAATGGTATAATTTACCCGACAGAGTCCACAGACTAAAATTTGCCACAAGGTAGTAGTATAGGTGTAGTCGGTGAACATTAAAAAAAGTATAAAAGCTGACATCATAGCTGGTAGGAAAATATCACCTGAAAACCCTTAAAAAAAAAAAAAAATGGAAACGCCCCCTCCCAAGAAAGTGGTAGGGCCTAATTGAAACAGTTTCATTTTTATCGGGCAGAATCTTTTGTTGTCAGAATCTTATTTTTTGTTATAAATTATACATTTAATGAAAATTTAACTATAAAGTGTGCCCCCATAATATTTCTTTGTTTAAAAAATAACACTTGTGTTTGAAGGGGACGCCCTTTCCTCAACTTGCTCCACTAGAAAAAAATGCTTCGGGCATGATGGGCCTCGGGGCTTTAGTGTGCACCATATAATTAGATTTCCATGTTTCAAACAATGGTCAGCTTTCCCCATTGCCAATGCATCGATTTAGTGGCAAAATTAACCGGGGGCTGAACTGCATGGGTGGACCACCCCCGCCCCACGGTGATGATGATGATGCTCTGATCAAAATACTTTTAACATGTTGAAAACGTATAAAACAAAACTTTAAAATAAGTTCCCCATTTGTTTTTTTTTTTTTTTGGGGGGGGGGGGGGAGGGTGGGCCTACAGACCTAGTGCATCGGTTTATTACAATACACATAGAAAAAGGTAAGGCATTACCCTTTTCCTTTTATGAGATAAAGCTATTAAAAACTTATTGTATGCACTTATTTTACCGTTTTTACGTTATTGTCGGTCTATCGGACCTTCTAACTATCGGACCCCTACTGAACGTCCGGACTATCGGACCCTTTTGCCGATTCGGTCTATAGAACCTTCTGTCTATCGGACCTTCTGACTATCGGACCCCATTGGACATTCGATCTATAGAACCTTAGGACTATCGGACCTAGCTCCGCCGATTCGGTCTATAGAACCGTCTGTCTATTGGACCCTCTCGTACATTCGGTCTATCGAACCTTCTATCTATTGGGTGTCGGTCTATCGGACCCGCTAACTATCGGACCTTCTAGCTATAGGGCTGTAACCGATGATACAGGCCAATCCTACAGGCCACCCCCCCCCCCCCCCCCCCCTCCTGAATTATTTGGGGAATATATCACACATCCTCCCCCTCCTGGGCTTCCATAGCATTTAAAATATATATTCTACTACTAGAACCGTCGTTTATGAACTCCCCTTGAAAAAAAGTATACGGTTACAGCCCCTATAGCTAGAAGGTCCGATAGTTAGCGGGTCCGATAGACCGACACCCAGTAGATAGAAGGTTCGATAGACCGAATGTACGAGAGGGTCCAATAGACAGACGGTTCTATAGACCGAATCGGCGGAGGGTCCGATAGTCTGAAGGTTCTATAGATCGAATGTCCAACGGGGTCCGATAGTCAGAAGGTCCGATAGACAGAAGGTTCTATAGACCGAATCGGCAAAAGGGTCTGATAGTCCGAAGGTTCAGTAGGGGTCCAATAGTTAGACGGTCCGATAGACCGACAATAACGTAAAAAAGGTAAAATAAGTGAATACAATAAGTTTTTAATAGTTTTATCTCATAAAAGGAAAAGGGTAATGCCTTATCTTCTTCTATGTGTATTGTAATAAACCGATGCACTAGGTCTGTAGGCCCACCCTCCTCCCCCCCCCCCCCCCCAAAAAAAAATGGGGAACTTATTTTAAAGTTTTGTTTTATACATTTTCAACATGTTAAAAGTATTTTTATCAGAGCATCATCATCACCGTGGGGCGGGGGTGCATGGTCCACCCATGCAGCTCAGCCCCCCCCCCCCCCCCCGGTTAATTTTACCACTAGACCGATGTATTGGCAATGGGGAACGCTGACCATTTTTGAAACATGGAAATCTAATTATATGGTGCACACTAAAGCCCCGAGCCCCATCATGCCCTAAGCATTTTTTTTTCTAGTGGAGCAAGCTGAGGAAAGGGCGTCCCCTTCTAACACAAGTGTTATTTTTTAAACAAAGAAATCTTATGGGGTGCACTCTTTATGGTTGAATTTTCATTAAAAGTAACAAAAGATAAGATTCTGACAACAAAAGATTCTAACCGATAAAAATGAAATTGTTTCAATTAGGCCCTACCACATTCTTGGGAGGGGGCGTTTCCATTTTTTTTTAGGGCTGTCAGGTGATATTTTCCTACCAGCTATGATGTCAGCTTTTATACTTTTTTGAATGTTCACCGACTTCACTCATACTACTACCTTGTGGCACTGAATTTTAGTCTGTGGACTCTGTCGGGTAAATTGGACCATTTTTTTTGGGGGGGGGGGGGGTGGGGGGAATTCGAGAATAGATACCTCACTGCCCGAATATTATGATATGTGGGCTTCTTGTTGCTGCAGGACGTAAGAGGTGCTTGCTGCAAGAAACAATCTAGACCTAGTTTCTTGATTGTATGAGCGAGCAAAGCGAGCGAACGAGAGAGAGAAAGAAAAAAAAAAGAATTTTGTATCCTGAGAATAGGTTCTAGCGTATTGTTATTCCGTTCTCATAATCTGTGTAACATGTTATCGGCATCTTCCGTTCTCATATAGGGAAGAGACTATTGGTCACAGGCCATTATTTCTGAAAATTCATTTCTTTAGTCCCTTTAGGTCAACTTGCCGCTCGATTCCTTTCAGTTATGTTGCTAACATTCTTTGAGTAGAAAAATAGCATAACATTAGCTAGAGATTCAAGATGTAAACCAAATAACTTCCATAGGAATATGACTTATTAATATAATTGGCATTGGTTTATATACATATATATATATATGGCGATAATTTTAATAACTAATATCAATAATGAAAATATAATGGCCATTGGTTAAAATAACCCTAATAATGTTAGTGAGCGAAGTTTTTGATTTTTGTTTTCTTCTCTTTCCTTTCTAATTTCTTCTTTTATTTTTCTCTTATTTTCCTTTCTTTTCTTTTCTTCTTTCCTTTTCAACCTCTTCCTTTTTGCCTTTCCTTTGGTTGGAACGCCCCCACTTATTTTAACCACTTATTTTTTACCCTCTTAGCATTACCCTTTTTACGTATGGTCTATCGGACCTTATAACTATCGGACCCCTACTGAACCTTCGGACTATCGGACCCTTTTGCCGATTCGGTCTATAGAACCTTCTGTCTATTGGACCCTCATGTACATTCGGACTATTGAACCTTCTATCTATCGGACCTTCTGACTATCGGACCCGTTGGTCATTCGATCTATAGAACCTTCGGACTATTGGACCCTCCTGCCGATTCTGTCTATAGAACCTTCTGTCTACTGGTCCCTCTCGTACATTCGGTCTATCGAACCTTCTATCTATTGGGTGTCGGTCTATCGGACCCGCTAACTATCGGACCTTCTAGCTATAGGGATGACCCCTGGTAACATGTATATCGTATCCAGACAACTACCCCTGGACAACTACCCCCTTAGGTCAACTACCCCAGGACATCTCTTCCTTATGTTCGTTCATATTTTCATCCTTTTATCTTTTCTTCTGCCCTAAACTTTCTGCATTTGTTTTCCCTTGAACTTTTCTCATGTTATTCTTTGTTTTAGTATTTATCTTTCCTTTATTTTTCCCCTTCTTCTTTACTTCTATCCTTCCATTCGACTCTCTTAATTTTCTTCTTCCTTTCCTTCTTTGCTTATGTTATTCTTTGTTTTGGACTTTCTTTCATCCTCTCTTTTTGTCCTTTCTCATGTTATTCTTTGTTTTGATCTTTCTTCATCTTCTCTTGTTATCTTCTCTCATGCTCTTTTTTGTTTTGATCTTTCTTTGTTCTTCTCTTTCTGCATTTTGATCTTTCTTGGATTTTCTCTTTCTGTTTTTCCATATATTGTTCTTTGCTCCCTTTCTTTATCTTCTCTTGCTGTCTTTCCCTTATAAATGTTATTCTTTGTTTTATTCTTCCATCATTTTGTATTTTTTCTCTCCTTATGTTTTCCTTTATTTTTTTCCTTCTATCGTCGCTTTCATCTTTTATACCCTGCCCCGTGTATTTCCCCATTATTCTCCATTTATCTTCGCTGTTGCTCTTTCCTCCATCTCTTATTCTTCGTTTCTTCCTTTTATCATCTTCTCTATGCTATTTTTCTTATTCTATATAGCATCTTCTTCTCTTTCCTTCTTTTATGTTTTCATATGCTTTTATTGTCTATTTTCTTCCTTTATCATTTTGTATGATTTTGGATTTTAGTTTTCTTCAGAAGGGTGCGGTTCTTATCAGATTGGGGGGGGGGGGGGGGGGGGAGAAGAAAAGCAATAGAAATAAGACAATAATTGGACCCCTTTTTTGTTTTGCTTTCTTTTTGTTTTGTTCAAGCGGACCCTGCTCTCCAGCGCCCCCTATAATAAGGGCTGTGTATCATGGATTTTCTATGTTTGCTTTTAACTAAATTCAATTT
The DNA here is from genome assembly GCA_025617745.1 of Heliocidaris erythrogramma. Classification (NCBI taxonomy): domain Eukaryota; kingdom Metazoa; phylum Echinodermata; class Echinoidea; order Camarodonta; family Echinometridae; genus Heliocidaris; species Heliocidaris erythrogramma. Next base: position 783,719 of record CM046855.1, read on the forward strand.
AATCCAATTTATTCTGCAGCAAAAACAATTACTCGGAAATTAATCAAAATTAGACATTGAAAGATATAAATTATAAAACAATATGATACATTCTGTACGATTTGAGTTTTAGAACTAGTTTTGAATTTACCATGTACATGATGTAAACAATTAATAAATGTATAACTTTTCTTTAAACTTCAGCATCAACCTGACATTATTCCATCAGTGCCAATGGTATACTGTAAAGTGTACTGCTTGTATGCATGTAAACAACCATAGGACCAACGGCTTTAAGTCCTCTCCGAGGGACTTGGGGTTAATGCCTTACCAAAGTACGCGAGTGCATCCTGGTTTCGAACCCGGGTCCTTATTACAAAGCCACTGCTCGACCACTGAGCTATCTCGCTCTTTCTCAGGATTATGGACATGATGGAACAGCACCTGATGCTGGCAACATCTACTATACAGCAACCCCACCCGCACACAGGCTATGCCATTTATGAATTACTTTGAGGAAAATAATCAGTAATGTGTGCTTGTACCGAGGTAAGGTGGGCCGAATGGCACAACGTGGTCGGACTGATTGGGTGGGGTGGGGCATAGGGGCGTAGCCAGGATTTTTCAATAGGGGAGGGGGCAGACATGAAGGATCCAACCGCGTAGCCAGAATTTCATTTTAGGGGCCGTTTGTGAGCACGCAAAGCGTGCAAATTTGGTGATGAGCTAGCCTTTTGACAAGGCCCTCGTGACGTGGCTATTTTTCTCGGCAAGTAAGCTAGTAGTGGCTGCATAACAAGACTAGCCCCCCAGCCCGGTGAATGCGCGATCGAGCGACGTGAGTCCGAGGGCCTTTTGGAACCTGGCCTGTATTTCTCATGCTATCCTTTGTTCTTAGCGAGGATCTGCTACCTTATAGGTAGGAGCTATCAGCGACCGTATCTTCGCATGACGTCAGCATAAATTTGGTATGCAAATTCGCCTTCATCTGGAGCTAGCTCGCTCGGCACCCGGCGCAGCGGCCCGTGCAAGCTACTAGTACATCAATCATGGAAAGCAAGCCCCGCAGATACCGTTGTGATTGGTCGATAATCCTCGGTAGGCGTGTTAGCATACGAATGTCAACTCGTCAATAATTCATATCGGATGATGGAAACCCAGGTTCCAAAAGGCCTCGCGACTAAAGTCGCTCGATCGCGCGTTCACCCGGGCCGTGTTGATTCTTTTCGTCGCCGGCTAGTCTCAGCTCAGGCACAGCATAACGAGGAAAATAGCCAAGTCAAGAGGCCTTGTCAAAAGGCTAGTGATGAGCAGGCTCTGCGTGCTCCCCAGGGGGACTTTTCCCCCTCCCTCTGACGTTTTATAGCAAATTTGAGATAAAGATAATGCCTCTTAGCACCTACTGTAGACGGAAAGTTAGTTCGACGTCGAGACTGCTTGTCAATTATTTGGACGAACAGGCGTAGCCAGGATTTTTCAATAGGGGGGGGGGGGGCAGACGTGAAGGATCCAACCGCATAGCCAGGATTTCACTCTGCGGTACTGGGGCACGCGCAGAGTGCGAAATTGGTGATGAGCACGCAAAGCGGGGGGTTGGTGGTACATTCTCCGCAAAAAAGGCACCAAAAGGGTTGTACAAACTGAAAAAATTCAACACAAGAAAATCCATGAAACTCATTTGAATTCGGAAACTTTAATACTTTGATAACACAGAACAGTCAGTGGGTTGTTTTTAACAGCACCATATTTTTCAAGAAATAGTATCGAACTCGAACACCTGTTTGACATATATTTACCACCGATCAGATACGTTACCAGTCAGCTATAAACAAGAAAATTGTTGAGGGTGTATCATTTATGGATCATTCATGTAAATATCTATTTAAAAGTAAACGTTACTAATATGCACACATGGTTATAAAAAATTAACTAAACTTTGATTGGTCCAGATACAAAAAAAGACTGATGTTTGAAGTGTGTAGGTCAAAATTAGCGAGAAAAAAATAGTCTATTTTGGTATAAAATGCATAACCCTAAATTGCATTTTATATCTCTAATACACTTAGATGTTGTATCACATTGATAACATATTAAATGCTATGCATAAGTATTGAAATTATTATAGAAAGCCAATTGCAAGTACTTTTTACATTATATTTCATACACTTTGGATTAAAAGGAAGGAAAAATATGGTAACGTATCTGACAGACCTCTACTACAAAACCTCGTTACTGTGAGTTATATATCAACATGATGATAAACTCACACTTGCACTTTTTCTTTACATCAAAATGTATTATCCACCAATAACATTCATAACCTTGGATAATCGCCTTAAACTAGCTCAGTAAGTGCAAAGTCATATATATATTCATCAATAACATACGTGCATAGATGAACAAAATTAAGACAACAACATAATTATATCTGCTTGAAACGTATGACCGAAACTTTTGATTTCTAATGCACAATGTAGTCCATGTAGCTTTATTAACTCATTGATAGATAATGTAACATTATTCAGATAAGAACAAAATCATCAAATTGATTACCACCGAGTAAAAAGAAGATATACGGTCACGTAGATATGGTAACGTATTTGACATACATCTACTACAAAATTTCGTTACTGAGAGTTATATATCAATATGATAAAATCACTCTTGTATTTTGTTTTACACCCAAATGTTATATCCACCAATAACAATCATATTTATAGCCTTTGGTAATCGCCTTAAATTAACGCAACAACATAATTATAATTCTGTTTGAAATGTATGATGAACGAAACTTGACATCTAATGCACACTGTAGTCTCCGAAACTACATTAACTCATTGATTAGATATGTAACATTATTCAGATAGAACAAAATCATCAAATTGATTGCCTCCGAGGCAAAGAAAAAATATACAAGGTATACGTTAAATGTATTATGTCGACATGGCAATCCATATATTCTACATCATACATGTACCATGTTTTTCCAGAATTGAAATCACTACAACCATGCATACAAACATTAACCATCCAGAGATCTCTTTTAGCTTTGTAGACTTATAAGTCCTCCTGACGATTTAATTTTTTATAAATACAACGTTATTTCACAAGGCTAGTTTAATTGGCTCTGCCCCTAAAAAGTTTTCAAAAATAATAAAATATCTCAAATAATAACGTTGCATAGATATCAAAAGCATTGTATATGTATTAACGTATTTTTCACATGTTCTTTAATGAATTGTATTTTTTTTAAAAGCTAAGGAACAATACTTTAATGGTGGTAACGTATCTGACACAAATCTTATTTAATCTAACTAAAACTCCTTTTTTTAAACAAATTATATGATTAATCATCCTAACAAGTATTTTAGGACATTAAAGCTTACACTTGACGTATTTTAGATTTTCACGTCTATTTTTACATTCAGAGAGAGCCAAGGGTAACGTATTTGACGGTAACGTATTTGATGGCCTTTAGTTTCCACCTTGTGTTTTGACGAAAAAAACCCCTTTACCTTCTTAATTCCCATGTGTGACGAAAGGTAGTGTATGATGTTTTAAAGCAAAATATATTAGAACTTTGTCAATAATGTACTTTTCCTGTAATGGAGCAGAGTTTCAGTAACGTATCTTATTTCTGCGTATCGTAACATACACCTTCAAAAACTTTGTATCTGAATATATCTATTATTATAGAGATTCAATACACACTTTTGTATTTATATAATATTGAGATGGACTTCATTCCCCACACCTAAGTCCAGATCACTACGTCATTGTCTTCAATTTTTTTAGGCCATCAATACAAAAAGTAACGTATCTTATCGCGATTTGGAGACACCGTCGCTAAGATCGCAACAAAAAATATACGAATCTCTTTTTGGTAAGTAATATGCTTTCTTCTTTAGGCACCGAAGGAACTATAAAATGGTAAACAAAATACATGATTTCGATATAACAGTAAAGAGCAGAGGCCTGAAACATAATCACATAGTTCGCTGGCGACATGGGTAAAATAAACATATATATGGTTCTCGCTGATATATATAATATTTTCATGGCGTACTGTGACCTCGGTTGATACTAATTTTACTCTTTATATTCTTAAGTATCAATAAAATTAAAAAATAGGTTTCCTGATGAACAAACCAGTTGTTTATAGCCTGTATAATGTTGGCGACACAAAAATATCCTTTTGGCGCCCCTTTTCGGAGAATGGCCCTGGTGTAGGGAGGGGCAGTTTCCTCCCTTCCGCGCGTATAGCGCAAAAGCTCTTAGGTTTTACAGCAAATCTGAGAGAAAGACGGCACGTACAAGGTGGTAAGTTTGTTCGACGCCCTGGCTGCTTTTCAGTTATTTTGGACGGAAAACTGCACTGTATGTAACGGGGGTGGGTGAAGGGGAAGGGGAGTTTCCCCCTCCCCGCGCGAAACGCGAAAGCTTTGACGTTTTAGCAAATTTGAGAGAAAGATAACGTCTTGTAGCAAACAATTTTTTTTTAGGTGGAAAATTATAGTTATTATAGTTATTATAAATCGGACCGCTTTTCAATTATGTGGACGCAACATTTCAAATGCGAGGGAGCGAAGTCAGTGGCGTATCTAGGGATTATGGCGCCCTGGGCAAACAATGAAGTTAGACCCCTAAAGTTTTGCTTTATGAATAGCGACCCTACAGGTATAGGAAATTACACGTTATGAATAGCGGTCCTTATGAGCCACTGGTCCTTATGACTAGCGGTCCTTATGACTAAAGAGGATACCCCGTTTTTTCAGGGAAGTTTAACATCCCTTTCTGAATGGATATTTTTGTCAGTTTTAATAATTTAATTTCATTTATTTCCACAACAGCAAATAAATTTACAAAGACTTTAATTTAAAAAAAATCATTATGAGCATAGAAAAACCAATGAAAATTTAATCTGGCACACATAAATTCGGTATTAAAACAAAATGAAATTTAAGTTGTAGGTGGTAAGCAAAGGAATGCTAGCTGCGTTGTGGAGGAAACATTTAAGTTGTAGGGGTAAGCAAAGGAACGCTAGCCGTATTGTGGAGGAAACATTTAAGTTGTAGGTGGTAAGCAAAGGAATGCTAGCTGTATTGTGGAGGAAACATTTAAATTGTAGGTGGTAAGCAAAGGAATGCTAGCTGTATTGTGGAGGAAACATTTAAGTTGTAGGCGGTAAGCAAAGGAATAGCTGTATTGTGTAGGAAACATTTAAGTTGTAGGTCGTATAAGCAAAGGAATGCTAGCTGTATTGTGGAGGAAACATTTAAGTTGTAGGCGGTAAGTGTATTGTAGAGGAAACCTTGGAAAGCAAAGCCTGTCATTCAGGTTCCATAACAAAATTATCAGAGTAGGCCTACCATTTAATAAAACAAAAGGACAAGGGTCACCGTGGGACAGCCTTCTGCAGCTTACTTCTTTTTGTAATGTACAGCTTACTAGTATACCTCTTCTTATGACAATTTGTTCCATGGGCCTAAACAAATTTACCCAAATATTTAGGAGCCGTCTGACAATTAACCCCATCCCGGCGGAAAATTTTGTCATTTTTGTTGTTGTTGTTGTTGTAATATGTACAGTCATACAACTTCATTCTCACAAAGTTTGGTGCAAAATGTTATCTGGGTGTGAAATCGGCCCTAATCGGGGGCCCTTCTGGGGTAGCTAGGGTCCAAACCCAGGCAGCTACTTTTAGGCCGACTGACAAGCTTTAATAAGGAGTCAAATCTCATATGTGAAATGGGGTGACAACTAGTATTTCGCGACAGGCTCCCATACCGTATCCGGACAACTACCCCCTAGAAAATATTACCCCCTGGACAACTACCCCTAACCCTACCCCTCCCCCCCCCCCCCCCCGGCGGCCCCAAGGCCAGGAGTACCACCAGGACAATTGCCCCCGGACAACTACCCCCTGGATAATTAATTCTGGGGTAGTTGTGGGGGATCGTCCAGGGGGTAGTGGCTCGGGGGAGGGGGGTAAAATTTTATTCCGGGGCGGGTATGATCAGGGAAATCGTCATATCATGGGGGTAATTTTTCCTGAGGGGTAAATGTCCACCGGGGGTAATTGTCCCGTGGGTCCTGGGGGTAGTTATCCTGGGGGGTAATTGTCCTTTGTGGTAGTTGTCAAGGGGGTAGTTGTCCGGGGGTTAGTTGTCTGTGGAGTAGTTTTCCAGGGGGTAGTTGTTCTAGAATCCCAAAATACATGTACAACCACCACCACCACCAACAACAACAACAACATTAAAGAGCGCCATCTAGCTGTACGCGCGCTCCATACAAATTTGGCGCGATCATTGAGCTGAGCTGTAAATTTACTACTAAATAGGCCTAAGTTAGAGGGAATTAAGAGTCAAAGAGGGTCTAACTGTTTACTATTTTATTTACTGGTCTCTGTTAATCGCGTTAGTTAGGGGCGAAGGCTCTGTCTGTAATGTAACGTCGAACTCCTCGGCTCTAACTAACTAACTGTTAGATAGATTTCATTTTACTTTAGATCTGGTTGAGCCCCGATCATTTTGTACGGACTGCTCTCAGAAGTCCTGCGCCTACGGTACGGCGTGTTGTTGTCAGGTTGTTGATGATCAAGTCAAGTGACAGTCCAAAGTACGGTAAGTGGCACTCATACTTCATGTACTTAGGGCTTTATTAGCTAATAATGCCCAGTAATCCTCATTTTTTTTTTATACTACTTACTACTAACCCCAAGTCTGCCCTGGCAAGTCCATATTTGTATAATATCACTCATAGCTACATTCCTATACTTCGTGTGTATAATGTAGGCAGTCATACACCTCATCTTTTTAAAACACCACTGCACAAAAGTCACCAATATTCACTCAAAATCGGCATTTAATTTTCAAAAACCGACCCCAAAATATCCAAGAAATACAATAAATTCAACTCACCAATGTTGGAAAAGATATTTTCAAAAATCAAAGCCGTAATTTACTGTTGATTCTCGCGAAACGAGCTATCGGAGTCATTGTGTACATTTCCTGGTCGCCGCGGGCGCCGACATCTCCCCAAAAGAGTTTTGTCCTCAAAAATTCGGTCCCTATGGCGTACACGGAAAAGTTCCGATTTTCTGTGTGCGCGATCGTAAAGATCGATGTGCGCTTGCGATCCCGAGTTTCTTCGTGGACAAAAATTGTATTGGCCGATTTTAGTCTAAGACATCGGCAGTTTGTAAACAACACGCGATCGCGAAACAAATCGGCGGGGATTTCTCCGGTTTTGGACAAGATTTTGACTTTGGATTTTGCTGAAAATATAAAAAGTTCTTCCTAACGGCCATTTGAGGTAGGAGTGAGATTTTTAAGGGCTGAATTTGAAAGCAAGTATTTAAAATATTTATCTTATTTTTTCCCCCATACCTTTAGTACATGCGACAGAAAATACCAACTATTTTACAGAAATGTATCCGGGAGTGTATAATATGACCACTGATAATTTGCAAAGTGCCCTCAAGCAAGTGTCATCTGAGACAGATTTGGGAGTGGTGATTGATGATAAGCTAAACTTTGAAGAACATTTACATACAAAGATCAATAAGGCAAACAGACTAATGAATTTAATCAGACGAACCTTTGTTTATTTAGATAAGGATAATTTTTCACTCTTGTACAAATCGCTTGTTCGTCCCCAAATAGAGTACGCTCATGCTGTGTGGAGCCCCCACCTTAAGAAACATATAGGCCTAGGCCTACATGCTTTGGAAAATGTCCAAAGAAGAGCAACTAGATTAGTCCCAGAGTTAAAGGGGCTGCCTTATGCACAAAGATTGAGGAAGTTGAATATCCCTACCTTAGCTTACAGGAGGGCTCGAGGCGATATGATTGAAACATACAAGATTTTTAATAAATACGATTCTGATGTAACCCCAAAATAAATCTTGAATTACAATCCAGAGATCAGACAAGAGGACATAGTAGAAAATTGTTTATTCCTAGGACCAAAACTCAGAGATACAAAAATTCTTTCTATGTATGAATACGTAAACCATGGAATAATCTTTCCAACGACACCATTACTGCCCCAAATGTGCACAGTTTTGAAGCAGCTTTGGATAGGTGCTGGAAAAATGAGCCCATTAAGTACGATTACGAATCGCCTGCACCAGGAAATGATCCAGCCATCTTGAAGAGGAAAAAGAACTTGGAACTGAATATAGAGGCGTAGTGCCTGCGTTCAGTATCTTCCCTAGGTATCCCTAGGTATGAGAGTAGAGCAACGAGCTGTACCGGGCGTCAACTGGTCTAGGCTAGCCCCGGGACGCTGCCACGAAGTAGCAGTGGCAGCGTCCTGAGTGAAACCAGTACGATTCGGTGGGTCTAACAATTTACCAATGTTCAAATGACCATTGAAAATATGGCCATATAATTTATTTTTTTAAATTCAAGTATCTAAAGTAAAACTGCTCCCCACGCGATTCCTTTTGCTCGCGGCGCCAAATAAAGTAAAACTGCTTCTTAATATATAATCTGATGTATGAATGATGTGATGGACGACGAGTGGTTAGATACCAAACAGTTTCACTTTAGAGTAATACGAGTCAAGACAAGACAAGACAAACACACAGACAGTACCAATGAGATGAAGACAGTAACACACAGTCACAGAGACTTACATATAGCAGAGCATACGTTGCCAAAGCTAGCCGGCGGGAACGGCAGAAAGATAGCCGAGGAAGAGGATACAGCAATTAACAGGGGCACAGTATTCGTCGCGAGAGATGTCCATGTCCATGTTGATATTGAGTTCCAGTTCTTCAGCTTCTGTTTCTTGGTGGAGTTGTTGCCCTCACGTCAACTCCCGCGGGTGCAGATGATGGAGGATAACGGGCACCCGTACGTGTTCACTAAATATCCAGCCATGAATATTCATCAGCTAGACAATACCGTAAGCACGCCGGACATCTGGCATCGCATAACTAGCTCTTTCAGCTAGCTATGCACGGCACCTGTGGGTGCCGTGATGCACAGATACTGGCACCGCATAACTAGCTCTTTCAGCTAGCTATGCACGGCACCTGTGGGTGCCGTGATGCACAGATACTGGGAAGTGCATTAGCCCGTTTTTACTACACTTCCCCCGGTCCCTTAGATTGACACATATATTGACAATCCATAACCTGGATTGGCTATATTGTGCAATCTCCTAATACCCCAGGTTATTCCGGGTTATCAGGCAAGGGACTAATTTATAGTAAAATCAATAATGCTATAGCCCGTTTTTACAACACTTCCCCAGGTCCCTTAGATTTGACTCATACTGGCAATAGTTCAATCTAAGAATGTCCCAGTTGGTTCCGGGGCATTAGACAAGGGGGTGTTAGAAATAAAAACAATGATAGACACATCATTGGGCAATCGTCCAATATCCTAGAATGTTCCAGGGTACTGGACAAGGAACTCGTTTGTATAGTTGTAACAAAAAGCGGCCGGTCCGAAAATATTCAGGAATTGGCTTTGTCGAAGATTAATTGAAAATATAGAATGTAATTATTTTTCTATTAGTTAAAGTGTTTGCAGGACCGACACTGTTGAGTATCCTTCCACTTTAAAGCGTATCATCTGGACAGCCCGGCTCAGTACTTCGAGCAGGCTTCTCAGTCTGAAACAGACCTAGTCCCCTCAGATACATGAAAGGGCTCCCAGCTGAATCCTGAGAAACTCTTCATACCGGTTAGCAAAAGGAGATTAATCGATTTGGCATAACAAATTAAGTTCTTCGTCAAAGCTATCCAAAATTGGTCCGGCTTTGAAACGTAGAATTCGCCCATGGTCCCTCTATGATTTTTTGTACAGACCTCCGTTTTCATAAAGGAACTTTAGTCTGTTCAGTATTCTTGAGTAGATTCAAATATAAGTTTGATGGGACGAATCTATAACTACAAATGCTTTGGTTCAGTTTGATCCGATCCGAAGGTTCACATGAAATATTGGTTCAGTTTGATCTGAGCCAAAGATTCATATGGAACACTGGTTCAGTTTGATCTAAACCAAAGGTTCACATAAAAATGATAAAAAATTGGTTCAGTTTGTTCTGCCTGGGCAATGAATATTACCTCGGTTATTCTGAGCAAAAAATTGAGTACACACAAAAAGATTAACAAAAGTTGACATGGCCTGCAGAAATACACAGCTCAGTTGTCTGAAGCTATGTTCCATCTTGGCCTGCAAAAATTGAAATAGTTATTTGATCTGGTCACATCAATGAGCAGAATATGCTGCCCCTCCAGCAAGGCAAATTTATAGTATGTGTTTAACCATTATATCAATTCCAAATAAAGGAAATGATTTTCATACGACCAACACAATAAATCGAATCACCATATATTATATGGTGGTTCTGCCGTTGTTGCTAGTGGGACATTACCTATTGCACCAAAGATGTTGGACCAGTTCTCTAAAGATATTTTTAAAAACTATGGAGAATTATAAGGGAAATTCCTTAAATTAAAATCAATTTTGGCAGATTGATTCCAAATGTTACTCAAGAGGCCTGATTACTACATGTATAAGCTGTCAGGAGGGAGATGTAATTAATTATCATGAGGTGGGGGCCATGGAGGGAGAAGCCAAGGACACACTATTAGAGGTCGGAGGTCATCCAACCTGAACGAATGGCTATGTTCCCTCCCTGGAGGGTCACAACTGAGGAAATCAAGAATGGGCATGTGAAAAGGGGTCTTTTCCCCTAGCACTGGAAAGGCATCACCTTGCTTGTGCTTGATGTCCTCAGCAGAGGTTCGACTGTCCTCTGAAATTATAGGAGAAATGCTTACATCTACAATCTTACTGGGATCAGAGATGAATTTACTTTTCTGATCTCAGGCAAGTTTCCTGCAACATTACCAGGAAAAGAAAGAAATACTGGGCAATATTTCTTGAAATGCCCAGGTTGACCACAACTAAAACATTTATCCCTACCATGGGTCTTACTAGCAGATTTGCCAGTGGACTTCAGATCTGTCCTAGCTGGCGAGGCTTGAGTAATAGGTGGCTCATTTGTTCTTTGGATACAGTCTACAAGTCCCATAACTACCGACTGTAAATCTCGAATTTGTGATTGAATGGAATCTATAGAACTTTTGACAAATTTATCCACCATTTCAACCTTTTCTTCTACATGGGAGACCCTTTCCTCTAAATCTGAAATCCTATTTTCAAATATACTAGAGGATTGCTGAGGATGAGTGCATCGGTAAAACCTAACAGAATTAAATGCATCTATCAAGTTTTGGGGTTGCTCATTTAATGCATATTGGCCAGCCTCTTCATCAAAACAACTTTGACAGAACTTCTGGACTACTTGTGCTTTTACATAGCTGTCTGGAAGATCTGGAAAGGCATTAGCTGCGAGAGTCAAAAGACTATCTGCCCAGTCCACACAGGATTCCTCTGAAGTCTGCTGGGCACAATTGAATTGTATCCGCATAACTTCAGTGGATAAATCCTGCGAAGTGAATCGCTTCTTGAGTTTTTGAACCAAACCAAAATAATCAAGTTCAGGTTCAAGTGTCAAGAGCAGAGCAGAATACTCACTAGCCTTTCCATCAAGGTAAGAGCAAAGTTGCTCTTTCATTTGATTAGAGTCATACCTAAATGCATTGGCAATTCTCTGGAATTTTGCATGGAAATCTTCCCAACTCCCATTACCATCAAAAGTCAAAGAACTCAAATACGACAAAAAACTACCTTGATCCCGCTTAAGACAATAACCCTTCTCATTATCCCGGGAAAAACTATGCATGGGAGATGGAGGAGACGGAAATTCTACATCTTGCCGATTGCTAGAATCATGAAATTTCTGACTGGTTGGAGGCTTGTCAAATTCATCTGACCTATGGGTTCTATGCTTAATAGGAGATGGGCTTCTATTACAATATTTAGTACACTCATCTTTGTAAGAATCATGTCGGGATGGAGTATTGTAATATCTATCCGACTGATAGGATCTATGCTTAAAAGGAGATGGACTTCGACTATGATATCGAACCGACTGATAGGATTTAGGAGATGGGCTTCGACTACGGTATCTAGAACGATCATCCCTAAATAAATGTACATGTACATGTGAGGTCATATGCGACCTATGAGATGGACTTCGAGCATATCTATAACTATCACCCCTGGAAGAATGTGATTTACAGGTTTCATGTGATCTTAGGGACGGGGATCGTGCCAGATATCTAGAATGTTCATCCCTGGAAGAATGTGAAGGTTGGGTGAGTAACCTAGGGGATGGACTTTGTTCATGATAGCTGGAACGATTATCCCTGGAATATGAATATGAATTACTATGGTCCCGCGATTCTCCATGAGGTTCGTAATCAATCTCGGTGAATCCCGAGATTGACCGCAGGGCAGCAGGAACACAAAATTTACGATCGGCCTCCAGGTGTGCTGGTGGACGTCGTTCTGCAACCTCATCAGCACTGCGATAGACCTCGGTTGGTTCCAGGGTCCGGCGCCGTGCTGTAGGCGCATAAATCTTGTGACCGACCTCCTGGGTTCCAGGGGATCGCTGCACTGCACGACGAGATGGAGGATGCACGTTACCATCATAAGGTTTTACCCCAAATTTGACATCCCATGGAGTAAAATCAAAGCAATCTACTAGTTTCTCAGAGCATCCAACATCAATCAATGCATCTTGTAGTATTTTTGGAGTCAGGTTTACTACAGCATCGCGAATACAAAGTATGTACTCTGTTAAGTAGTCATTAAAACAAGGGCTTGACAACAATTCCTCCTCTGTACAATAGTTAATTAAAATCCTTCCCATGACTAAATTTTCTACATTGTCTCAATTTACTTAAAAGTTCTTTAATGCTTAAGTGAGAGCACTCATGAAATTATGAATCATACAAAACCAAAGATCTGTTTTTTCAAACAATTAAATTTCTTATCAGTTTTCAGATTATCCGAGTTTCAAATCAATAGATCTGCAAACTTATCAGATTATCTTATTTCTGAAGCAAGATATCTGGTTACATTATGGTAACAATAACAGGTATTTTACTTCAGAAACTGTTTACAAATTTAGAATATACTCAAGTTTCAAACAAGAGTAACTGTTCAATAATGAAACTAGAACATCAGTAATTGATTCAGTGTCTAAATTATTTCATACTTTTTACTGCTTGAACAAATGAACATGCAAATACTCTCGTTCACTTTGCTGTTCAATGTAAGTTTCAGAATCAATTAATCTTTTGTTCAACTTCCTAAACAGAATATTCATTTATGTATCCTTACACCCGATTTTTTTTTTTTTTTTAAATCAGCGATTGTGAAAGCACTTTTTGACGGAAAAATATTTTTACGCCAACAAGCCAAGGAAACAATCTCTAGGGTAAAAATACCCACAAGAATATTTTCCTGCGCAGAATAATCAAGCTTAATAAATATTTATAAAATTAGCAATTTGTCCAGCACAAAATTAGAAAGCTATAGTTCTGAGGCAAAAAAGAAATCCAATCAGAATTTAAACAAATGATATTGGATTGCCTCAAGTTGATTCAAATTGTACACAACTTGAATCCAAAAATTCAAATCAAATCAAACACGAAATTGAAAAATTTATCGCGCTTCGCAAAATTACAGATTTTCTGTGATACCAACACAGACAGAATTACTGTTGGTTGGGGTAGCACCGTTCACTCAAAAAGAGCAGAGGAACGAGAAAATCTATAAAGGCGCTAACCACCATGCGAGGATGCGGTGTCCCCCGTCAATATTGGTATCGAATAACCAAACAGACTCGGAGGGGTGCTGATGACCGCAGCGCTGGTATAAAATGCGCGCCGCTGTAACAATACAAGTTTCAGCTCGAAACAAATAAAATCACACTACCGCGATTTTCAAAAACACTATCAAAAATTCCTTCTTGGAACTTGCAAGCTCAGAAACAAATAATTATCCAGCAACTTGCAAAGTCAAAAATACGATACGCACACGCTCAATGCGAACTCGATGCACAATTATAATCCAACACCTGCTGGATGTTATTGCGCAATGGCTAGCAAACACGAAGTAAACAAATCAACGTACCGGTGTATGTAAGCTAGCTGTTTCGCGCCAAAATTAAATTTGATATCGTACCAAGATATCGGCGCAAATTAAAAACTAAGTTCTATATCAAATTAGTTTTGATTCAATAAAGAATCAAAAACAGACAGTTTAATCAGAAAAAGTATCAAATTAAACACCGTAGCAAATTCACTACATCAAATCAGTCACGGTATTAAAAATATAATTTGCTCAGAAGCACCGAATCTGAGTTAGCTACTATACAGTTTGTATACGATTAATCGGACAAGATCAGGAACGGCAGAATAATAAATGACCTACCAGTTTCTCTGAAATATACGTATTCTCAATCAACCAGTCCAAATCTTAGATCACTCGATAATGTCAACAATTAATCCCACAAGTCAGTGAGACAATTACAGAAATGACCGAATAAAAGACCTACCAGTGTCTATGAAAAATGAGTATTTTCATACAACCAGCCCAAATTATTAATTATTCCACAATATGGATAGTAAATGTCCGACACAAATAAGTCACATTTACAATTTTACCACAACGTACGAAGTACGTAACAATGAGTAACAATCAAATAAAAACTCAATTGCAACTCAAAAAATGACAATATTAATCCTTATTACGTCCAGTTTATTCTGGTCAGTAATAATAATCACAACTGTGAAAGGCTTAATACGCTGCGTATGTTTGAAAAATATCCAACCAACTTCAATTAATTCACAATTAAATTGCGAATAAAAGCACGCACGCTAAAGGAAAAGTCTGCAATGCTAGACTAAACCAAATAGCGTAGCGTAAATTAACCATTTACAGGCGAAATCCTGAGCGCTAAATTCCAATGCGCAGCAAAACAATGAACTGTAATCACAAAGAATTTGCCGCCGCTGCAACTGACGCAAAGGAAAGCTACAGCGGTAAACAAAATTCCGATGCGCAGCGAAACCATGCATACGCTCACAAAGAATTTCCGGCAGCGACTGCTGGAACGCTAAAACAATACAAAGGGCGTGTCGCGGTGACAGCGCCACGTGGAAAGTAATGCAATATGAAACTGCACGGCTTCACCAAATTCCAAATATGAATGCAAATAAATTCTCAACGCAAATCCAATACGACTCGCATAAGTAAGTAACGGCAATGAAAACACACTTTCAGAAACAAATTCGCAGGCGAACTTCCTCCCGCCACCAAATTTGAAAACAAAAATTGTCAACGCAGTGAACTTCTCGCAAAAGTGAAAAGTTCTAAAATACTTCACAAATATGATAACAGAATCAATCGAAGCACGTAGCGAGTTAGCGCCAATAAAAGTTATAAACACTCCTCATGCGCCAAACTAAAGTAAAATTGCTCCCCACGCAATTTTTTTTGATCGCAGCGCCAAATAAAGTAAAATTGCTCCCCACGCGATTCTTTTTGATCGAAGCGCCAAATAAAGTAAAACTGCTCCCCACGCGATTCCTTTTGCTCGCGGCGCCAAATAAAGTAAAACTGCTTCTTAATATATAATCTGATGTATGAATGATGTGATGGACGACGAGTGGTTAGATACCAAACAGTTTCACTTTAGAGTAATACGAGTCAAGACAAGACAAGACAAACACACAGACAGTACCAATGAGATGAAGACGGTAACACACAGTCACAGAGACTTACATATAGCAGAGCATACGTTGCCAAAGCTAGCCGGCGGGAACGGCAGAAAGATAGCCGAGGAAGAGGATACAGCAATTAACAGGGGCACAGTATTCGTCGCGAGAGATGTCCATGTCCATGTTGATATTGAGTTCCAGTTCTTCAGCTTCTGTTTCTTGGTGGAGTTGTTGCCCTCACGTCAACTCCCGCGGGTGCAGATGATGGAGGATAACGGGCACCCGTACGTGCTCACTAAATATCCAGTCATGAATATTCATCAGCTAGACAATACCGTAAGCACGCCGGACATCTGGCATCGCATAACTAGCTCTTTCAGCTAGCTATGCACGGCACCTGTGGGTGCCGTGATGCACAGATACTGGCACCGCATAACTAGCTCTTTCAGCTAGCTATGCACGGCACCTGTGGGTGCCGTGATGCACAGATACTGGGAAGTGCATTAGCCCGTTTTTACTACATATCATATATACGATGCCACTTACCTAAACAGACCTTCCGCAAATCAGATTTTCCTAAAAAATGTGTAGAATCGATGAATGTCACTTTTTACTCTCAATTTTTGAAATCAGTCCCATTCGCCATGTTGTTGAAGCAGAAACGAAAATAGGCAGTTGCGCATGCGCCTATGAATATTTATTACAATGACGCCATAGTTTTCGTCACACGAATAATGAATATTCATATATCCACCGTGATCCGCCGATCTCTCGAGCCCACTCGTCTAATGAATATTCATAATCCTCCCTTCTTGTCTGTATAATATTGGAGCTGCTGACGCATGCGCATTGCAAGCAAAACACCGACTTACGGAAGTTTTTAGTACAGGCTCTTGGAGATAAATGTCTTTTTTGTATCATCCACATTGAAAAGAAAGACGACAGTCAATCGTAAAGTTTTGTAAGTACCTAAAGTAGCCTAAAATCTACTAATGTCATGTTTCATGGCTATCATTTTGACAAACGACCTTGTAATTAAGAGACGTCCAAGCCATCAAAGGACTGCTGATCGCAGCCCGAACACTACGTGTTCGGGCTGCCGCAGTAAGGTCTAGGCTAGCTGTACGAGCTCTAGGCCTAGACCGAAATTTTCTGTCTCCATTACGTTAGCCTCTTATTTGGGTAGGGTCGGCTACTACCAGACTACTTGGAGACAGAAGCCGTCCTATCACTTTGCTGTGCAAAATTTTTCTATGGCGTTGTGCCTCTTCTTCTTCTTCTTCTTCCGTTACAGTACAGTCCACCATCATGTGTATTGTCGTACTGTTGAGGTGCAATGCACCAGATCGACGTTGCTCTATCCTTTCAATTGTTGAACGCCAAACAAGGTAGCAGCAACTCCCATCTTTTAACGTCTTTTGGTATGACGCGGCCGAGGTTCGAACCCACGACCTCCCGATTGTGAGGCGGACGCTCTACTGACTGAGCCAACACATCGTTTTTTTGTGGGATTGGGATGTACAGGACGTGTACCACTACACCGGGGTTTCCCCCTACTCTTATTCGAATAGTGCAGTGGGTTCTTAACGTGCAAAGGTGATGACTTTCCTCTACACGGGACCTCCAGTTAACGTCCTATCCGAGGGACAGAGTGTTTTCCAATGTAACATAGCCTGTGTCTATGAAACAAGGGAGGGGCACGTTAACACACAACGCAGGCTTCAGTCATCCGCCCGGGGTGGATTCGAACCCACGATCTTTGGTTCGACAGGCAGACACGTTACCGACTGAGCCAACTCGCCGCCTCTGGAACAGTATGAAAAAATCATTTTTCCTCTGTATTTTTAAAAAAATAATCATAAGGCCTAGGCTCTAAGTCATAACTTAATCTGTTCAACATTCCAATTTGACCAAATGATCCATTTAATGCTCCTTTTTCATGTAATTCAGGGTCCAAGGTCTTCTCCGTTCGAAAATCCTGCAGCCGTATTCAAACCATTACCCGAGCTTCTAGTCTCGTACAAGGCAAAATGATTATGAAGGAAAAAATACGATAAATTCATTACGAACTCGTGCACATTGATTTCAAAACGGTTATTTCTTTTAACACTAAACAAACATATTTAATGTTAAAGAAATAACCGTTTTGAAATCAATGTGCACGAGTTCGTAATGAATTTATCATATTTTTTCCTTCATAATCATTTTGCCTTGTACGAGACTAGAACGGCACAACGCCATAGACAAATTTTGCACAGCAAAGTGATAGGCCGGCTTCTGTCTCCAAGTAGTAGCCGACCCTACCCAAATAAGAGGCTAACATACTGGAGACAGAAAATTTCGGTCTATACGAGCTCTAGCTAGACCGAAAATTCTGTCTCTCGTTCGTTAGCTCTTGTGAAATTGAATGAATGAATTTATTTCATAATACTGCAGAAATCTGTCATGAACATTACAATTGGTGAGCATACATCTTTCAAAATTTTGAATCTATCATAATCAATAACATTTCCAATGTAGGCCTACATGTACATATACAGTCAAAAGTGGAAAATTTACATTAGTCAATAGAAAAAAGCAGTATCATGGGAGAACCTAAGGAAAAGCACAGCTTGTTAAAACTAGTCTAGGTTCCCCAATAACAGAGAGAATTAAGAAATACATTTATGCAATTATGTATAGCCTACATATAGTAGTAAAGAGACGAGACAAGACACACACAAACATCGCTAAAACATCAAAATAAAATAAGCATACTATGAACTAGTATACGAGCAGTTAATGTCACCCTCTTCACTTAGAAGTTAGAGACAGAAACGCTCCATACACTCGCCTGTGCAAACTCACTGATCGCCGAGGTCGAGGAACAGTAGGCATGTAGTTGTTAAAATGTGAATATTACGATTTTTAAAAATATTTGTGTAGGCCTAGGCTCTATACTTAAACGAACATGTTCAACTTACCAATTTGACTGTTTTATTCCTTTTAATGCTCCTTTTTCAGGTAATTCAGGGTCCAAGGTTTTCTCCGTTTGAAAATCTTCCAGCCGTATTCAAATGTGTATTCGGTTTGCACAGCAGAGTGATACGGCCGTTTCTGTCTCTGTCTCTAAGTGAAGAGCTAACGAACGAGAGACAGAATTTTCGGTCTATACGAGCTCCTGCCCTGGCTTGGCCTTGGGCTTGGCCTTGGGCTTGGCTCAACCGGGTAGGTACTAGTACTGGCCTACGGAGCTGTACACGGCTTGCTACTAAATGGCCTGTATCGGAACTTGTCAACAAAGAAATACTACGCGTCATAATCGCCCATTCCTAGCCAGGATTGGCTTCGTGAGTGTCCTACCGCCTTTTAGTTAGTACATCACAAAGCCAGGCGTTCATCCCCAGCAGTCTAATTGCGCACGGGTTAGCAGGACTGGAAATGCCCTGGATACACAAACACTGGTGATTTCTTCTCAGAAATTTCTTATGCTCTTTTTGGGGATTTTTTTGTAAAAATATGTACGATCAAAAAGACATAGCCATAGGTCCTAGGCCTACTAACTAATTTCAAAAGTTTCCCTAGGAGGAAACACTGTGGTGGACCTGTCGGTCGCGGGAGTTATCAATATCAGGAAAGTGTTATTTCAGAGCATTTCCAGTCCTGCTAATCCGTTCGCAATTAGATTGCTGGGGATGAACGCCTGGCTTCGTGATGTAAAGGCGTCTAACCCTAGCCAATTTTTTTTTTTTAAACGGTAAACCTTGCAAACCACCCCTGGTACCCACTCATGGCTACATTACTGTAAAATAGTTGGTATTTTCTGTCGCATGTACTAAAGGTATGGGGGGGAAAATAAGATAAATATTTTAAATACTTGCTTTCAAATTCAGCCCTTAAAAATCTCACTCCTACCTCAAATGGCCGTTCGGAAGAACTCTTGATATTTTCAGCAAAATCCAAAGTCAAAATCTTGTCCAAAACCGGAGAAATCCCCGCCGATTTGTTTCACGATCGCGTGTTGTTTACATACTGCCGATGTCTTGGACTAAAATCGGCCAATAAAATTTTTGTCCACGAAGAAACTCGGGATCGCAAGCGCACATCGATCTTTACGATCGCGCACGCAGAAAATCAGGACTTTTCCGTGTACGCCATAGGGACCAAATTTTTAAGGACAAAAATCTTTTGGGGAGATGTCAGCGCCCGCGGCGACCAGGAAATGTACACAATGTCTCCGATAGCTCGTTTCGCGAGAATCAACAGTAAATTATGGATTTCATTTTTGGAAATAAAAAAAAAAAAAATATGTAGCTATGAGTGTCGGTACCTGGTTGTGGTCATATTTCAATTATAATATGATTATGAACACTTCTACAAAAGTTTGGCAGCGGGGATAGGATTCAGCTTACCTTCCGCATGTTGCTGTAAGAATTGTCATTATCATGACAAACCATGACCTCTAATTCTCTCGATCAGCTAAGTCGGCGAGGGTTCAGCACTAGTCTAGTTCTAGACGTTTTTAATTATTTTGTCCGTAAAACCATGAAGCTATATGAGCTATACAAACCCGAAGTTGTGCGGAGAGTGAATAGGTGGACTTCGTCCCGTTCTACGCTGGGTGCGCACCTGTGCGCACACACGTACACATGGGGCTTCTATAGCTCATATAGCTTCATGGTTGTTAAAGAGTTAAAGAATTCCCCAACCACATCATGGTTATTTCTGTCTAAAGCAAAACTAAGCTTTGCAATATATTTTTATTTGTAGATCAAGATGATGTTGTCAGCTCCAGTAATGCGTATGGGTCACAGTGAAGGTCATACCGATGTGTGCTATGATGAGACTGGCAAGTACATCCTGACATGTGGTAGTGATGGAGATGTCCGTGTTTGGCAGGGCTTAGATGATGATGATCCACAGAGTATTGATGTTGGTGAATCTGCTGCAGCTATTGCCATTAATGTGAGTGTTCAATATTGTTTGCATTACAATATAGTCACAATCATTGTTACACACACAAGTCACAAGTGATATTTGGGATGCATATAAATCTCACTTTTTGTTGCATGCACTCTCACGGCAGAAAAAATGTCACTAATCATGCTAACCACCAAACGCATCTCAACAGCTGTCTTCTAGACAATGTCCTAATTTTTTATCTTTCTCTAAGATGTTGCTTTTTCTCCTTCTTTCCTCTTCAGTAATTCCTAATAAATTTTCTTTCTATCCTTTCTTATGTATTTCTTCGTTAGTTTGTTTTCTCTTTATTTTCTCTTGTCTTTTTATATTTCCTTATATGCATATCTATGATTTTTCTTCCTTTATCTTATCTATCTATATTTTAAGTATTTCTTTGTTTTTCTTATTCTATCTCTCTTTCCTTATGAACTATGTAGATCTTGATCTATTTCTTTCTCGCATTCAGCCCTATTTTTGAGATATTTCGAAAAAATCAAACCAACTGATCGTGCTAAAAATCTCATCGGTATTTAGAGAGATTTTTTTATTTACACATTAAAAAGTGAGATTTTTATCACGATTCAAAAGTGAATGATTAAATATCACCTATTGCTCAACGTTTGAATCCCCCTATTTTTACATTTAAAAAAATGATTAAATATCACCTAATGCTATGCATTTGAATCTCCCTAAATTGTTATATTAAATAAAAATGATGAATGCACTATATGAGAAAAATTCATGTGACCTTACAGTCAAACATGTGTATGAGTGTTTTATGTGTGTTTGTTTGTTGTATTTTGTTTTTGTGTGTGTATATGTATACATGTGTGTATTTGTTTTAAAGGAGAATTAAGTCCAGAATGTTCAAAGGTGTAATATATTCTTAATCATTGGCCTGTATCACTTTAGGAATAAAATATCAGAAAAGGGTTTAAATCAAGACATTCTAGCACATGATATTGTCTGCCAACACTTTACATTGGTGATGCCATTTTCTTGATGATATAAAATTGGAAACCATTCCAGGCAGGAAGATATTTTTAATCCTAGAGCTTAATTGCTTTTCTTCATTCAAAAAATCCCCATATATGATGGAAAATACATAACAGGTGTATACATATATTCTAAAATTTGAAATTAATAGTAAGATTTCTTTTTAAATTCTGTGGTTTTGCTAAATAGAAATCGATTTCTTGGGTTTGCATGGCAGAGCAGAACATAATTTATACAATGTGCATTCTGACTATTGAAGCCCATTATCTCAAAACAGGTGAATGCATACCGTAGTTTGTCTCGGAAATCCATAAATTTTAATTAATTTTCTCCGTCGCTTACGTCATAGTATCAAGAAAATAGATTTCTATTTAGTAAAATATGAATTTTTCAAAGAAATATTAAACACATTTTCATTTTTAGAATGTTTGTCTGTTTAATATTTTAAAGCTCAAATGGGATTTTGTATCAGGAAGAAAGACAATTTTGCATTCGGATTAAACATATCTTTATGTACAGATCAAGAAAATGGCAGCCCCCAGGTATTGCTAGCAGATAATAAATTTTGTTGAGAAATCTTGATTTATACCCATCTTGTATGTTTTAATGCAAAACTACCTACATGTAGGACAACAAGAACGTATAGATTACATCTTTGAATATAAGCACATTTACATTTTAAGGTTAATGCCCCTTTAAATTTAAATCAGTACTCAAACTGACAGATTTTTAAAAAGAATCGACTGCTGGAAGTGAATGCATAAGTTTCATTTTCATTGATGATACCAAGAGAACACATTTTTATAAATTTCAGCTCATAGAAAGAAAAATGACAATGAATTTGTATGTTCTTCTTTAAACCAGAAAGGGAGACTTTTCAGTGCATCTGATGCTAACACAGTGCAAGCTTACACCTTTCCTGATGGACAATCAGATGGTATTATTACACGGTTCACTGCTCCTGTCTCCCACATCTCTCTTTCACGAGATGGACAGAAACTCGTGGCTGGTGCTAGGTAGGCAGCAAATTTCCATCATTCTTGTAATGTAGACTGCTTAAAAATGCTACCAAAATAAGATTGTGATATTTCAAA
This sequence comes from Heliocidaris erythrogramma, assembly GCA_025617745.1. Classification (NCBI taxonomy): domain Eukaryota; kingdom Metazoa; phylum Echinodermata; class Echinoidea; order Camarodonta; family Echinometridae; genus Heliocidaris; species Heliocidaris erythrogramma. Next base: position 806,390 of record CM046855.1, read on the forward strand.
TTAAGGAAATTAAATTAATTCTTTCCTTTACAGTGATTTCAATATCAAGGTAGTGGAACTAGGAGATTCAAGTCAGAAGGTTCTAGAAGGACATACTGCTCCTGTACTCAGTGTTGCTGCAGATCCTCTACACCAGTTTGTGGTAAGCAGACTATGTTATTTAAGTAGTAATACATTTTTAAAGGGGAAAATACATTTGGGCAATTCCATGAGATGGGTGCCATGGGGTGAAAAAATAAATTCTTATTTTGGAACTTGTCACCCACCTAATTTTGTTCAGTATACTTCTGGGCAAACAGAACAGTAAAATTTGTCAAAAATTTGCATCAAGAATTGCAAATATTGAACTTTGAACTTAGCTTACACTTTTATTGAGAAAAACTGTAAATATTTACCTAAAGATGTCATTTCAATTCATACATCATTAAAAAATGGTAAGCAGTTGTTTAGTTGATTTTTAGAATGTATGGGACATTAGTTTTGAGTTGCCGAAGAGAAAAAAATGGCCTCCATTCCCATGAATGGGTAGAAAGCATGCCGTCCGACTGCTCAAACCAATGTAACGTGAGTAACGAAAAAAATGAAAAAGTTTTATTTCTTAATATTCCCTTCCATTCAAAATTTGCCAATGGAAATTCTCTTCATACTCCTTGTACCTAATATGAAAAAAAGGGTAGGAGCTGTATACATGTCATGGTATTACAATAAATGAGGCCCAAAAATTGTAACGTGAGTAACGATGGTGTAACGTGAGTAACAACATCAAATTGTGATATAAATATGTATTTCACAGGCTATGGTACAGAATTCTTTTACTGTGTGACTAGGGGGTAAAAACAAAGAGTTCAGTCCTTTAATGACCTTTTGAAGTGGTCAGTGTTGCCATTACATAACATAATGTACCACACCCCCGAGTGGATCTGTTCACTGAGCTTTGTAGCAAGTTGGAGATTGCAGTGTTCTTTAGCAAGCTCTATTCTCGTCTCCTAATTGTTTCTTTAGAGGAGAGTACAGATTTATTTTTTCATTTATTTTTTATCTTTACCGGTAACTTTTAGAATAAGCACAACAATCAATTTGTTAACATTAGTAGCCATGTAATCCAGATGAACAAAATAATGCCTAACCTACATGTACAGTATTTGCAGACAAGTTGTAAATATTCACAGATGCTGTTAGATTTGCAATGTTTATCTGAAATCTACAGTCTTCTAATTGTGTATTGGAATATAATTTGCCATAATTGTGATATATTTATTTATAGCTTTAATTAAAGGTGTGATGTTTAATTGGAATCTTGCATCCAATAAGAATATCAATTTTTCTTATTTGCAATTCTTTGTTTTCAGTAGGAAAGTTTTAATGGTCAGATATCTGTTAATTTAGTTGTAAAATTACATTTCCTTCTTTTAATTGTAAAATTAAATCCTCAACAAATTCTATGTTGTATTAAGGGAGGGTCAGAATGTCACTCACAAATGCTGAGAGACAACAGCGCTTCAAAGCCAAACTGCAAGCTTCGGGAAGTTATGACAAATTTAAAGAGAAACATAACTTGAAACTGCTAAATCCTCTTGATGAAAGTACCATGCCCACATCATCATCAACCATGAGCCATGACACTGTCCATGTGGGCGAGTGGTATGCTCTTGACTATGAAGGGGTCCTTTACCCAGGGGAAGTAAATTGCAGTGGGAAATCTGGGCGACTACCAAGTCTCAGTCATGGAAAGAGATGGAAAGCACTGGAAGTGGCCGAATCCTAAAGACATTTTCTACCCAAAGAAAAGCTTGATCGTCAAATTAAATAAACCAGATGTAGCTAACATTTCAAGTTTTCTGTTCAGTTTTACGCCTTTCTCGGACTTTTCATCAATGATGATGAATAAAACTGTATCTTTGGTAATATGAGTCTACATGATTATTGAATATGGCCAAATGTTTAAATACCAATAGGAACTTTTACCATTTTGGTACTACATTCTACATTGCTTTCATGTAGAATTATAAGTTAGAAGAATAAATGATTAACCTGAATGAGATTTACAAATGGATAAAAACATGGAAAATAAATGCACAAATCTGCATTTGATTTTAGTTTGGTAAACGTGGCACTTTCTGTTTTCACAAATTGCTTTTGAAGGGGGGATGTAATAATTTCTTTCGCCCAGTAACGCAATAGAGAAAATGTTTTGGTCAGAATTATTATCTTTGTACCACATAATTCTGTTACCTTTATCTTTGTGGCAAGTAGTTATGATCAGATAAATTGCTTGACATTGCTTACAATAACTCATTCATGGTGTTGGAAGAGAAACATATACCGGTAGTCTTTTAAGTTCATGTGTTAGGTTGGGTCAGATTACACATAGAGTTGAGTCTACTATTTTTTAAAATATTTATTTTGCCAGTTGTAATATATGTTACTTCATGATTATTAAAATCTTTTAAGGACTGACTAGTGTTAAAATGTAAGTGTCTCCTGAGTGATTCACAGAAACCTGAAAGCAATTTAATTTTAAAGAGAATGGAAGGAGAATATTTTTCACTCTGCACCACTTACAAAATGCATGTACTATAAGTAAAATTGACATCATATATGTGTGGTAATTTTGCTTGAATGTTGATGATTAGCCATATAAAATGGGTTATAACACTTGAGAATATTGTCAAATATATGTAAAAGGTTAACAAAACTGTTCCATTTTATGCCTAAATAATTTACACAGTTAAATACATCAAAATATACAGTTTCAAGCTAATTTTCATGGTCAGGAGCATGGCAATGATTATATGTTAAATATGTAACGTGAGTAACGTGTAACGTGAGTAACGCTAATTTTGGTAAATTTCTCAAACATATGTAATGTTTCTAAAATTCTGAGCATCTACATTGGTGAACCTCTATGTCAGTTATAAAAATCATATACCCACTGCTTTTAATTCCACCCAGTATGAGGACACTTTTTGAATAAAGACATGTGCTTGAATTATGCGGTCCAAAAATGTAACGTGAGTAACGAAAGTTTGCTTGTCTATATTTTCTGGGTAGATTTGTTGAATTGAATTCTAATAACATACCAAGGTGTATTAAGAAATCATACACCTTGTACAGAAAAGAGAGATTGTCAAACCCCACAGTAAAAAAAATATGGCAATTACAATATGCCAAGGTGCCTAAAACGTGTAACGTGAGTAACGTGGAATTGCCCATTTGTACGTTTTACTGTGCTAAATGTTTTTGAAAGTTCCAATTATGCAGGCCTATGGGTCTCCGCTTTTTTTATTCTCGCCGATTTCTATTTCCACTTTTTTTCGTGCTCTATTTCCGCTTTATTATCGGCAACCATTATTTCAGTGGTTTTAAACGTCCAGAAACGTAGTTTAGCTAAACAGCTATGAGCGCGAGTGGAGTCAAGCTCTCTTGCGACTAAATATGGAAAACAACGTACCGTATATGCACTTATGTGTTTTGCTTTCTTGCGCGAAGTGAAGTTCATGCTGCTTGCATTCGTATGTTGGAGAACTGTGGACCGCGCTACCGCATGTGTCGGGCAGGCCACCAGTGGGTGGCTGTTCAGTCTGCATTATGTCAGTGGATAGAAACCGCTTAGTTTCGTTCTGAAAACTTGTAGAAGCAGAAGACAAGGAAATAGATCAGGTAAACTAGTTTCAGCATTTTTCCACTCTTTTTTTTGAAACCCCACTCACAGGCCTGATGGCTTGTCTCGAATGGGTGGGTTGCGGGAGCGGGATGGGAGCAGGATGGGAGCGGGAACGGGCACACCCTTTCGAGACAAGCCCCCCCGGTTATCTCGAATGGACGCGTTCCCAGCGAGAAGTTCAATGAACGCGCCACTTCGAGACAACCGGGGGGGCTTTCCTCGAATGGGTGTGTTGAGTAGACTTTTGTAACAGACGTTTTAGAAATTTTTGAAAAATGTACTCTTGCTGTTTGTTTTTTTTTGTTTTTCTTTTGTCTAAGATGTAGAAAATATAATAAAACAGTATCTAAAAAAAGCTTTTGACAAGGAAATCATTATTTGTGCAAAAAAAAATAGGAGAATTGAATAATTATGCATTAAAACACACGGGGACGAAAGGGCAAGTGGCGTAGCTAGGATTTTTGTATTTATTTATTATTATTTTTGTTTGGCGTGACCTGGGCCCCGTAACATAAAGAGTGTTTAGCTGATATCGCTGAAAGCATGACTGGAAAAATGAGGTAAGTACCTCCGTTTTATTCATATTATATGACGATGTCAATATTTTTTAATAAATCATAACAATAATTATGTAAAATTCTAATGTAAGTAGCATTCTATGACAATGAATTGTGCATATATATATAAAGATGAAAGCTGATATTTTACCGGAATTAAGACGCCTTTTTATCCTATCGCGCAACCCTGTTTCAGTGGCAAGAAGCACACGCTGACGGAACAACCAAGGGTCCTGCGCCCGTGATCTCCGGCAGACCTCGCGTTGCTTGCCCGGTGGGTTGTGTACAGCAGAATTTTTTTCTGACTTGGACGATGCAAATTTCATTGTGCTTGTAAAACTAATTTGGGCAAACCCACAAAATAGGGGCCGGATTTTTTCCAAGCTATTATAAGGCCAACCAATAACAATATTCAACAGGCAGGCCCACTATGTTTAACAACAGTAATAATATTAATAACAACATGCAACAGGCAGGCCAAACATTTGGGCCTGCCTGTTGCAAGCATGTTGTTATTGGTTGGCCTTATAATAGCTTGGAAAAAAATCCGGCCCCTATTTTGTGGGTTTGCCCAAGTGTGTTAAAAAATAAGAGACATGGGTCATAATAATACAATCATAACAAATACACAATTAGTTTTACAAGCACAATGAAATTTGCATCGTCCAAGTCAGAAAAAAATTCTGCCGTACACAACCCACCGGGCAAGCAACGCGAGGTCTGCCGGAGATCACGGCGAAGGACCCTTGGTTGTTCCGTCAGCGTGTGCTTCTTGCCACTGAAACAGGGTTGCGCGATAGGATAAAAAGGCGTCTTAATTCCGGTAAAATATCAGCTTTCATCTTTATATATGCACAATTCATTGTCATAGAATGCTACTTACATTAGAATTTTACATAATTATTGTCATGATTTATTAAAATATATTGACATCGTCATATAATATGAATAAAACGGAGGTACTTACCTCATTTTTCCAGTCATGCTTTCACTAGTTTCAGCGATATCAGCGGGGAATTGTGGAATTGTCATAGTCTCAAGACAAGTCGTTACGTGTTATTTAAATTCATTGCAAAAATTAATAACGATTGATTGCTATGAATCATGCTCTAATAGCCTTTGATTGAAAGGGGGGGGGGCTTTGTGTTACGGATTTTAGCGATTGATTGCCATTAGCGCTTGATCAGAGTTTATAAACACTCTTTATGTTACGGGGCCCAGGTCACGCCAAACAAAAATAATAATAAACTAGAGTTTAATTCGTCATGAGGACGAATTAGGTGATCTGTCTTTCAATTTGTACGGTCATGATTGTAATCAGGATGATCATAATAAGGGGGAAATGCTAAACTGAAGATAGGAAGTCAAGAATGCCATGAATGAAGATGCTTCTTGAGGACAGGAATGTAGCAAAATGTGTAACGGTCATTATAAAATGATTATGGTGGTGATGATGATAATGGTGATTATGATGATTATAATGATATGATAATTTAAGATAATTGACTGAGCCAATTTTGAGAAATTGTGATATCAAACAGGACTATTTGATATTGCAGGATACTTGGGAGATAAACCCCGTAGCTCTAATACACGACAGGGAATCAAAATTTCCATAGGGTTGTACACAAGCTACTGCACACTAATTTCTAATAGACATAACATGCAAAATAAGGCATTTTATTAAATGGTTTGTGATTGTTTATGTTATAATAGTCGAAGAGGATGGTAAAATGAAAGGCAAAAAGAAGCAAAAAAAAAAAAAAAATTATGGACCCAACGGGGATCGAACCTGGGTCACCGGAATGGGAGTCAAGTGCTTTGACCAATAGACCAAAACATTTCCCATAGAGATAACACGTAAGCGAAAAACGGGATTCTCAAATCCCATTTGGTAGTTAGAAATTGGAGGGCTTACTAATAAAAGCTTATAGTCTCAGCTACAACATATTAAAATCTGGAAGGAAATAGACCAAAAATAACTGAGACACTGCTCAGAGAACGATGTCATGTAGATTCATGATTCGAAAAAAAGTCATCTTCCATAGACATAACACGCAAATAGGGAAAATTCTGACATGTCGTTTTTAATTGAAAATTTCAATATGATGACGTCATCAAAATGAAAAACCGTGGTAACTGATCTTGTAGAGAATTGTCTCAGCTATAACATATCAAAATCTGGGCGAAAAACAACCAATAGTTAAGAATCTAAAGCCAAATTTGCATAAATGTGATGACGTCAAAACATGAAAAATGGAAATTTTGATTTCTGGCGCCATTTTGATGACATCATAATGTTTATAAGGGTCAAATGATACATGAAATGAAATCTGTGATTCATACCCTACCTGATGATGACAAAAAATTGGGGGGTTTGTGGACTATTTAAAGAGCTAGAGTGAATTTTGTTGAGGCATGTTTTTTCACGTTTTTACGTTATTTTCGCCATAGACGCGTGCACGGATTTTGAACTTTGACGCGCACGTACGACCTTATTATTGATTGAAATTGATTCCAAGTTGATGGAAATGATGAAGAAAAGTATCAGGATTGCAAATCAATCGAAAAAACAGCGTTTTAACGTTATTTACGACTTGCGCGCGCGCGCGGACGCGTGCGAGCGGAAAATTTTGAAATGCTTATAATGTCCTGAACCGTACTCTAATTTGATTAAAAAGTGATTTTGAGCATTTCTAAATTTTGACGCGCGCGTACGTGCGCGTCATGATGCGCGCGCGGATTTTGATGACATTTTATGTTGACCCTTGACCTGAAGTTCATGTGTGTCAAATATTTTTTATTTTTGATGACTCGTTCGTTATTGATAATGTGATTTTACAAAATGGCGTCTGGATGACGTCATGATGACCTGATGACCTTGAAAAAGATTGTGGAGCTTGACCTTATATGACCTGATGACTGATAGAAATGTCATGAAAATTGACTGAGAAGTCTTTGAGATTTCGTGGAAACAAGAAAGGGGGAGAAAATAAAAATAAAGAAATAAAGAAAGAAAATTCTGACGAAATTAAGAGGTGATCTGTCGACTACGACAGATCACCTAATAAATAAATACAAAAATCCTAGCTATCCCACTTGCCCTTTCGTCCCCGTGTATTTTAATGCATAATTATTCAATTCTCCTATTTATTTTGCACAAATAATGATTTCCTTGTCAAAAGCTTTTTTTTAGATACTGTTTTATTATATTTTCTACATCTTAGACAAAAGAAAAACGAAAAAAAAAAACAGCAAGAGTACATTTTTCAAAAATTTCTAAAACGTATGTTACAACAGTCTACTCAACACACCCATTCGAGGAAAGCCCCCCCGGTTGTCTCGAAGTGGCGCGTTCATTGAACTTCTCGCTGGGAACGCGTCCATTCGAGATAACCGGGGGGGCTTGTCCCGAAAGGGTGTGCCCGTTCCCGCTCCCATCCCGCTCCCGCAACCCACCCATTCGAGACAAGCCCTACACAGGCGCGGCTCTACACCCCAATTAACTTCTTTGTAAAGTCGTCAAAGCTTTTGAATTCCTAACCGCTATCGAAGCCCTCCTCTGAGCGAGGAGCAGAAATCCTCGAAAATTCACATTCTCGTATCTCCCTCATTCGGGCCTTAAATATCATGAAAATTCCAGAGTAGATAGGAAATGATGATATTAAGCTTCATATTAATTTAATAAGTCGACGCGGGCTTCTGTCCGCGACTTGGTAGGTGGCCGTCTTCGTTCCTTTCTCCCCGCTTGGGAGGCCATCTCCGGGGACGCTTTTGTTCTTTGTCGGGCGAGACGGATTCTTCATAGATCTGTCCGCCCCGCTCCCCGAGGGGCTCCCCGAGGGGCTCCCCGGAAGAACTCGGTCACCTCACATGTCTGCCCTCGCTCGTTCTCATGCCTCATCGGAGATTGAATCTCTGTTGAAAAAGAGGGCTATAGAAAGGGTAAGAAACTGGCTGTCTTTTTCCCTTTCTCCGACTTTTGTTATTCCCAAGCGCTCGGGAAAACTTCGTTTGATACTGAATTTGAAAAGAATAAACAAATTCATTCCTTCAGTACATTTTTGCGTATTTCCATATTCCCATTCATCGCGCTTCGCGCGATCTTCTAGGGTTTTCCTTCCTCTCAGAGACTTTTCGCTTTCGCGCTCTTCCCTTCGGGCTGCGCCCAGCCCCTCCGGTTTTTACTCAGGTTGTAGCCGTGCTGGCAGCCTCACTGAGGCGACGCGGCCTTCGGCTATTTTGCTACCTGGACGATTGGCTTCTCCTGGCGGAGTCGCGCGATCGTTTGTTAGACGAGACTCGTTTGCTCGTCAAGCTTACTCAAGACTTGGGTTTCCTAATAAATTGGGAAAAGTCAGAGTTAGTTCCTACTCGCAGCCCATTTTTTCTTGGGGCTGTGTTAGACATTCGGAATCAGTTGGCTCGGCCCAGTCGAGACAGGATTCTCCATTATCTCGGCAGCTCGCAAGCTCATGCTGGCCAGAAAGGTCAAGGCCAGTCAGTGGCTTCAGTTCTTGGGGTATCTAGCCAGCCTAGTCGATGTTCTGGACGATTGCCGGCTCTTTATGAGACCGTTTCAGAGACATCTCAAGTTTTACAAGCCGGGCAAGGATTCTCTGTTGGTCTGGATTCCAGTACCAATAGGAATCAAGTCTCTTCTCTCTCGTTGGACGAACGAGGAGTTTCTTGCGCGAGGCAAGTCCTTCCGTACCCCCCCCCCCTTCCGTCGATCTCGGTTTCGACGGACGCCTCTTGGTTAGAGTGGGGAGGACATTGCAATGGCAGCACGGTCGCGGGGGATTGGTCTCATCTTGGGACTCTTCCCCATATCAATGTCCTGGAGTTTATGGCAGTTCTATTAGCCCTGCTTCATTTCAGAAGTCGACTTCTCAGTCGTTCAGTTCTGATCCTCACGGACAATGTCACGGTGGCGGCTTATATCAATCGGCAGGGAGGCACTCGTTCTGCTACCCTGAATGCCCTAGCAGCACAGCTGTGGAGGTGGTGTCGTCGCATGGCGATCACACCCGTGGCCTCTTTCATCCCCGGTCAGGAAAACCTCATTGCGGATTTTCTGTCTCGGGGCAGGTGTCTTCCATCAGAATGGATGCTCCATCCAGAGGTCTTTTGCCGCATTCGCAGTTGCCTGGGTCCACTGGAAGTGGATCTTTTTGCGTCGGTTCTAAACCACCAACTTCCGAAATATTGCTCCCGTGCGCGCGATCGGGGAGCTTGGGCTCTCGATGCTTTCTCTCTCAGTTGGGAGAATCTTCGAGGTTTTGCCTCTCCTCCCTTCCAGCTGATTCCGCGAGTCTTGCGGAAGATCAGGGAAGATCGGGCTCGGGTGCTTGTGATAGCTCTCTTTTGGCCCAGGAGGAGTTGGTTTCCGGAGCTAATGAGCCTTCTGGCGGCTCAACCGTTCCTTCTTCAGTTAAGAGCGGATCTGGTGTTGCAGCCCCTCTCGGGGATTCTTCACCACAATCCAGAGTCCCTTCATTTGACTGCTTGGCCCCTGTCGGGGAATTTGCAAGACAGTCGGGTCTCTCTGATAGAGCCGCGGACTTTTAATGTCCAGTCGTAGAGTTTCTACTAGGGAAATTTATAATTCCCGTCTTTCGGTCTTTTTCCTTTGGTGTAAAGAGCGAAATCAAACCCCGTCTAAGGCTCCTATTGGTTCAATTGCGGATTTTCTAATCTCGTTATTTGACAAAGGGAGATCCATCTCTACTATCCGAGGCTACCGATCGGCGATCGGGGCCATTCATTCGGGCTTCTCAGATGGTTCGGGGATCTCTAATTCCCCGCTGTTGAGTGGTTTGATTCGGTCGTTCTTTCTGAAACGTCCTCCGCGTTCTAAGTTAGTCCCGTCTTGGAGCCTGCCTAAGGGCTTAGAAGCCCTGGCGAAGCCTCCTTTTGAGCCAGTAGGTGAAGCTTCGCTTCACCATCTTACGGTTAAGACGCTCTTTTTGGTAGCCATTGCCTCTGGGCAGAGGCGCAGTACTCTTCATGCCCTCTCTCTTACTCCTGGTCATGTTCGCTGGGAGAGAAAAGGTGTTAGATTGATTCCTAAGGCTTCTTTCATTGCCAAGAATCAAACGGCTTCCTCTGGCCCTGTTGAGATTTTTCTTTGTCCGCTTTCTGGATTTTCATCAGTGCGCGAGGACAAAGTTTGGTGTCCTGTTAGAGCTCTCAAATGGTATATTGATAAGACTAAGTATCATCGTAAGGATGATCAGTTGTTCCTGATCACTAGAGAGCCTTTTTCTCCTGCTTCTCTTGATTCCATTTCTAGATGGATTGTCGAGGCTATTAGGGCTGCTGGCACAGAGGCTCTTTTATCTGAGAGTAAGCCTCATGCTCATGACACTCGTAGTGTCAGCACTTCCTGGGCTCTGTTTCAAGGTGTGGCGCTTGATGATTTTTTGAAGGCTGCTCATTGGCGTTCGTCCAATTCCTTCATTTCTTACTACCTTAGGGATGTCCCTGCAGGTGAGGCTATTTTTGCGTCAGCCACCTTGAAGGCCGCTGTGTCTTCTTTGTAATCCTATTCCCTTCTGCTTGAAACATGCCTCCCGGTCTTTGAGTTGGCGCTGGTCTGGCATAATAGGTAGGTATATATGATTTATTGCAGTAAATTTGTAAAATCAGCACTGATTTTCTTATTTACTATATAAATCTATATACCTACCTATGACCCTCCCTCCTTCCCCTCACCTTGCAAGCAACATGTTTCTACTTGGGTGCTCGCAAAAAAGGAAGATGGCCGTTGCGTGTTGACGCGCGTGAGTGGCGAAGGGGAACAATAGGATTACGGGGGGTGCGCACAATATTGTGACTCATTTGTGTTAAATTCTCGGAGGGGTCCCGTAGTCAAGACTACTGGCATAATAGGTAGGTATATAGATTTATATAGTAAATAAGAAAATCAGTGCTGATTTTACAAATTGTCTTGAAACACAAAGACTTTCCTTATTCTCAATGGACGTCCCATATATGGAAATTCGCGTCCCGTCTCAAGTTTTATGCGTCTTCTCCTTTTTTGCGGCAGTACATAATTTTTTGAATTAACTGACAGATAATTATCCAACATCTAAGCATATTTCAGACATGCAGTGAAATAATTTCTAGCTAGCTAACCCGAGTGCAAGAAAACTCGCAAAATAATTCTGATTCATGTTTCCATGAAATTGGTGCGCATGGGAACAAACGTACCCATGTCAGATGGTCAGATGGTCGTGAATTAAAATTGGTCGCTTGAGTAGATTACATGTATATGGGAAAATAGTGCCATATTGCAATTTAGCTCTGAAAAATTTTTCATCTAAAAAATACCCTTTTTTTAGGTGACAGGTTGGCAGCTCTGGGTTAGGCATACTTTTCATATTACATAAATGGAACATAAACAGTGACCAATGCATTACTATAATACTATACAAAAACTCTACAATCCTTCAAAAAAAAAGGGGGATGCAAGTGAACACACATAGACAAAGATCAATATTCCGTCATTTTAATACAAACAAATGTGGCATGAAATATGCAGGAATCTAGTAAGAAGCTAGGCTTGTATTGAGAATTAAAAACAGTCTTTGATTTATATGAGAGAGATGATCTTAAGAAAACATAAGGAAAAAAATAAATCGGGGAGAGTACACAACTAGGGAGCAATGGGATATGTTGAATTGCATTTAAGTGTATACAGTGAGCCGGTATTAGGTAATTCTGTGGGTAGGTCATTCCACAATTTGGTTTTGTAAATATAATTGTATTGTGTGCAAAAGCTGTTCGAGTATGTTGAAGGTGATAAGAATGGCTTTGTCTCTTGAAGTGAATAATTAATGATGAACATGTAAGATACAGGGTGAGGAAGTTCATGCTTTATGAGTTGAATATTCCTAGATTATATACAGTGTATGTAAAAAATCTTAAGAAGGTTACATGAGTGGAAGAGTGGGGTTCTGTGGGTTTGAAAACTTGTGTTATTGATTATTCCATTCATGTATTGATGCATTCATAATCCATGAATGATGACAGTTTGGTTTGAAAATCTCACCAAGTGTTAATTTGTGATTTATTTTTGTTTTTATGTGGGTTCTATAGATCAGGAACTTGCACCCATAGAAATATAATTCTCAAAGCAATACTGTACATGCAGATGTTGTGCATATTTTTTAAACATGAATTTAAGTGAATGGAAAAGTTATTAAAATGAATTCTAGTGATGCCAGTCTTTCATTATGGGCAATGTTTAAAGCAGCTAGATAATGATAAATAATAAAAACCATTCTTGTATAGTGCATAACACATTACATAAGTACTAGCAGAAGCAGCCCGTGGACATCCACGGGCGCTAGCTGTGTTTATGATTAATCACCGTACCGTATATTTGTTACAATAATCAAGTGAATAAATAAAAAAGTCGAGTAAAGTTATTTTTACCAAGAAGTATTTACAACATGTGCATTGGCGGATCCAGGGGGGGGGGGGTACTTCCGGCCTGTGCCCTCCTCACCCCCCTTTTGGAAGGAAAGTATGCATTTTGACCATAGACGATCCACCCTTTTGTCGATTGTGCCCCCGCCCCCTTTTAGAATGAAACCTTCTTTTTTTTTGCTTGTCAGAGAATTATGGAGGGACCCCCATAACCACCCCCTCCTGAGCGAATTTTGTAGGTCTGACGAAAAAAAAATTCTCGCCACCCCCCCCCCCCCCCCCCCCCCCCCCCCACCCCAGATCATGTGAGTATGTCTTATTTTATTTATCCAAAGCTTGCATGAGTTCTGAGGAAAATGCATTTTCATCTTGATGAAAATTAATGATATGGATATAATAATGTTCGAGTAGAATATCCATGCATAGACCTAGAGGGAGCGATTTTAATCTTGCCATGTTTCTGTGGTTTAATACTCAGAGAAATTAAGGCCATGAAAACATAACATCCATAATTAGCTTTACGTCCCCTGTAAAGGATGCAAAAATTAGAAAAAATGAATTTGTCATTTTATTTTCAGGGGGATTATGGCCCCCTATGATGGGTCTTGGGAGGACCGACGGATTGACTTTCCCCTACTACGCTCCCCCCCCCCCCCCCTCCATTGTCATCCCATCACCCCCAGCGCGAGGGGAGAAGGGATTAATATCATTATACGTATTCATATCATAGTGGAAATATTTCCGAAGGAATTTTCTTCTTATCAGATTTTCTGATAAAGTGTCAAATTAGGGTCTGTGCTTGCAGAAACCATAGAGTTACATACCCACTAAGCTGTGTGTGTGACCATGAAGCTTCAAATGATGTAACTCTATGCGTAATGTACCTGTATGACCTGTACACGTGCGAACGATCTAACGCGTGTTTATAATACTGTACTGTACATTGAAGCCATCCATGCATGCGGATATGGCCACGCTGTTCTAATTTGTCATACCTCCCCTTCACAGGTAAAGGGTATGGGTTGGCTGGGCATGAAGCTACAAACCCGCTTCATGGGTTGGCAGAATGATTAGGCCTACTCCCTGCGGAAATTCAATGTTTAAAAATGAATTTATAAAATATGGACGGGACGTCAGCCCTTAAGAAGTGCCTCCCACCACTCTAAGAACCATTCCCCACCCGTGGGTACCAAAAGGCGGGGACCGAAAGGGCCAGGGGAGGAGCCTATTTGAACCAAAAAAGGAGCCCCAGATCCTTAGTGTATTATATTAATAGATGTTCCTATGCGCTTAGGAAGAAAAAGAAAAGAAAAGCAAAGAAAAATTAAGTTAATGAGTTCCTTTTATCTGTTTGACATTAACGTATCTATTGTATCAATATTTCTGAGAGATTTGGGGAGGCTATTCCATAAAACTAGGGCAGGATGGGCAAATGAACATTCACCATACATACATGTGTCTTTGTAAGAATAAATAATATAAGTATAAAGCATATTTAATTTACATTGGTGAGCGAGTTCAACGGATCATGCTCCTTTGTTTTCTCCATTATTTCTCTATAGGCTTCATCAAGTTGTGATGGAACTCTGAAAATATGGAACATAGATAAACAGGTAAGAAAAGTCTCATAACCAAAACATAAGTTGGCATTATACAGCATTTTAGCTAGCTAGCCAAATTTGAGTTCTGGGCTAGCTCCACTGGCAGCTCTTGGCTAGAGGTCCAGGGTCTAGCTCCTGAAGTTCATGAGTTTGGTTCAAGCTCCAGCTCTGTGTGCAATGCATACAGCGCTAGCCCAGTGACCGTAGGTATTACTTACAGTGGACACAAGTTTTTAGAATGACCTTTTTTACATTGTAAAGTTGAAGGATGTAAAATTTACTTAGAACAAGTTTTATGACTTTTTTCTGAATACTTTTCTAAAGATAATGCTCCGAATAGATTTTCACTTGTTGAAAAATGAACACCAAATCTGTGTGTATCAGTTATTAATTCAGAACACATTATACCCTATTGTGTATCACACCTGCCAACCTATTGCTAACCTATTGCTATCCAGTGTCATTAATGATCCATAACTCTAGGATTGATACATGTTCTGGAATTTCAGCAGCAATGGACAATAGCAAGTTTTGTATTCTGGATTAATTACTGATACACAGATTTTGTGACCTTTATTTAAAAAAAATAAAAAATCTGATTAAATATTCAGAGCAATGTCATAAAACTTACTCCCAATAAATTTTACATCCTTCTACTTTACAATATAAAAATGTCAGTCTGATATGAGGTATAATATTTGAGTTATTACCAATCAAAAGTGTCCACTGTTTGCAGTGATGGGTATTTATCTTACTAACAAACCCCTCCATGCAAAATACATTCCTTTTAATTTTGAAAAAACAAAGTTGTTAGCAACATTTCAGCTTAGTATGAAAACAATGTGTGCTTGACGGCATAGTACATTGCTTGTTTTAAAACATTGAGAACCTCACAAGTTTTAAACCTGGACATTAAAGGAGAATTAACCTCAAACAATAAAGACGATAGTGTTCAAAGGTGTTATTTATTCCTACTTGTTAGACTATATGGCTTCGCGTCAAAATATACGAGATCGATACGAATCAAGATTTTCTGAGCAAAATTTATCATCTGCTAGCAATATGTATCGTCTGCTAGCAATACATGGGGGCTGCCATTTTTTTTATGTGTACAAGAAGATTTTCTTAATCCAAATGCCCAATTGCCTTTTTCAAAATTAAAAACCCATTTGAGATTTAAAATATAGAATAGATATGTCAATTTATTTTTAAACTGAAGATTTCCTTATATATTTCTGTTGAAAATCGATATTCGCTTAATATAAATCTATTTTCTAGATACTGTGACGCAATGGACGGAGCAAATTAATTCAAATTTTATGGATGCTTCTTCCCTGAGCATCTATAGCGGCAAACTATGCATTCACCTGCTTTCGGATAATGGGACTTGAAAAGTCAGAATGCATGCTGCATATATTATGCTCTGCTCTGTTTGGCAAACCCAAGAAAATAGATTTTTGTTAAGCAAAACCAGACAATTTAAAAGTATCATTATAAAGATTTAATTTTTATAAATCATGTAAACACCCACTTAATATTTTTCGTCACATATGGGATTTTAGGTAATGAAGAAAATCAATTTAGGTCTTGGATTCAAAATATCTTCCTGACCGGAACATTTCTCAATGGTTCATGTACAAATCCAAATCAGCAAGAAAATGGCAGCCCCCATGTAAATGAGTAGTAGACGATACCGGGTGTTGGAATATCTTTATTATACCCTTTTCTGATATCTTATTGGAAAATGATTTAGGCCAATAAGTAGGAATATACTACACCTTTCAATATAAGTAAATTTGTACTCAGGGGTTAATTCTCCTTTAAATCTATTTCCCTTTGCTCACATCACTTTCATATTGCTAATTTAGAAAGCTTTTAATGTTAAACTTGTTCTACAAAGTTTTTTTAGATAATGTTGGGTAATGAATAATGAAATACAACTCGTCTTTCATGTTTTATTGTAATCTGTTGTACTTTCATATTCTATACTTAATGTAATTTCTCCTTTATGATTTTGCAGTTGAGTATACAGTCAAACCTGTCTTAGTGGTCACTTTTTCTGTTTCCCTTGGGTGGCCTTAATAGACAGGTTTGACTGTATATGTTTGTAGAAATTGAGCAATAAATTATTATGATTATTTTTTTATTTCTTCACTTTCTACATATAGGGTTGGGAGAAATCATCCGTCCTCATTCCCAAATGCAGTGATGTCAGGTACACCCAAATCCTTTGTGTTCACTTTTCAATGATGAAAGATTAGAGCACTAAACCTTGTCAAACTTTATACCAAATTTAGAATACACATTGTGTACATTCAAATACATTTTGACACAATTGTATTAAAATGTTTTTAACCAACTGATAACTGAATGTGAGAAGCACAAGTCGGATTTCTTTTATGGTTAAGAGTGACCTGACATATAAACCAAAGTTTTCCTGGGAGATAGTGTGCTAACATTTCACATTTTGCACCAATGGAATCTAGCATCCTTAAAGTAAAAATTCATTGCTATTGTTCATAATTACATTTATATATTGTCGGAAAGCTTAAAACCCCAAGAATAAAATGATTCTATTATCAAGCATTGACTCAAAGTAGTAAGGTGAAATAAGCACAGTGTACTTTGGGAAAGAAGCAATGGGGAAGGACCGTCGATGAAAATGGTGTAAGTATGACATAGGCGTATGGGTGTGCACTGATCTCTACTGCATATTCATTACCATTCACGTAGTAGTCGTGAAGTGCTTCTGCGAAAAAATACATGGCTCAAAAACTTCGTATTTACACTGTTTTATCGCCACTTCTGCAATTTAGCTTGCATACATTAAAGCCTGAGCGACGGGTATCTGGGTTTCTTTTCTTCTCTGTCCCCATACTTATCTGAATTTTAGCATTTTTGTGATGCGTTTTGGTCGCAATCCAGCGATGTCGGACAAGCTGTACCTGTTGTACACATACGGGACGCATAGCTGTGCGAGTGAGTGAGTGATATTCTGGTTATCACAATATTTCAAGAACAGTTTTAGGCGGAGGCATGTAGGAGACATAGTCTCGGTCATCTTGTTGAATATACAAATCCATTTTCAGTGACTGATAATTTTTTTCAAAATTTAATTTAAGGATACTTTATGAGATTTCATTTCTGCAAAATATAGAATATAATCAACTATTTCGGCTTAAGTCCCACATGTTCAAAATTTCAATTTAATTGCAGATCTGTTTTTTTTTCCAGTTAAATGTTAACTACGTGGTTTTTGACAATTGTTAAATAAAAATCAAAATAAATTGGATGATACAGTACTAAATTTCACAAATTTTTTTACTTTGCAAATTCTTCTGAAAACTTTTAAGAAAGGAAAATAATGACGTGCAGCTCAATTTTATAATTGTATCTGTATTTTCTTTCAAATATGGTTTCATAGTTATTGTCCAACAAATTCACTAAGTTAAATACAGGAATATTTTACATAACACACATTATTCTGGTTATCACAATATTTCAAGAACAGTTTGAGCCATGAACTTAACTGAGCATGTTATCTCCAGCTTCATATTCAAGGGGTTAGCATAATATTTATGATAATGTAGTTCTCTAAATTTTTGATTGAAAAGTTGATTGAAAATGTTTACCCTTATGTTTCCAAAATAGGTACATGTATCTCTAGTATTTGATAGCACAGTGGTATTGTGCTTTCACTTAATTTTCAATACAGTGGTACAGAGTTAAAATCCTTCTTTACTGCATTTGTCCTCAGGCAAAGCATAATTTCTTTATCTTTCTCCAATCCCATCCTCCCCCTCTTTTTTTCTCTCTATTTATTTTACTCCTCTCCTCTCTCTCTCTCTCACTTTTCCACTCTTCCCCTTTCTCTCTCTCTCTCTCTCTCACTCTTCTCCTTTCTCTCTCTCTCACTCTCATTCTTCCCCTTTCTCTCTCTCTCTCTCACTCTTCCCCTTTCTCTCTCACTCTCTCACTCTCTGTCCATCCAGATGTATTAAATAGGTATCTGGTAGGATTTATACCATGTAATGCCTTATGAATATAAGCTGAATATCAGCAGCACGAGCTCAAGCAAAAGTGATAATTCCAAAGCACATTAAATATGTATTTCACGTTTATGTTGTATATACATGCATGTAATTGTATCCCCCGAACTAGTGTTCGGGGATACTATGGATTTGGCATCGTCGCGCCGCATCCGCCGCAGAGATTTTCTTGTGAGCGCTCTACTGGCTGCAGTTTTTGTCGGATCACCTTCAAATTTCACATGGAGGTGCATTATGGTTAGATGAAGAAGCCTATTGTTTTGGGGTGTGGGCGGAGTCATGGTTGCCATGGTAACCATATTTTTAAAGAAATGGTAAAGATTTTCTTGTGAGCGCTCTACTGGCTGCAGTTCTTATCGGATCACCTTCAGATTTCTCATGGAGGTGCATTATGGCAAGATGAAGATGCCTATTGTTTTTGGTGTGGGCGGAGTCAACATTGTTGCCATGGTAACCATATTTCTTTAAAGAAATGGTGAAGACTTTCTTGTGAGCGCTCTACCGGCTGCAGTTCTTGTCGGCTCGTCACATTTCGCATGGAGGTGCATTATGGTAAGATGAAGACGCCTATTTTTGGTGTGGGTGGAGTCATCATTGCCATGGTAACCATATTTTTAAAAGAAATAAAGACTTTCTTGTGAGCGCTCTACCGGCTGCAGTTTTTGTCGGATCACCTTCAATTTCAAAACAACTAAAAAATGACAAAAGTACAAAAAGGTCATTTTTGTCAGCAGTGATACCCTAGGTCCCAAATTGCCACTTTATCCATTTCAGTCACAACATTGATTCAAATGGGGGATGGGTGACGGGTTCGGGGGATACATGTACTCG
The DNA here is from genome assembly GCA_025617745.1 of Heliocidaris erythrogramma. Taxonomy (NCBI): domain Eukaryota; kingdom Metazoa; phylum Echinodermata; class Echinoidea; order Camarodonta; family Echinometridae; genus Heliocidaris; species Heliocidaris erythrogramma. Next base: position 825,528 of record CM046855.1, read on the forward strand.
GACTGGTCCCCCCCTCCGAGTGCTCTAGTTATTTATTGCTTTAATTTTAAACCACAATATTTGAAATTGATATTTACACTTTCCAAATTTGTTTGCAGTTTGTCAAAAACATTGTGTCGCATGGATTGGAAACCCCAAAGTGGAGAGGTAAGTGACATACACATGTATTTCATTAATCATTACGGTCATTCATTTCTTAATCAAGATCATGTGGGATTAGATATTGAGGTATCTAGAAATATAAAAAAATGAATACATCAGTTCAAATATACAATTTGAATAACAGTTACTCCTACTAATTAATGCACATAATAATTGTTGCTAAAATGTAATCCCTACCTCCCCCCCCCCCCAAAAAAAAAAAGAAGAAAAAAAATAGAAAAAATCAAGCTGTGTAATTATAGACAGGATGATACTACATGTATGTTAGAAGGAGTGACTAGTAAAAAGAAAGACAGTTGAAATTATATTTATAGTACTGAGAATGGATTTTACTAAACAGTCGGGTCGCGGCGCGGCTCGCTGGGTAGAAATTATCACACATTTTCCAGGAATTTTATTTATGGTATCTGTTTTCTTGAGCAGCATAAAAAAGGAGAAAAGAGGGTGTAGTAGTGCTAAATGTATTCTTTTTTGGTATCCTTTTAGATTTTTTTATCTTTCCACCTTTCCTGTCATGCTATTCTTTGATTCTTTTTGTCATCTTGTCTTCCCTCTTTCCTTATGTTACTCTTTATAATTTTTATATTTCTTTTTATTCTATCTTTTTTTTTTTGCTTTCCATCTTCAATTTCGTGCAGAGCACAAGGTGCAGGTTCGAATTCCACCATGACACTAACGTCCTTTTTCAGGACACTATTCTCCAATACTCTCCACCCAGATGTAAATGGGTACCTGATATGCTTGATAGCTACTTTGGCAGCTCGGCTATAACCAAGATATGAACGCTATATAAGTGGCCATTATTATTATTATTATTATCGTGTTCTCTTCCACCTATCCTCATGTTTATATTCATCATTATATCGATTATCTTTCCATCCTTCCTCTCGTGATGATATTTTTTGTTTCCTTTCATCATTTTCTCCCCTACCTTAATCTTTATACTTCTGTCATTTCTACTATCCTTCTTTATATTATGGGTCAATCCACATCAAATCAACGGATTTTCAGGCAAGTTGTAACCCGACCCCCTCTGATTTTCTTTAAACTCGCAGCAAATGTTCCCCCAAGTGTCTGACGAAAAACCCTGAAATATTTTGCCCCAAGGTCAAACGGTTGCTAAGATATGTTGCCCCGTGAGCGCGAATTACCTATTTTAATGATTTTGGACCCTTTTGGGGGCACCATTTCAAGATCATAGTCAGATTAGAGTGTACAAATGTGACATATTCTTCATGTTCTCATTAGAAACTACCATTTTAGTAATATATCAACATACCCAAATTTTAGGGTCTGTGAGAAAATCAATTATGAAATATGCTATAAAGGTCACACATGACCAGAAATTAGCATACTTTAAGTGTATAATTGTTTTTTGTTGACTTTGAGAAGCGATTTCAAGGTCATTCCCTATAAAACAAACTTACAGTAGTATATATTCTTTTAGTACCTATAATATCCTACCATAACTGTTAATATCACTATGCTTGGCCTTTTTATCTTGAAGAAATTAACATTTGAAATATGATCTTAAGCCCATATGTCAATTTTCTTTGATTTTGTTGCGTTTATGACCATTTTCGACAGTGTACATTGGCCATTGAACATTCCGGACGCAAAATTTCTTTGGTAACTCGTTAAAATATAGCTAAATGCCTATCCATACACAAGAATTGGTGGTGTTCCGAGATTGGACTAAGGGTCTAAATTCTAAGCTTTAAAATGATATACAACTTGTCTTCTATAAACTAAGCAAACCCTTATAAATTACAATGAAAATGTCGGAGTGTCAGACAGGGTAATGACCAAAACAATAGAGAAAACGAGGTCTAAAGAAGCGCGACCATTTAAGAGTGCCTAATCTGTGTCCTATTGTTTGTCGCACAAAAGGATGAGTCAAAACTCCAAAGCCTACACCATGAAGTACTCTTTGGATTGGGTTGAAACTTTCCATACCTTCAGAATAGATATATTTCTTTCCTTCTGTATAGATTTTGAATATCGGGCAATGCAAACTTTTTGAGTTATACCAGAAAAGCGATGTGAAGTATGATCCCAATAAGCTGACTCACAAAGTTTGAATGTCCATGAAAAAATGGTCATTTTGAAGGACAGTAAAAACATATTTCAATATGGTATTTTACTCCGAAATTTTGTCAGATGGTAGATTAATATCTATACTTTCAGAAAATACCAAAAACTTAAAATATATATTTCCACCCCAAAAAACCTTTTTCAGCTGTTTACTCTAGAACTCCCATTGCGACTTATTGGTCGGTTTGTGGTGGAGGGTCACATCTTATCTTCTATCTTTTCTTATGTTAATAGCTCTATCCGTCTATTATATATGTCTCTATCTCTCTTTATTAGGTGATCTGTCGTAGTCGACAGATCACCTCTTATATTCGTCAGAATTTTCTTTCTTTATTTATTATTTATTTATTTATTTTTATTTTCTGGCCCTTTCTTGTTGCAACGAAATCTCAAAAACTTTTCAGTCAATTTTCATGACATTTCTGTCAGTCATCAGGTCATATAAGGTCAAGCTCCAAAATCTTTTTCAAGGTCATCAGGTCATCGTGACGTCATCCAGGCGCCATTTTGTGAAATCACATTATCAATCATATCTTCATAACGAGTCATCAAAAATGAACCATATTTGACACACATGAACTTCAGGTCAAGGGTCAACATAAAATGTCATCAAAATCCGCGCACGCTTCATGACGCGCACGTACGCGCGCGTCAAATTTTAGAAATGCTCAAAATCACTTTTTAATCAAATTAGAGTACGGTTCAGGACATTTTAAGCATTTAAAAATTTTCCGTCCGTGCGCGTCCGTGTGCGCGTTATGCGCGCGCGCAGCGCGTACATAACGTAAAAATGCCGTTTTTTCGCATGGTTTGTCTTCCTGACACTATTCTTGACAATTTCCAACTATTTACAGTCATTCTCGACCTTCCATAATGCCACACGCGTGCGTCAAACTTTAAAATTCGTGCGCGCGTCAATGGCCATTCTAATGTAAAAACTGGTAAAAACATGCCTATCTAAAATCCGCCATAGCTCGGCAGAATGCCTGGAAACCCCCCAATTTCTTTACATATTCTGAAAGCCTGAGAGTTGTAGATTTGAATTCATGCAGAACTTTTGCCGATCTCATGTTCTGACGTCATCCTATTTGCATATGAACTCAAAAAAAATGATTTTGAAAAAATGACGTCATCATTTTTGTATTCATTTGATAATAATTCAGTAATAGGTTGTCGATTTTCTCCCAAATTTTGATATGTTATAGCTGAGACAATTCTCTACCAGACTAGTTTCCACGGTTTTTCATTTTGATGACGTCATCACAGTGAAATTTTCAATTAAAAACGACATGTCAGAATTTCCCCTATTTGCGTGTTATGTCTATGGAAGAGGATTTTTTTTCGAATCATGAATCTACATGACATCGTTCTTTGAGCAGTATCTCGGTTATTTTTCGTCTATTTCCTTCCAGATTTTAATATGTTGTAGCCTGATAAATACTCTTTCTATGAGGGTTCGGTTTTTTCAATCTGATTTCGGGATCATTGTCAATTTCAAACTACAAAATGTGATTTGAGAATCCCATTTTTCGTTTACGTGTTATCTCTATGGGAAATATTTTGGTATATTGGTCAAAGCACTTGACTCCCATTCCGGTGACCCAGGTTCGATCCCCGGTGGGTCCATAATTTTTTTTTTTTTTTTTTGCTTCTTTTTGCCTGTCATTTTACCATCCTCTTCGACTATTATAACATAAACAATCACAAACCATGCAATAAACTGCCTTATTTTCCGTGTTATATCTATTAGAAAGTAGTGTGCAGTAGTTTGTGTATAACCCTATGGAAATTGTGATTCCCTGTCGTGTATTAGAGCTATGGGATTTATCTCCCAGTATCCTGCAATATCAAATAGTCCTATTTGATATCACGATTTCTCAAAATTGGCTTAGTCAATTATCTTCAAATTGTTGTCAGTCATCAGTCCTAATAAGGTCAAGTTCCCGCATCTTTTTCAAGGTCATCAGATTATTGTGACGTCATCCAGGCGCCATTTTGTAAAAATCAACTTATGATCGTATCTTCTTCACGAAATGTCATCTCTCTTTCATATTTGGCATGGCTAAGGTCAATGTCATTTCAGTCATAGTCATCACCATTATCATTATCATCATCATGATTATCATCAACATCATTATCATCATCACTGTGATGATATTCATGATGATGATGATTATCATCAGCATCATTATCATCACCAATCATCATTATCATCATCCTCATGATTATCATCGTCATTATATTATCATCATTATCATCACCATAATCATCATGATTATCATCAACAACACAGTATCACCATCACTGTCATAATATTCATGATGATGATGATGATGATTATCATCCACATTATCATCATGACTGTCATGATGATATAATGATCATCATCATGATTATCATCAACATCATTGTCATCATCACTGTCATGATGATATTCATCATGATGATGATTATCAACATCATCATCATCACTGTCATGATATTCATGATGATGATGATTATCATGATCATCGTCAACATTATCATCACTGTCATGATGATATAATGATCATTATCATCAACATCATTATCATCATCACTGTCACGATGATATTCATGATGATGATGATTATCATCCACATCATTATCATCACTGTCATGATATAATCATCATCATGATGATTATCATCAACATCATTATCATTACTGTCATGATGATATTCATGATGATGATGATGATTATCATCAACATCATTATCATCATCATTGTCATGATATCCACGAATCATCCAAAATTCATGTTCACACACTTTATGCCCCATTGAACGAAAGGGGGCGCTATTTCACTAAAATATGTAGTAGCTACAGCCTACGAATTGAAAATGCTAGGAAAAGGCTGAAATCATAAAAATCTTGATTAGATTCATTATAATGAATGTCATCGTGATATCAACGTCATCTTTCACATTATCATTTTGTCATTCGTCTTCGTCAAAAATATCAAGATCAAGACAGATCACCTAATTCGTCTTCAGTGACGAATTCAATGTCTAGTGTTATTCTTAGTTTTATTCCTTCATTTATTCTCTCCAATTTTTCCCTTTGTTGTATTCTTTGTTTCCTTTCATCATCTTCTCATCCATCTTTCCTACCCTTCTATCCTCTCTCTGTCATTCAGAATTATCCTTCTGTTTTTTTTCTTCCGTTTTCTGTTTTTAGCCTAAATACGGGAAAATCATACTGAGATGTACACTTTTTCAATTTATCCCCTTGAAGACACAATATAATTTAATATTAGAAAATTTCTACCTATCAAACAAGCATCAATGAGTCAAGTCATACTCTGATATAATAACAACTTAATAGATGGTTTATTAGATTCACAAACCGGCAACATGAACTGGCTAGGCCAGGACCGCCATGATCAAGTTCCAACGATAAGAGATGCGCATATAATATTATGACGTCATTGCGTGTAACAATGGAATGCGCACATGCGTATATTGTACATATTACTGCATCCCCCCCCCCCTTTCATACAAAAGAAGTAATGCAGTCAGAGTGTTTCCTGAAAAGCATATCATGTATCATTGAAATTATGACTATATTTGATACTCTTGAATTCTGATCAATCTCAGGTTGAATCATGCCCAAAATTTGAATATACAAATAGATGTATAATATAGCGGTAAACATTTCAAATAATGGAACCATACAAAGTATATCCTCAACATCTAATCAACTGGTTAAACACATTTAAACTTGAACTACACTGTAGTTAGAATAAACACTGTACAACATGTTTCCTTGAACATACTAAAATAAATATTGTACGCCATGTTTACTTGAACATATTATACAAATACACATACATACACATATTGACTTGAATATATACGTAAATCAATTTATATTTCAACTGTAAACAAGCTCTCGATGTTCAATATCAATTTTCCTGATCTAATCTAAATGAATACATACATACATACATACATGTATAACTTCATGAATTTAACAATGTCATATCATATTGAAAACAAATACATGAATGAAAAAAAAATGAATACATACTAGGCTTGGGCGGTTCTACTATGAGAGAGAACCGAGTCCGATTCCGACGCAAGGGTGTGGACGTAAGGGTGTTCTGTCTTCGTGGTCATCTGGTATTTCAAACCGAACACGCTTTGTCAAAGTTCTGATTCACTGTTCTGCATCGCTATAGCAGTAGCACTCTTGGTCCAGGTCAGTTCTGTTCTTCACAGCATTCACACCCTGGTCCAGCTAGGTCAGGTCTCTGGTCCCTGTTTTGCACAGCGTTCCTGGTCCAGATCGGGACTTCTGTTCATCATAAGAAAGTTAGCGTTCACTCGAAACAAGGTCAAACGTAACTGTTAATCACTCAAGTCTCAGACTTTTGAGTTTGACGTGTTAATGTTAACTGAGCTAACTTTTGGATGTGGTAACATCGGGAATGCCAGTTCACATAAAACTCTGCATTCATTCAAACTCCAACGTTAAGTTTGAACTCTGTCGGACTCTAGTCCTTGGCAAAATAACACAACTGTTGAGCTAGCTAGCTAGTTTACATGTAAGTCCATATCCATCGAAATGTACACAGACTAGTCACACTAGCAATCACACAGTTTGCGGCGGTCGGTTGATCCATCAAAACAGGATCACACACAAATTGAATAGGCTAAGATGCATATGACCCGGCAGCCCGAACAAAGCCAACTCGTTCCAAATCTGTCCAACAAACTTGATCCATGTCATAAAAACCATCCTAGCACAGGTCCGCAACTGTCTGCCACCATGTCAAACAAGCATTAAGGAGTCCAGTCATACTCTGATATAAAGTTTAACAACTTAATAGATGGTTTATTAGATTCACAAACCGGCAACATAAACTGGCTGGGCCGGGACCAGCGATAAGAGATGCGTGTATAATATTATGACGTCATTGCTTGTAACAATGGAATGCGCATAGACAGATGCGCATATGCGTATATTGTACATATTACTACACTACCTAGCGAGCCGCGCCGCGACCCGATTGTTTAGTAAAAGCCCTCAGAATGGCATTGAAAGTGAAGATATGACTTTTACTTGCAGTATTTAGCTGTTCCACTGGAGAAGAAGATTGAGGTGTATGAGAGGTCTACTTGGGATGTAGTGTTTAGTCTAGAACCTGAAGATGCTGGTGGCTTTGTATCTGTTGTTTCATGGTCACCATGTGGAAAGTATCTTGCTTCAGCTAACACTGATGGTACTTTGTGTTTCTGGGATATCAAGACTAAGAAATGTGTTCAAAGGTTAGTATATGCTGTTTGGTATTTAGGGGATTTATTCTGAAGTTTCATTGATATTATACATCAATATTTTTTTCTTCACAATACATAAGTATTTATTTTTATTGTCAGCCAACAGAACAATAAAGAATCAAATAAAACTATCAACTTACCCTACATGTATATGGATTAATAATCACGCTAATCTTAAATACATGTAGCCCCTGTCTTTAGGCTTAATGACATCATTCTTAAAACTTTTGCTTAAACCCTTGCAACGCTCTAAAACTTTGGTTAAACTTAACTCCCAAAATACCTCTGTTCAGGCATGATAACCACACAATTCATGAATAGCACCCTCTTTCTTCTGAATTACTCTATTTCTTTTTACTTCTTTAGCATTAAAATAAGCATTCGTGAATGGTACACACAATCACATATTTAGTGTCATATTGAACTGCGGTGCGTGCAATAGTTTGAGTGTTGATGTCTCTCATGCTTAACTTAAAATGTATTCTCATAATTGAATTTAGTATCCATAATGAGCTTGTTTATTGCCCTTTACATTGATGCCCAATATGTACTGATAATGTAATCATGAAATGTGCAGTACACGTACCTGATCGTAGAGCCAAGTCAAATGTTATGTTGTTCCAAAATGAACTGTTATTGTCAACAGTGAATTCTCCATTTGCTTGGAAGATGGATTGTGTTTTGAATGATAATTTCACAATCAGTCCATAAAACAAATTTTATCCTTCTTATGAAAGGTGAAAATAGCATTGCACTTCATGAATGACCACCCTTAAAGGCCAAGTCCACGCTAACAAAAAGTTGCTTTGAAAAAATAAAGAAAAATCCAACAAGCATAACACTGAAAATTTCATCAAAATAGGATGTAAAATAAGAAAGTTATGGTATTTTAAATTTTCGCTTAATTTCGCAAAACGGTTATATGCACATCCTGCTCAGTATGGAAATGAGGGAACCAGTGACGTCACCCACTCACTATTTCTTTTGTATTTTATTATGTGAAATATAGAATATTTTAATTTCTGCAGATTTCACAATTAGGAAGCTCTCATTGAATTGTGTATAGGTTGCAACAATGGTAATTACACATGTTCAGCGAGGAATCAAACCTTGTTTCACATTATAAGAAGGAAAAATTAAAATATTTCGTATTTCATGTAATAAAATACAAAAGAAATAGTGAGTGGGTGACGTCACTGGTTCCCTCATTTCCATACTGAGCAGGATGTGCATATAACTGTTTTGCGAAATTAAGCGAAACTTTAAAATACCATAACTTTCTTATTTTACATCCTATTTTGATGAAATTTTCAGTGTTATGCTTGTTGGATTTTTCTCTTATTTATTCAAATCAACTTTTTGTTAGGGTGGACTTGGCCTTTAACATCATCAAAAAAACAATTCATCCAAACAAATGAGGAATTCACTTTTCACAATGACTACATTTTGCAACATTTTACGTTTGACTTGGCCTCTTAATTTATGGAGATGTGCTGCACATCCCATGAAAACATAATTATTACAAATGGGGTATCTTTGTAAAGAGGAATAAACAGGCTTTTTTAATGATACAAAGTAAATTATGATAGTATACTAAAATGAGAGTTATCAATGCTGAAACTTGCATTGCAGAACTTTTTTGGAACTGTCACAACTGGATATGTCCAGAGGACTTTGAGATGTTTTACTAGATTAAGTTGTTTGACCAAGTCCCGCATAACAACAATAACAAATTGCGATGACCCAATGCGACAAACTCGGGTTGCAGTGTCCTTCCCTGAAGGATCTCTGTCCTTCTCTTGACAAAAACACTGTTCGCAGTGAACTTGAAGTAAGCTTTGGTAAGCTACCAGTCAAACCTCAATAACTGGCAATCTGATGAACCAAGAATCCAGTAGAACCTACAGACAAATGGAAAGTAATAGACTATAATTATGAATACAAAATCTATGATCAAGACTACCAGAACATAATTCCTTTCTGAATCAAGTTTACCCTATCTTGGTAAATCACAAGCAAATTGGCCAAATGACATTTAAAAAATACACATTAATATAACAGTTTATATGACAAGGAATGTCTATTACTCAAGCAGTGTTTTTATATTCTGATAAAACTGTTTATACTAATAAGGAACAATCTTTAGTTCTCTGGTATAGTAGCCATAAGCTCCTACAGTGTACATCCATGTTAAGCCCGAGTCATATCGAATATTTCATAATCCGGAATTCGACGGCTTTGATTCGATCGAATACCGGTGCATCAATAAATGATGGGCGGTGAAAACAGAGTTGCACACAGTTGCACGCAGTGCATGCACCGTGCACCGGTGACCGGTCCGCTGGCATCGCGGGCATATGTATGGGCTCTCGCTGCCAATGCCATGGCTAGTAAAAATCACAGCGACGAGCCAAAATCTTAAGTTTCTAGTCCGTATGGCTAGCCAAAATATCACTCTAGTGTCGCACGAAGCGATGCTCATTGTCGACACACCCGACAATGATTCAAATTCAAAGAATTAATAATCTTATTTGTCTTTGGAGAGCTGAATGGAACACGTTTGTTCGATGCAAAAAAAAAAAACAATACGAAATAAACTTTTCTTCGCTCATGACTCCACTTCATTCAGCTTCAGATCATTCAGAAGTAATTGCCAATTTGATGAGAGTGTGATATTAGTTATTGCGAATTAAGTAGGAACACTCGTACTCATGCCCGTATTTATCATGTTCAATTATACAATTGTCAAATTGACAATGCAGAGAGAGTGCAAGAATATTATCGTAAACTTCAGTTCGTAACGACAAAACGATTTTTCCATAGAGAAAGTACAGGTAAAGCGCGACGTCCTCCGCGAGTGAATTAGCGAAAGTTAGCCAACAGTTTGAAGTCGCCTTCGCGTTCTCTGCTAGTATATACGTTATGTAGTATGTACGTTACAGAGTTTCTTTTTTATTTGCTTTTTTCATAGTGGCTACGGTAGTCAAAAATCTGGCGGACTACAAATCGATGCACCGGATTTGCCAAAACGAATTCGGGATTCGATGTCTTCGATCGAACACCGGCTAACCAATCGATTCGACTCAGGCTTAATCCATGTATATACAAAATTCATTTCTTGCTCAAAAACTAGACATGCACTTGACATAAAAAGTGGCTTAGAGAAAGCACAAATATTACTTAGTCTTTCTGAAAATTTCTGCCCGGCTAGAAGAACAGGCTGCCTACCATTTGCAGCTTCCCCAGCTTGGCCGAAACTTCCAATCTAGCAAGAACCACTCTTTCATGACATGACAGTAGTGTACATGGCACACAAGGCCATAACTGCTTAACCCTAATAGAGCCGGGTTATTTAGACCCATCTCACAGCCGGGGGGGGGGCTGATTCCGCCCCCCCCTAAGATCTCGGCCGTCCACCGCGCATTTGCAACGAAAATCGGCACACACGTCACTGACCACGTAATCTACAAAACTGTAATAGTCAATTTCTCCGAAAAATGTCACAACTAATTAATTATGCTAATTTATGCATAAAATTAATGGTTTGCTCTAATTAATTAAATAAAGCCCCCAAACTGCTAATTTTTTGTATACAGACTCTTTGTCAGATTCTGATCATATAAACCAAAAAAAAATTCGGTAAAATCCTTTTTTTCTTATGTATTTTATTGTTTTTTTAATTTCTTATGTATTTCTTTGTTTTTCGACTTTTTGTTTTTTATTGTTTTTTCGATGGAATTCGTCGGCGACACTATTTTAATCATAAACAACATAAAATTAATTGTTTTTAAATAGTAAAAGTAAAAATAAAGAAACATTTATGAATTTTAGCTGGAAACACAATTTGCATTGGATTTGTACACGAAATCACGTTTTTGAGCAATTTTGGGTCTGACATGCACTTACGAAATGTTGCGTAACTCCGGAACCGCACGCGCGGACATCACAAATTTGGTCTCAAAAGTTGCGCAAGACTTGAAAGAAAAAAGTAGTGAAGCGGCGTGGTGACTGCTTTTCGCGATGCGAACGTATTACGCGAAACGTCGAGGGGGGGGCGGAATCCGCCCCCCCCCCCCCCCCCCCCCCCCGGTCCTATTAGGGTTAAACAATAACAAAAAACTGCAAATGTAAAGGATGCTGTTTACTCTGATGGTGATATAAAGTGTTATATTTTAAATCTGCCCAACTAAACTGGAATTTAGAATACAAGACTATAGTAACTAGCAGCCTTCTGGCAAATACATAACACTCCCTGGAATGTCATTAGGCAATATTTCACTCAGTATGGACCAATAAATGTGTCAGTTGATACTTACAACCGGCAAGATTGCTTTGGTCCTCTCAGGAATCATGAATACCCCCCCCCCCCCCCCCCCCGATTAAGCAAAGCCATATTTCTTTTTATTCAAACCATGCATAAACATTTTTCTGCTGAAAAATGTGGTAAATAGATTTGGCTATGGGATTACTTCAAATAGTGCATAATATATATTGTTAGCAATAAATTAAGAAATTTCCATTCCTTTGTCCCTTAATTATTAACATGATCAAAACATTTCTTAAATGAGAGTGATAATAGAAAATATTTTTGATAACAAAGCAGACAATGGTTCAGTAATGTACCAACAAATGTGTTTCTCTTTTACAGATCAAAGCACAAAAAAGGGCTTTCTATATGTGGTCTGGCATGGAGCCCTAAAGTGAAACATGAAGTAGCTTTCACTGATGTCATGGGACAGGTTGGTGCTTTTGAAGACATTCCATTGTCAGATGACCAAGGGAGACTAATCCACCAGGTAGGACCATTGCCCTATGTTTCATTCTCGTACTGACTTGCATTTATATGTAAAAGGAAATAAGGGTATCCTAGCCTCTGATAATTTTGGAAGGATACACACTCAATCAATCTTTTGGGTCCATCATTCTGTCCTGCTTTCTCGTTATGTGATAGCTCAAGAAGAATTTGAGGAATGAATGTATAATTTGGTACTAGTATGTATCATCATAGGGGCTACTCCATGGAGGTATGACAAAAATGAGAAAAATTAAACTCTTGTTATGCAAGTTCTTATCATTGAAACTTCAAAGAAGGCATCTTAAACTAATCATATCCCCCAAACAATATGCCATAGCATAAGTTTTAGAAAAATGACAGCAGTTACAATTCTTTCACTTTCTGTATTTTTTCTCAGGAAAGTAATACAGTGAAACTTAACTCAAGTTACATGTACTTTGATACCTTTGTGTAGAACCATTAGATTATTCTGTATTCCATGCAATTATGCATCTATTGCAATATTTGAGACAATCATTCATTTGACCTTTCTATATGGCCTGTAATGTGACTGACAACCACATAAAACTTTTTGTGTATTTCCCCTGTTCATAGGCATACCTAAAATTCTCCTCCTGATGTCTAAATTAAATCGTCTGCAGAAATATTGGATGTTATGTAGGAAGAGAGTATTATATAATAATCAAGGGAATGTGTGAACATGACTGATAATCTTTAGAGCCTAGAAAATTATGTATATTTTATGCTTTCTTTAATCAATATGTACATCATATTGCCAAAGAACTATGTATGAATATACTAATACTATATCTCATATGAACCTTTGACATTTTAATCTGCTTCTTTAATTCATACAATTAATGTTTAATAAGACCATTTTATTTTTAAAAATATACCAAAATTACAATGTTCATTTAAAAGTACTACACTCTAATAATGTGCACTTTTAAATGAACATTGTTGATAAAACAATCCTCTTTCAAAAACCATACTGATACTTATAACAAGGTTTTATTATTTTGTTTTCAAGTAGGATTTTATTAGCAGTCTTTTAAAATATCTTACAATACGAACACTGTGTCTCAGAATTTTGTTCTCCCTTTTGACAAAAGCCAGTGTGTCCTCACTTCTCCTTGATATCAGCCTGAAGTCTTTCAGGCATTGAATGTACCAGTTTTTTGTCTCGTCTGCGTAAGCAAAAAGTGAGACATAGGCGCTGCTTTTTCTGACGACGACGGCATCAACAATTTTGGAAATGCTCTCATTTCAAAAGTGTAGGTTCAATTTCCATGAAACTTCCACACAAGGGTTGTATTGCAAATAATGTGGAACAAATTTCAGGTCAAAAGTCAAAGGTCAATTAAGGTCAATTGTGTTCCAAAAACTTTTTCTGAGGATAAGTTTTTGAAGTTTTACTTTATGTCAAACAAGAGAATTTATTCAAATTCTTTTAAAATTTGGCATCATGATTGGTAAGGATCGTCTTTATGTCAACCTCGTCTTTATGTCAACCTCTTTCAAATGAATACCGAGATCTCACATTTTCATCACATTAAAGGTCGCCTATTGACAGTTTGTTCGGTTAAGTTTTTGTAAAATTTAGTTTTGTCTCTACATATATGTAGTATGTACACATGCATTTGACTTCTTCTCAAAACTTTGCTGGTGGTGGATTTCAACCCAAATTGGCAGGAATCATCCTTAGGCAAGGAGGATCTAAATTAATACAAATGGGGTACAATATGGGGGGTAAAGTCTTGGGCGCACGACCCCCAAGAGCACCAATAATGGCAATAATTGTATCCCCCAGCAAAATGCCGGAGGATACTTTGGATTCAGCAGCGTTCCGCCGCCGCCACCGCGTCACATTTCTCAATGGATTTCTTTCAAACTTTGTATGGAGGTGTATCTTGGTAAAATCTGGACACCTATAATTTCTGGTGATGCTGCCCCCAGTGTTCCGTCTTTTATAGGGTAATAGGCCATATTTTGGGGGATAGTTTGTGTGAGCTCTAGCGGTCACATTTCTCAGCGGATTTTGATCAAATTTTGCATGAAGGTGTCTCTTCGTGTAATCTAAAAAGTTTTTGGTGATGCTGTCACCAGTGTCCCGTCTTTTATACACCTGTAACCATTTCAGTATTGTTAGGCCATAATCCAGGCCAGTGTTGCTGCAGTGGATGATGCTGTAGTGAATGTATGCAGTGTACAGCCTGTATAACACGACAGTGACTCTCTTCCTTCACACTACACCGTGTGATGTGAGCGAGATCCAATGTATTTCATTCTATCAGGATTTTTTTTTTTTTTGAACAGGTAGACCTATAATCAGATTTTATTGGGCATACCATCAGAATCCAAAGTCAACTATCATTAACATCTGAATTTTGTCTCAATTCGTGCACATCTGTAAACAGTCAAACATTGCTACTCCCTTGCACTTGCCATATTGGAAGTATATTGTTTGGATATCAAAAGTGCCTATTGCGGCTTAATTCATGCATCCAGTAAAAACAATCTAACGGTGCTCACTGGCTCTTAACCAATAAGACTGCTGGGATTTCTTGACCCATTCTTTAATAGTCAATGTTGGCCTTTTATTAATCTGTACATGTATGCAGGTAGCTGGAGATGACCTTGTAGCTGATCTGTTTGATGATGCTGCTGATGAAGACTTGCTGGAGGCTGTCAACCAAGCCACCAATGAAGATCTCAATCAAGATGAATTAGGTGCGATGGTTGATGAAGATGATGATGATGATAAAGTCCATGAAGAGATCAGACGAGCAAAGCAAAGATTGGCCATGCTCACAGGCGATGCACCTTCTTTAGGTAATAATGAAAGAATAATAGTGCATTGTAGAGCTGGACTAATGGAAAGTTAGAGTAGAGTGTATGTGTGTAATTGGGTTTTTACAGACGTGTATCAATCAGATATGATTATTTACGTCTGGGACCGACCTTTAACGTCACCATCCGAAAGACGTGACTCAGTCTCGATCCTGGGTCCGCTGAATCAGTTTATAACTTCCACTGGTAGCTGGATTACAGGCGCAGGCTACAATGCCCAGTAGAGGACAATTACTTTTTAATAAATTCATTAAACAATGGGAGAATAAACAGGTTATGGAAAGTTCCAATGAGCAGACAGAACATCTACAAGTGGTATGCTCCACTCTGAAGTCATTATAAACAATGGATTGATAGAATTCATAGATCATACTGCATGAGTAATAGACCAGGGGCTTTAGTTAATATTTGAGCTATATTTAATATTGCTTCTAAAAGCCTAGATACATTTACAATTAACAGATTAAAATCACCTTTAATTGATGGACATGGACCTCAAGAATTTGCTGCAGACTTCGAGGACAAAAGGGAGTGATAGTCCTTTTTTTGTCATGTCTAATGATGATTATGAGTAAAGTTTGAATTTGGATTTTGTGTACACATTGATTCAAAAGGTAAATGATGAAATACAATTCCAAACGTTTATAAAGTCGAGAACAGGAATTATAAAATTGAGTTGCCCTCTGCCCTTTTAAGAAACCCAGTGACATTGATTTTCACAGATGGAGCTTCAAGTGTTGAAGACAGTGGCAGTGTATCAGGTATGACTGACATAGCACCACCAGTTCTCAGTGCACCTGTCCCTGCCCAAGTTACTCCTATGCAGAAACCATTCATTCCAGCATCAACACCTATTCACCTGTCAAGTCGCTTCATGGTAAGATTGTGAAAGTAACCAAGCATCTTGATTAATTGTTGGATTTTGTCTTTCTGTCTCCTGTACCAGTTACTTCTATAAGTGCATGGCTCTGATCTAGGGTACACTAGTATTACATATGAGGTAAACTTTCAAACTCACTGAGAGACAGGGAAAGTGTTATGAAGTTGATGTTCAAACATTGCAGTACAGATACCTGAAGTGCTGGACCTCCAGCTTTCATCACCAAAGTTCACCATTCCAAAAATCTTTCATTCTTAACTTGGTGTCAGGCATTTGCAATTATCACTTGGTTAATTTCACTCGTGGAAAATAAAATTATTTTGTTTATTAAATTGTCTCCTTTAATCAATTTTAAAATGCCCTCCCCAAAATATATGAATGTATACATGCCAACCGTTCCGTATTTAACAGATCCGTCCTGTTTTTTTAAGTCTTTAGAACCATAAAACATGGAACGTTCCGATTTTGGGGTAATAGTATTAATACCAATCAGCTTTCCATAGCATCCGAGTGCTGAGAGGATTGCACTGCGGAACATGCGTGTGGCGTGTGGCTGTGCGCCACGCTGTAATAATGAGCGAGCTGGTGTGTATAGTGCTATGCATATCCCTCCGCCATATGCACAGCATGCATTCGCTACGTACAGTATGGTATACCGTTTACGTACGCTATACGTTAGTGCTATCGTGAGTCGCTCATGCTCACTGCAGGCTGAGTCTGCAGTACTCGGTACGTATCACCTAAATAGTCGTACATGGTTTGTGATTTGGTTCGAATTCGGAAGAAAATCTGTCAAAATAAAAGCAACCTTGAGCGGGAAAGTGTCAGCCAGGGGCCTTGAGGCAGACCGCTGGACCCCTTACTCCAGGGGCCCCACCACCACCGCCAGCGGTGGCGGTGGAGCTCCCTGTAGTTACTGGACCCCCAGCCAGTGTGCGTTCAGTTTTCTGAATTCCAAATGTTGGCAAGTATTTGAATGCAGTGAAGATGTGATGAAACCCAATACTGACACCGAGTTATGAACGTAAGATTTCACTCTCTACCACTCAAACATTCTTCCACGTTCCAAACCTCGGAACAAATTACTTCTAAAGCAGTCTCAACTGAAAGAGGATAATCCAATACAGTCCAGGTAGGCCTTAAATTCATGTGAGCAAAGAGGCATTAATTAATTAACACAGTTATGATACGGAAAAACCCAAAACTGACACCGAGTTATGAACGTAAGATTTGTTGCTCTACCAGACAATGTTCTTCCTTATCCCAAACCATGGAACAAATTACTTCAAAAGCTGTCTTAGCAGAAAGAGAATAATCCAATACACCAGGAAAGCCTTTAGTTAAATATGATTTAAAAAACATTCAACCAGTAAAGGTACACTGCTCTCAATTACCCAATGTTATGCTACAATGTCATGCAAAATTTTGTGTCGGGGTAGTCGCACCCACGGACGCTAGATGGCGCTATCGTGCAAGTACACAGATAGTCAATGCGTGATTCGGCCCGCTATGCATGCACACATTTCCGATACCGCTTCCGATACCACAGGCATAGGCGAATGAATCTGAGATTTTTTCTTTCTGTGATTGGTCCCCCTATGTTTATCAATGACGTGTTCTGCATGTCTGTGTGTTCATCGACCCGGGATGCCCTTTGCATCCCAACAAACCCAGCATTTTTTCCCTGAAGGAGCTTAGAAGTGGCGGTATGTATGCAATTTTAGGAATTTTTATCGCTACTTACCTTGTTCTTGTATAGTTTGAGTGGTTGATTTAGTGAAATGTGTCAGAATCTTTGTATTTTATGGCAGGTGAGTTCGTTATCTATCGATGCGTCATTGAATAACCGTGCCGCAGTGAATCGCCTATGCCTGTGAGAGGCATAGAAATGGGCTTGTCATGCAGTCAGCCTTTCGATTTTGGGTTTTGACTATCGATAGTACATGCCTAATATAGCAACAAAGAATATGTCAACATATTTTTCAGCACATGATATGGACTATTTAGCCCTCATTTTTCACTATTTATGAGATTTTCAGGTAAGTTTTGAGCCATCTGTGTGATAATTGGAATATTAAGCATTATTTTAAGGCATGATTTGTGACTGAGCTGTTTTTATTTTTTTGTGGGAGTGACTAGTCAGGGTTATGAACGTAATGAAAAGTGAAAGGGTGAAAATGGAAAGTGAAAAAAGGGATATGCATTTTAATAAGAAATCTGACAAAATCCAATGTCATTTAAATCATTAACAGAAATCTTCCTGTCAGTCTCGAAGTCATACGATTACATAAAGATTGCTTTTTTGGTGAATTATTACGTTCCTAACATTGACACCACACTGTATTGTTGCAAGGTCATCTTACGTTCAAAACATGCTGACACAAAACAAGTCGCTCAAACCAGCTTAGGGAGACAAATGTCCAAACTAAAACTGTAACTTGGCTATCACAAGCACTTTTATTTCCCCCCAATTAAATTCTTCCCACGAACTGTCGGGCGAAAGTAAGAGCCATGTTTTACGTTCATAACACCTGACACAAAAAATAAGCGATTATTTTGTTTTTGCTCTATAAATTTTGCAAAAAATTTAGGGACAGAAATATAGCATGTGTACTTTTTGCATCAGATTTGGGTCATTTCACCAGGTTGGGACACATTAGTGTGACATAACAAAGATCACTAAAATTGTGATTTTAGGCTAGCCTAGTACAGTTATTGCATTGAACTGTCTTTAACTTGAAGACAATGCACAATTTAACACATAGAACAATACATGTACAAGGCCATTAACTTTTTCAATTTTTTAAATGTGGAGGCTTCCATACACATTTTCTGGCGTAACATTGACACCACATAAATTTCACCTATTGTGTCAAGTGGACTTTAAAACATTTTAACAGAACTATTGTTGTCCAACTTCGTACATTTTACTCTAACATGACATGGTGAATGTTTTTGACGTAATTTAAAATTCATAAATGAGGGATATAAGAAATTATGTTTGAACAGACAGGTATGACGTAACATTGACGCATTGTATTTATGGTGTTCATCAATTTAGTAAAAATGTACTTTGACACCTTTAGCTTTATAGCTTACATAGATGTTATACAAGAAATTGTCTAAAATGTGTGCATGACGTAACATTGACACCATGTCTAAAATAACCATAATATTTGTTATTTTTACAACAAAACTATTATTTTGTCACTGTAAATGTTATTTTGCTGTAGAATAGGTCACATGCAATAATTACAAGCCAATTTTGTAACACTTTAAGGTTAGTAAGATATATTTTATACACATTTAAAATTATAGGAAAGTTTGACACCATTGTTACGTCCTACACTTCAATTTTGGATAAGGTGAATTGTGTATTTCAAAGTAATAAATGACAGGAAAAATGAATCTACCTGAAAGTTTGGTACTTACAGTGATCTGATTTAAAAGTATGGATAGATTAAACTTAATCATCATACTTTTTCTAGACTTCACCATTTACTAATTTTTCATGTCACAAATTTCTCACTTTTTCCACTATAAATTTGCTGGAAAAATATGAAATATGAAAAGAAAATCAATTCAAGTGAAATCATATTTAGTATCATTTCAAAGATTTGTGTATGTCGTGCAAACTCCATGAAACCAATTGTGAAAAAATATTTAAGACATATGAATAAAATTCCAATTAAATTTTGTAAGTATGAAAATTGGAAGTGTGTCCCAACCTGGTGAAATTGACCCATTTAACAAATCTAGTATGGTTTTGTTAAATTTTCTTTATTAAAAGTATCAAATCAGGTTCTTCAAAACAAACATCGGGAAGCTGACACCAAATGTTATGAACATAAACTAAAGTGAACATCATCGTTAAAAGAAATGTCTCTAGGTTTTGTGAAAGATATGTACATTGGACACATTCACACAAGTTCATTTTTTTTTTTAATGAAAATTACTGATGGTGAGACAACAAAAATAAGTATGTTTCCTATGTAACATTTTATTGTACTAATATGAGTGATATTTCATGATTTGTGGTGTACCAAGGAAAAATAAACTTATATTTGGTAAACTTCCTCATACTATTCACTCTTCCAAATACGATTGCCTATCCTGTAAACAAACAAAAATTAAATAATCATGGGATGAAGTAATGGAGCGCTAAGTGTCCCCATGATCAGAGCCATGCACATAAGTATACCTGATGTTCAGACATTCCTTTATTTTATATGGGAGTATGCTAGCTGATCCAACTTTGAAATAGGGAGATTTTGATGGGAACACCAGGGCAAAATGGCTGTTTCAAGGGGACATTGGAAGGTAGTTGCTTAATAATTGTCAATGGCTTACTATTTTGCCGGTATCCTGCTGATTGTCAATGCTTGTCAAATGTTTTATGTTTGGGATTAACTTTAAATGTCCTCAAGATTTGTTTCATTATTAAAATCAAAATGGAAAGAGAAAACTTAGAAGGTAACAATTAAAACACAAGAAAACGATATAGTTTAGAAAAGAAAAACCAAGCTTTTTTCCGAAACCTTGCAGAAATGGAATTCTGTAGGAATAATTCGTTGCTATGACACTGATGATGAAAGCTCCATTGACGTAGAGTTCCATGATACAGCTATCCATCATTCACTCCACTTTGACAACCAAAACAACTACACCATGGCTGATCTCTCTGCTGATGCTGTCCTACTTGCTTCTGAGAGCAATTTAGAAAACCCAAGGTAAGCTTCTCTCTATGTTTCTACCTGATGAAGGTGGTGCCAAAGGCATTATGGTTTGAGTATTCGGTTTTTTTTTCATCTGTAAATTTGATTTTATGTTGTTCCGCTTTCTCTTTATCATGATCTATCAAGAACCATATGAGGCTAAGACTTGGTGCTAGTATGTTTCCCCATAGGGAGAAGCTGATTAGACTTTGGCATAAGTAAGTGAAATTATCTAGGTCAATTTGCATAAATTTTAGGTTTTTAGCCTCATTATCTCATTTGAGCCATGGAATTTGAACTTTGTCCTCGTGAGACCAACTGATTCGATTTTGTGATAATGAGGTTAAGGTGCAGATGTCATAAAGATCATTTTCCATGAAATAGGTTTTACTTGCCAAAACTATTTACAGCCACTAATCAATGCAGTTTTATGTGTAGGTTTTGAATGAATAAGTTAGGAATTCGAGCTATAGTTCTGCTTTCTTCTGCACTTTTCTTTATTATCTATCATCCACTCCTTTTGGAGTCAAAAGGGGCCTGAGCTTTCGATCCTAGCAGAATCTTCGTCAGAGGCAAAAAGACAAACATAAAAAGCAAGACAAGCATATATATAGACTACAGACACAAAACAGTATACACGTATAAACAGGAACTGTAAGGGAGGGGCTGGGGACACAAAACAATGGAAACAAAAGGGGAGTGTGGGGAGTCAAAAGCAAGGAGTCAAGTAGGTGTGGAGGGGGATTAAAGCAAACACAAAGGCGTGGAGATGCAAGGACAGTAATGAGCCCCAAGCTCAAGTGTGGGTAACCTGTGGAAGCACAGGATAAATGGGTAGGCAACATCAAACAGGATAAGGAACAATGCAAAGACAAGGGGTAAGAGAAAGGAATAGGTACTGTACAAGTCCAGTACAGTGGAGTGGTAGGGCAGAAAATAAAGAGGGAGTCGAGTTGTCAGACACCATGTGCATAATATATGGCATATAGAGTAAAGTGTAGTGAAAAAATATATATTTGCTATCTACTGTATACAAGACTATAAGATGTAAGGCATACTATATACTGAAGAATACATACATGTGCATATGAAGTCTGTAATATATGTGTCTCAACCCAACGAGGAGGTAAAATGCAAATAAAATATATAGATGCATGGGAGTTGTAAGGGTGCATACAGTGAGAAATATGTAATAAAAATTGGGCACGGGGCCTGCATGGGAGATGGGAGGAGTAAAATAAACTAAGTGGGAGTGCAAAGTATAATGTAAGGAAGGGGAGTAAAAAGATGTATTAATCATTTCCCTCCTGGATGTTGAGGCCATGAGGTTGGATGGTGCGAAGTCGTCTCATCCAGTACTTCTCCCTGCTGGTTCGGACTGTGTCGGGACGGGAACCTAAAGATTCAATGCCCTGTAGAATCATATCGGTGATGGAATGGTTAGGAAGGTTAAAATGGTGGCCCACTGGAGTGTCAAGCTTGGCTGTGTTTGGCTCCTTTCTCTTTTTTTTTTTCTTTCTTTCTCCTTAGTGCCCCTTCCTTTTAGTTTTTCTATTTTTTTTCTTTCTGTTTCTTTCCCTATTTATATATCAGTTTACCTTTCTTTCACATTCTTATGTGTACCCGACAAACATGTATGGACTTAAATGCACCTTGTAGAAAGTCATATGATACAGCTTTTTACTCTTTATGAGGGAGGGGGCAAGTATGAAATTACATTTTTCAGAATGACAGAAACAAGACAATTCTTTTTTCTCTTTTGTGGTGATGGTATTTATTACAAAAATCATAATTTATAGTGTTAGATAAAGTCATTTTCCTGGGATAATCTACAGCGCTTTATCAATTCTGCATGATATGTATGTGTGATTCCTGTCTGTCCCATGTCATCCCTCTGACGATTGGCGATGTATAATGATTAGTTGCAAACCATTGATTTAGAGGTACATGTACTCTACATCAACTCTAAATTTTTAATGAAATTAGTTGCTGAGCTTAGTCAGGTTTTATAAATACAATTTTGACCTAGTTGCCAACTAGCATAGATTTAGTTGACAACTAGGAACAATTTAGTTGCCAATTAGGCATTATGAATAGGATGGCTTATTATCATCAGGGGCGGATCCAGGAATTTGTAAAGGGGGGGGCACAGAAATTCAGGGCTGTTATCAGGGGCGTATCCAGGATTTTGTAAAAGGGGGCGGGGCACAGAAATCCAGGTCTGTCATCAAACAGGATTTTGTAAAAGGGGGGGGCACAGAAATCCAGGTCTGTCATCGGGGGCGGATCCAGGATTTTGTAAAAAGGGGGTGGGGGCACAGAAGTGCAGGGACGGATCCAGGATCCCCCCTGGTTTTGAAGAAAGCTTGCATTTGGAATTTTTTCTATCATAATATTAATGACAGTAGATTTTCGGCTTCTGGCCCGTGCCCCCTCCTTTTGAAAGAAAAGTATGCTTCGTGCCCCCCCCCCCCCTTAAGAACTGATAACCCTTTTTGTTGCTTGTCAGAGAATTATGGGAGGAAAAGTGGACCCCATAAAATCTGATAACCCCCCCCCCCCCCCCCCTTCACTGAGCACTTTTGGAAGGCTGGCTAAAAAATATGCTCACCACTCCCCCCACTCCCCCACCCCCTCCCCCCTGAACGATTTAAAAATACGGATCTCCTTCCAAAGTTGACAGCCCTGCATTTCTGTGCCCCCCTTTTTTACAAAATCTTTGATGCGCCCCCTGATGACAGACCTGCATTTTTGTGCCCACCCCCCCTTTTTACAAAATCCTGGATCCACCCCTGATGACAGACCATTTCTGTGCCCCCATTTTTACAAAATCCTTGATCCGCCCCTGAGGATAGACCTGCATTTCTGCCCCCCCCCCTCCCCTTTACAAAATCCTGGATCCGCCCCTGATAACGATGATAATAATAACGATGATAATAACAATATTAGAAAAATTCAACGCACCCTTTCGTCAAACCCAGGGGGCTTTGGACGAATGGTGGCGTGCGCGTCAACGTGACGCGACGCGACACTCCCCACCCTTTCGGAGTAAACCGAATAGGACTTAGTGGCCAACTAAATCTTTTTAGCAAGGTTTTAGGTCTACTAGTGCCTAGTTGAAAACTAGGGAGCATTTTAGTTGTCCACTAGCCTAGTAGGGTTTTATGAATATGGGCCCTGGACTTCATCTTTAACAAAGCTTGATTGGGAGTATGCATTTTGTTGATAAGTCACACAACGCACCGTTTTTTATTCCAATTTTAACGAGATATGTCACTGCTCTCAAACCTACAATGCCCTTTTCCTCCAGCTGATTTTCCAGTTAGGCCCAGTTCCCAATTTTAGGCCTCTTAGCATGATAGTTAATGTAAGGTCTCATTCAGGATGCATAGCAAATAGTGTTCTAGTGGTGTATCTTGGGATCATGGTGCTTAGAGCAAATAGTGTTCTAGTGGTGTATCTTGGGATCATGGTGCTTAGAGCAAATAGTGTTCTAGTGGTGTATCTTGGGATCATGACCAGTGCTTAGAGCAAATAGTGTTCTAGTGGTGTATCTTCTTTTTTTCTTTTTTTTATATTTGTGTATTTATTAAACAAAAATCTAGTCAAATTACAACACATATATGTCTAGTGGTGTATCTTGGGATCATGGTGCTTAGAGCAAATAATGAAATTGCCCTCCCCTTCATATATGAGTAAAAAAATGATAATAGTTAATATAGTTTTTTTTTATTTTTGAAGAAACTATTTATTTTCATATTCCTGAAACTTAAAGGCATACATTATACTTATAGATTGAAAGAGGTTCATCGTGGTGAAGAATAATTGAAGAGAGTTAATCAGTTGTCTCACGATGTGCAAACGTAAACGTAGGTAGTCTGACGTTTCGGCTGCTATATACTGCTAGCCTTAGTCATAGACAATGAGCCGAGATCACGCTGAGCACAAGCATTGGTACACAAGCATTGGTACACGCGCCGGGTGAAAGAAGCTATTCAAATCCGATTGCACTCGAATAACATTAACAGGGATAACGGCATTGACATCCCTAACGAATGGCTATCTGCTATTCAGCGCCACGCAGCTAACCGGTTAGAACCGGCCAAGGATAGCGCGCCCCCCGCCGACACGGCAGGGAACAACGGCGCGCCCGGTGATTGGTCAACGGCAGCGACCAATCACAGCGCCGACACGGCAGGGAACAATGCCGCGCCCGGTGATTGGTCAACGGCAGCGACCAATCACAGTGCGAGTGGTCCGAGCGTACATCCGGCCGCTCCGGGCTATTTAAGACCCGCTCAGCGTGATCTCGGCTCATTGTCTATGACTAAGGCTAGCAGTATATAGCAGCCGAAACGTCAGACTACCTACGTTTACGTTTGCACATCGTGAGACAACTGATTAACTCTCTTCAATTATTATACTTATACTTTGTATGGACTACAAAGATGAATATATTTCCTCCTCTCGTGCCTGAATTTTAAGTAGGCTTTGATGGAACATAATTATCTTCTTTTTCATGTTTTGTTCATTTGTTTTTGAGGAAGTTGAATATCTTACTTGATTTTGTTATTTCTTATGTGTACAGTATGTTGATGTGTTATCACTTCTTATCTTGGGATAACCAGAAAGAATGGTCTACATCCATGCCTAAAGGAGAAAATATCAAGGTGAGTTCAGAGATTTTTTGTTGGAACATCTTTATTAAATAACATGAAACAGGGTGAATAGATTTCACTACCACAACCTTCATTACAAATCCAGGGGCAAAAATTCTAAATAGTAACTAGTAAATGACGACTTTTCATTGATATGAAATAAAAATTCCTTTAATATTGCCAGTAGATTTAATTTAAATTTTGGTATCAAACTGAAGGGTAGACATCAGCCTTCAAGTTGATACCAGTTTAACATATGAAAGAGCATTTCAGGGGGCAGTCATGCGTTAAATGGCAACCTTTCCAGCACAATTAGAATGTCACTGGTTTTGGTCAATTGTGCCAGCAGGTTTGCCCTTTTGGCATTCTACAAAATCTGATCCTCGTTTGTACTGATGAATATTACGTCTTTATTGACTAATATACTTTAATCAATCCTTTGCTCATGCAGAAAACTAAAATTTTCATCTAAGAAACATCAATAATTTGGGATCACCACAATGCTTTTTGTTTTTCTTTTTTTATCATGAGGAATCATATTTTGTTGTTAATTCTTTGCATTTCTGTTACTTCTTTAAGGAAAATAATGGTATGTCATGAGATTCTCATTTATTCATTTTTCAAAGTTAAATTTTATCATGTTTCGGATCACAGAGACTTCTCATCTAAGAACCTGCCCCTGACAGTGATCATAGCACTGCACATCTTGGGCATTCGGCTGGTCAAGTTGTGGCGATAGTCACTGGAATGTGTTTCTATGCCTTCTGAAGATATAAAAATATATGTCTTGCAGCAGGACAATGACCCCAATCATTCCTTAAGGCTGTGCTAAATATACCTGGAGAAAAATAGAAGAGAAAGGGTTCCTGAAAATCATGGATTGGTTGCCCCAGTAGCCGGATCTGAATCTGATACAGCTGATATGGGAAAAGCTGGACAGGGAGGTCTTTTAAAAAAGCCAGGCAAGTGAGCCTCATCTTCTGAAGGCATTGAAATACATTTTCAGTGAATACCTCCACAAGTTTGTCTTCCAGCAGAAAATTACCCCATACATTCCTCAAGGCAATGTAAAAACTACCTTTAGAAAACGGAAGAGAAAAGGGTCCTGAAAATTATGCGAGCTGGACAGGAAGGTCCGAGGAAAATGCCCAACAAGTAAGCCTCATATCTTGGAAATTCTTCAAAAGGCAGAGGCAGGGAAAGACATTTCTAGTGACTTCCTCCACAACTACTTCCACAACTACTTCCACAATTTAACCAGCTGGATGCCCATGATGTGTCGTGCTTTGGTCGCTACCAGGAGCGGGTTCTCTGATGAAATATCTTTATTATTCGAAACGTGATTACATAAAACTTTGACAACTAAAGAAATGCCCATCTCATGACAAACCATTATATTCATAGTAAACGAAGAAGCTTGACTGGGGAGGAATTTTTAATTTGTAAACAAATCTTTCGGCATATTACTCCCAGTGTTAAAGATCGTATGCTCGATCTATAATGAAAAACACAAGTCAGAAAAAATTGGAACCAGCGGGATTCGAACCTGTCATCTACCGAAAGATTTGTTTACAAATTAAAAATTCCTCCCCAGTCAAGCTTCTTCGTTTACTAACCATTGTTCCACGGCGGACCGTTTGAATATTAATGAGTCAGAAAGAAGAGGATCTTGGGTATTTGATTCTAGTTCGTCGTGACTTGGCCGTGAACCAGAATAGCCTGGTGGTTAAGTCGCTGCCCGGCAAGCAGTAGATGACAGGTTCGAATCCCGCTGGTTCCAATTTTTTCTGACTTGTGTTTTTCATTATAGATCGAGCATACGATCTTTAACACTGGGAGTAATATGCCGAAAGATTTGTTTACAAATTAAAAATTCCTCCCCAGTCAAGCTTCTTCGTTTACTAACCATTGTTCCACGGCGGACCGTTTGAATATTAATGAGTCAGAAAGAAGAGGATCTTGGGTATTTGATTCTAGTTCGTCGTGACTTGGCCGTGAACCAGAATAGCCTGGTGGTTAAGTCGCTGCCCGGCAAGCAGTAGATGACAGGTTCGAATCCCGCTGGTTCCAATTTTTTCTGACTTGTGTTTTTCATTATAGATCGAGCATACAATCTTTAACACTGGGAGTAATATGCCGAAAGATTTGTTTACATTATATTCATTTTAAAAAAAAGAAAGTAAAAGTTGATCTGTTGTCACACGAAGGAGCAAACGAGGGTTGCGACGTTTCGACCGCTAACTGCTAGTCTTCATCAGGCAATGTGGACAATCGCCGCTGCAAGCGCCTTTTATAGCGTAAGCTGCGTTCCAAGGGTGCCGGAACTGCCGCGCTGCTATTGGTCCATGAAACCGACCAATCAGAAACCGCGGACTGTGCGATCGGTGAGCAAGATGCGCATAGATAGTTCGGCAGTCGCTGAGCATGCTTGGAGCGCACAGCACCCTCCCAATTGGGATGAGGTAAGTTGCGTAGCACGGGATAAGCACTGGTACACACGGCGTGTTAAAGAAGCTATCCAAATCCGTTTACACCCCAATAATATCAATAGAGATAACGGCATTGTCATCCCGGAGGAATGGCTCCCCACCATCCGCCGACATGCGCCCCCTACAGTTGCCCTCCGTCCGACGTCCGCATTTCGCCCGCCAGTAGCCAGTAGCCCGCCAGCAGCGCCAGCAGCACCGACAGGATTTTCTCCGACGTCCGCATCTCGCTCACCAATCGCACAGTCCGCGGTTTCTGATTGGTCGGTTTCACGGACCAATAGCAGCGCGGCAGTTCCGGCACCCTCGGAACCCAGCTTACGCTATAAAAGGCGCTTGCAGCGGCGATTGTCCACATTGCCTGACGAAGACTAGCAGTTAGCGGTCGAAACGTCGCAACCCTCGTTTGCTCCTTCGTGTGACAACAGATCAACTTTTACTCTTTTTTGTACTACCACGATGATCAACATCTTCTGCATTATATTCATTTAGGCATTATTTTTCTTGAAGAAGTAACACAAATGCAAAGAATAAACAACCAAATATGATTTCTCATTTGATAAAAAGAAAACAAAAAGCATTTAGTGATCCCAAATATTGATGTGTTTTTAGATGAAAATATTAGTTTTCTGCATGAATAAAGGATTGATTCATGTATATTAGCCAATAAAGATGTAATATTTATCAGTACAAACGAGGGTCAGAATTTGTAGAATGCCAAAAGGGCAAAAATGCTGGCACACAACTGACCAAAACCAGTGACCTTCTAATTGCGCTGGAAATGATATTTTTTGGGGTAGGCTGCCTTTTTAACGCATGACTGCCCCCTGAAATGCTTTTTCATATGTTAAACTGGTATCCACTTGAAGGCTAATGTCTACCCTTCATTTTAACACCAACTTATTTATTACAGTGTCACATAATGGATGATAAAAGAAATGTAGGTGATTGTGAAATATCAGCTCTGAATACCTTTGGAAGGCAGTGTAGCTTTG
The DNA here is from genome assembly GCA_025617745.1 of Heliocidaris erythrogramma. Classification (NCBI taxonomy): domain Eukaryota; kingdom Metazoa; phylum Echinodermata; class Echinoidea; order Camarodonta; family Echinometridae; genus Heliocidaris; species Heliocidaris erythrogramma. The sequence continues at coordinate 854,463 of CM046855.1, forward strand.
TGACTGTTCCTGTCCACCCCATTGTGGGGTTGTGGGGTGAACAAAGTAATTTATGAAGTTTGTGTAATTGAAATTGTTACTCGTCTACCAAAGTCCTAAATTTGGGGTTAGGGGTTGGCATTGTGTACCTTGTACCTTGTAGATTTAATCCCAATGGCAGCTTGTCATAAAGCTAAACTGGGATATCGTGTTGGCAAAGTGGCAGTGCATAAAGCGGTGCATGAAGCAGTGCATGATGGCTGTTATTTACAATAAAACAGTGGATGTGCAAATAAAACCAAGACGTGGAGTCTACAGCAGCTTGGATGCAACAGGAGGAAGCAACGCTCTGATGATGGGTAGAGCAACCTCCTGAAAGGTGGTAACTAATGGAGATGTTACTGCAGCAACCGACAGTTGGTTCCATGTCCAGATGGTGCGAGGGTAGGAGTACTTGCAGCTATCGATAGAAGCTGTGGGTCCTAAATACTTAAGAGGGTGATCATTTCTGCTGAGATATGTAGCTGGGGTGTTGTGAGCAGGAAAAGACTTAATGATGAAGGGTGTGCCGTGACTGAGGTTACTCTCCGGTAGTTTTGGTGTACAAAATGGGCGGCAGCTTGCTGTACTTTCTCAAGATTCTGTGTTGATGTCAAAGTTTATGGGTTCCAAGCTTCACTGCTGTACTAAAGCTGAGGATGAAACAAGCACTGTGTAGGCTTTGCTTTTGATGTTCTTGGTTATAGCTTGGACTAAAATCCGGGTAATCAGGTCTGGCCTGAGAGCTGCGGGTCCCGGGTCAAAAAATTGGAAACCCGTTTCCCGAAATACAGTTTTTAACATGTGGGACTGATCTTGAGGAAAGAGTTTTAAGAGTGGCTTAAAACCCATTTAATTCGTAATTGTTACCAGTGATATCAGTCATCAATAGCAATTAATCATCAAACACTTACTGAAATCTTCACCCCAAAATAAAAATAACCCAAATTCCCACCCCTATTCTTGTTACACAGTGATAGAGTTCTGGTAAGGAGACCAAGTGTTCTGTTGGCTTTCTGAATAGTAAGTTGAACCTGGGTGTTCCATTTCATTGGTAATTGTGGCACCAAGGTACTTGTGTTGTACTCACGGAATTGTCTTGTTGAGTAGGGTGTAGTCCACTGTGATGGGGTGCTTCTTGTTAGTGATTGATAGTGTAGCACACTTCTCGATGTTAAATCCCATCAGCCATTCTGTGGACCAGTCTGCAAGAGTGTGGAGATATTCTTGCAAGACAGGAGTGAGGGGAATTGATCTGGCAGTATAGATCACACTGTCATCCACAAATAGATGTAATGTGGACTTGATGTTGAGGTTGATGCCATTAATGTACAGCAGGAAAAGCGCTGGGGCACTCCTGAAGTAACAGGCATCCAAGCTGAGCGAGCACCATTGACAACAACAGCTTGATGCCTATTTGCTAGAACTGACTTTACCCCACCAGAGAGTGTCCCCTATGATTTCGTAGTACTGCAGTTTGGATTTGAGGTGTGGTTGAGGTACACGATCAAAGGCTTTTTGAAAGTCAAGGAAAATGACATCAGTTTAGCCTCTAGATTGAAGGGAGAATGACCAATCATCTGTAGTTGCGACCAATTATGTTGTTGTTGAGAGGTTCTGTCTGAATCCGTGCTGTTCATCTATAATGATGTTGTTAGCCGCAAGGTGTTTAGAAATGTGGTTAAGTACAATGTGTTCCTTTATTTTACTGCAAATACATGTCAGAGATATGGGTCTGTAATTATTATTATCTCCTGCCTTGAGGATAGGAGCTACAAGTGCATGTTTCCAATCTGTAGGTACTTGTCCGGTATTGTAACTTTGTTGAAACAGAAATGACAATGTAGGGGCTATCTCGTGTGCCAACAACTTCAGAAGCATTGGATGTAGCTCATCTAGGCCACTGGCTTTAGATGGATTCTTTTGAAGCAGTTGCTTAACTACGCCAGGCTGGTGGATGTGAAGATGCCCAATGTTGTTGTATGGGGAGGGCCGGTTTATGTAGATGTTTAAAAAAGTAAAGCTTGCAGAAGCTTTTGAACACATCATAAAATTCAATGATCTAGGTTCTTTCTTTTTTTTTTTTTTTTTTTTTTTTTACAAGCATGAAACAATATTGTTTGTTTAAGATCGGAATGAAGGCCTACAGATAAGTGGCGTGGTCTATTTGATACGTCACCGGACTGTGGATTACATGAGTCGCGGTTTGAGTCTCGCTGCGGCACTAAATATCATTTGGCAAATTAATGTCTTTGCCACTCTCCACCCAGGTTTAGTTTATGGGAACCTGGTAGGAATTTATTCCTTGAATGCTTTCAGCACCTTTAGCTTACCCTAGGATGGATATGTGCACAGTATACCTGTAGCTATTATTATCATTATTTATGTTTCATTTGTTGTTGTTTTGATATATTTAGTGCAATGGTTTTTGAGCTGCTGTGTAGGAAACAAATTTGAATATAAAAAGAGACTTATGGTTAATATATAATTCAAATATTACCCCCCCCCCAAAAAAAAAAAAAAAAAAAAAAAAAACATCTATGTTTGCCCATCTAGGGGGAAAGGATGTCAAAGTTCAGGTACCTGAAAGTGACCATTCTGGGGATGCTGTTCAGTTCTGACTTGTGCTTGTAATTCATATCATGATTGTGGCTGATTTGATGTCAGTTTTACTTTGTTTGTGGTATGTGAAACATATTTACATGCTTGTGTTGGCCCCAGAAAATACATTTAACGTTCATGTGCTTCTGGGAAAATTGAAAATAAACAAAGAAAATTCAAACACCTGCTGCTTACATTATGTCATGATTTTTATGTACGAGCACTTGAAGGAAGTTGTTGCAACTTCAATTAGACTGCTTAAATGTTACAATTGTGCACAAAGACCTGGGATTTTGCATTGTAAGAATTATGCCATTATAGAATGCTTAATTTTGTCACCAATTTAGATTTGGTTTGATTTTAAGATGATATTATTATATATGTAGGACACCTGCATGGAATCCCAAACATACTTAAATCAGAAATAAGGAGGAAATTTATCCCCTTTATTAAATGACTTTGATGGCCAAATGTTTCATCTGTTAATCAGGGTTTAGCAATTGGAGGAGGATGGATTGCTGTAGGAAGTGACAAGCGTCTGGTGAGGTTGTATAGCACCAGTGGTATTCAACATGAGATCTTTTCCTTACCTGGACCAATCATCTGCATGGCTGCTCATGGAAAGCAACTATTGGTGGCATATCATGCTGGAGTTGGTAAGAATGCCTGACTTTTACATTTTGACCCGAAGCCCATTGATGACAATGTATTAACACTGACAGTCTATTAACCTTAAAAGGGCAGGGGAGGTGGAATCCAACCTCCCCCCCCCCCCCCCCCCCCACTCCCCTGGACGTTTGCCGCAATATGTTTGAGGATAATCTTTTTTGCGCCATGAGTTTTCAGGACTTTATTGCCTACAGTCTCACAAATGGAGAATTTTCAAGTCGACGTCGCATTGTCGAATAGTCGCTCAAGTCAATGAAAATAAAAAGTCCCAATTTATCCTCATAGAATACGTGTGTTAATCCTTTGTGCAAGTCAATTTTTGTAGGTTGAATACTCGCCTAAATCGATCAAATTCTCCGAACAATCCAATGAAAAAACATGTAATTTAGGACTGAATTGACATTCATGACAATGCTTAAAAACGTATGCCAATTGAAAAAAAGAAAAGATAGTTTATACATGAAATGTACTAGTATAAAGTATCATCATTTCTGCACTAAATTTATTAAATACCATTTAGAATATCTTTATAAATTTTTCATTCAACAAGTTTGATAGAAAATACAGGATTGTCACAACTTCAGTGAATTTCAAATTTCATAGGTCACATTTGTCTGAATGGTAACAAAAATTTCAATTAAAGGTACAACCTACTATAATGCTTAGGGTTTAGGGTGCACCTTTCATTAAATTTCAATTAAAGGTACAACCTACTATAATGCTTAGGGTTTAGGGTGCACCTTTCATTAAATTTCAATTAAAGGTACAACCTACTATAATGCTTAGGGTTTAGGGTGCACCTTTCATTAAATTTCAATTAAAGGTACAACCTACTATAATGTATACATGTGAGTATGCTTGCGTCTGTTTATAATAGGGGAGCTTTAGGGTGCACCTTTAATGGAATTTCAATTAAAGGTACAACCTACTATAATGTATACATGTGAGTATGCTTGTGTCTGTTAATAATAGGGGAGCTTTACAACCTATAATAATGCTTAGGGTTTAGGGTGCACCTTTCATTAAATTTCAATTAAAGGTACAACCTACTATAATGCTTAGGGTTTAGGGTGCACCTTTAATGGAATTTTTTTTTAAATTGTTATCTGACAAATGTGAGCCACGCTTAAGGCTTATACGTTACAATTTGACTATAACTGTTTTAACTCACTGATCATTCTGGTCTTGCACAGAACATAGAACAAATAAGAGGTATATTACGATGCATGAATAACATGTCAAGTATTGTAACATTTTTACAGTATTGAATTAGAGATAAAGGGCAATAAAATCTTGGTAATAAGATGATTTGTGTGAAATCAGAAAAAACAGGATGGTGAAAGTTAAGATAATTGTGGATGTTTGAAAAATGAGATCACTATATCTGTGCGAAACTCAAATTGCATGGCGGTCAACTGTTCTGTTTGTCATACACTAAAATGTCATTAATTTACAATTTTCTCCCAAGGCCTGCCCTCTGGACAGTCTATACGTCCTCATAAAAGAAATAAAATCCCTATGAGAAATTCATTTTGAAAAAAATGAAAAAAGATTAGTTGTCCGCCACTACATCACAGTGACATTACCGATTTGGCCAATATTGAATTCCTGATAGTGATTACAAGTTTTATAAAATTCATAAGTTTCTTATTGCTTGTCTGATTTCATTCAAACTTTCACCTATCATATATTTCCTCTTTCTTTTGGAACAACTTGCCATTATGATTGCATTTCCCTTTAAAGGAATAGATGGGGAGGAGGAAGGAGAAAAAGAGGGATTGGGATAGAGAGAGAGAGGAAGCTAGGGGGGGGGGAACAGCAAAGGAATAGGATGAGATCAAGGGGGCAAGAGAGAGGGAGAGAGAGAAAGAAAGATAGAAAACAGTATGAGAAGAAGAACATTTGTACTTGTACACATTGAAATTTGAGTACCATTTCATGTTATACCTTCTGATGTATCTATATGGATTATTAATTCCAAGGTGTACCTGGTGATCAGTGCATTGGAGTAAAGCTGTTCACTGTGTTTCAGAAAAAACCTGAGCCAGTATTTGAAGGACAATTACCAATGAGTCCCAAGACAACACTAGCATGGATAGGGTAAGAAATAAATCAAACTTTGATTCAAACATTCTCTCTATATACACTGAGAATCACTAACAATATATGTATGTACTTATTATTTATTTATTTTTTAATTATTGGTTTAACACAATTGGTGACTGAAAAGCAGTGGCTGGATTGTTCACAAATTTTAAATGTAGTAAAGTAGATAAAAATGGAGTCAATATAATCATGTCAGATGGTAATAACAAGGCAGTCTAGTAAATAATCAAGATACATGTATACAGATGGCATTCAGCAGATTAGAATAAACATTCTTAAAAATATATTAATCAAGAAGAGCATACTCACTTTTTTTTGCTTTGAATCCTTACTGATTTATCTTGCTAGATTTCACTGTTATTCTAAGCATGCATTTATGAGCATATTAATATCTGCAGAATAACAAGTGTCATGTACTAGATTATTGACAATAACATGATTTTCTTAATAAATAGACAGCATTATTTGATAATTGTACACTTGTTGGTTGAGTTGTGGTTTGGTCCAGTTGATGTATAGGCCTTCTTTTACTTTGAGTTGGAAATTTGTTTGGGCAGTATCTAGAATTTTGAAGCATTGTGTATTACATTCTGTTAGACATTGCTTTCAAAACTGTAAGTGTTTCCAGATATAGGAGTTTTTGTCCTTCCCTAAGTGTTCCTGTACGCTATCATAGATATGTAGATGATGTGTTCTGTATATTTAACAATGAAAATGAAGTACAGACTTTTCATGACTCTGAATAGGAGGCATCCCAGTATCAGATTTACAGTTGAGAAGGAGGTCAATGGCAAGTTGCCCTTTTTGGATGTATTGATCAGCAACAATAGAGATGATTATACTACTTCAGTATATCACAAAAAGAATTATAATGGACTGTATACAAACTTTCTTAGTTTCACCTGTTTCAAATACAAAACTGGATTGATTGGAACCTTATTAGACAGGGCTTACAAAATCAGTAGTAATGCCATTCTCTTTCATGCCAGTGTTGATAATCTAAGTAAGATTTTGAAGAAAAATATGTACCCAGGTTGGTTGATTGATAGGTCATTGAACCAGTACCTTCAAAAGATCATTGAACCAGTACGTTCAAAAGATCATTGAACCAGTACGTTCAAAAGGTCATTGAACCAGTACCTTCAAAAGTCATTGAACCAGTACGTTCAATAGGTCATTGAACCAGTACCTTCAAAATGCCCAAATCCAATTGATGATGAGGAGTAAGGAGAACAAAGAGATATTTCAAACTACCTTACATTGGAAACCCATCTAGGGAACTTGAAAAGAAATTGAGAAGTATGGTATAACAATACTGTAGAGACCTTTCCATTATCATTGAAACTGAGTTTTCTACTATCTGTTAAAGATGCCATTATGAATGTAATACACAATACTTCAAAATTCTAGATACTGCCCACACAGATTTCCAACTCAAAGTAAAAGAAGGCCTATACATCAACTGGACCAAACCACAACTCAACCAACAGGTGTACAATTATTAAATAATGCTGTCTATTTAATTAATGTATTGTCCATTCAGGTCCTTGACCAGTCAGGTCCTTCACCCTAATACCTGAATTCATGACATACCCTGTATGTATTCACTCATGATGGTTTAGATATTCTTTGTAATCAGAGAGTATATATAACGTTGATTCTGTTGTCAAACTTGAGGCTGACGATGGAGTTTGCATGACTCTGAAACATGTACCATTCCTTAAAATACTGTTTTCTTTGTTGTTTTTATTTTGAAACTGTTACCGTGTCGTTCTTTTGCAAATATGATAAATATTATTTTGATTATTGTTTGATAGTTTTACAGCAGAAGGCACTGCAGCCAGTGCTGATTCTGGAGGTGTCGTCCAACTCTTTAACAGGAAGCTAATTTCATGGACGCCAGTAGCACACACCAAAAATCATGTAAATGTTCTCATACATACAACTTGAAATAGGGGTGAATATCAGAAAACTGGTATAGGGTCAGTGTGGTACAGATATTGTTCTCTGAACCATGTTCAAGTAGTGGTTCCTCTGCATAAGGTCAAGGTTATTGATCAAATTTGCTGAACTGAAAGTTTAACATGAACAATGACAGGATTTTGTCTGGCTTAGCTTTTATACGTATGTGAGTAGTTGAAGAACAAACTAGATTCTGTTTCAGAAGGGGAAAGGTGTATATGGTCAGTGGGGTGATAGAACCTCATAACAAAATTCAGGAGAACAAAAAACTTTCGCGATTAACATATGAAGTGCATTGATTAACCTTTCTTATTACAGATCTCATAGGGCATTATTTTTCAGATATGTGTGACATGGGTTTATCAAAACATCATATTCATCCTAAGCTACAAAATTATGAAGAAAAAGAAAATAACAAAAATCTGAGTTAACCCCACGTACAGTCACCTTTTGACAATAAATTAAAAACAATTGAAACTATAATAAGTTGAGTCATTAATGTCTTGGAATTGGAAGAGGGATTGAGTCGGTATCAGTAAGTCAGATATGGAATATCTGTGCTCAGAGAATATATGTCCATAAATTTGTATAGATTACAGAAGCGGTCTATTAAGAGGATAACTGTCATTTTGTTTACTAAATACTGATGCACGTATATAATTAATTTTTAATGAATTCTTTGGGATAATTTAGAGTAGGATTTAATCAGAGAATTGTCTGACAATACATTACAGTCACATTACCCAAATTAAAGTGAAATTTTCATATGTATACAGATCTCAACTTTCAAAAGTTTTTAACTCTTATTCAAAAACGCTAGCTTACACCACTTTGATTCTGGGTTTTTTTTTCTCCTTTGAAACATTCATAACTTACCATCAAGATTAGATTTCCCTCATAGATAGTAATATATGTAATGCTCCTCTCGCTCTCTACAGATAATATGACCCTAACTTTAACCAAAATATCTTAATAAGTCTTGCTCTTTTTTCTTCCCATGACAATTGTTTGTTTGGTAGACAAAGGGTCATTCTGATTCCTATTGGATTGTAGGGGTTCATGAGAAGCAGCAGCAGATCAGATGTATTGCATGTAAAGGAGCTGCATTTCCTCCAACTTTACCTCGTCCAACTGTTGCTATCCTACCACTTCAACTACCATTATGTGAGCTTAATACAGAGAAGGGTCAAATGGAGGTCAGTATCTTTTTAAAAAGAAAGTCCACCCTAGTATTTAGTTGATTTGAATAAAAGGAGACAAATATGATTTTTTGAATTTGTAATCAGTCAAAAACAAATTGGCATCTCCGTGATGTACATGTATATTGCGAGCTCCTCTCTTATTTGCTCTTTAGAGAAAATTTTCATTTTCTTTATAGTTGTTAATGGTTTTATCTAGGATGCATGTATGATTCAATATTTTCTTTAGAAAAAATGGAAGTTTATAATTTTATAAGTACAGGGCAAATGGGAGAGAAGCTTGCAATTTGTGTTTGCTTACAGCTACAAAAATTCATAACTTTCTTATTTCTATCTGAATCGCTCACACTTTGATTGATCTTTAACCTATTGTCTACTGACTTATCTTATCCCCTTGGTTTAATACAGGCACCACCCAGTTCTAGTAGGCATGGGTTAATTTTTCTCCTTTTAAAACAAACTTATCAGGGTGGACTTCCCCTGTAATAGCTACTATCATTAATAAGAAGTGATAAGATAAAACAGTGCACTTTGAACATCAAATGTGAAGATCTAACACCAATTTAAAAAATACAGGGAACCTGAAAGTTTTTCTGTAAAGTGGCCAGTTATATGACATGAATTTTTTATGTCTCCGCTCTGAAGGTGGTGCCAGAGGCATTATCCGGTTTGTCCGTCACTGCCCTCCAAAAGTTGGGTACACCTGTATTCAGAACTGATTTTTCACAATCACCCACAATTCATTTTTTCATCAGATTTGTGACACTGAAACAATTTGGTATCAAACTGAAGGGTAGACATCAGCCTTCAAGTTGACACCATTTTAACATATGAAAAGCATTTCAGGAGGCAATCATGCATTTAAAAGGGAGCCTATCCCCCAAAACATCATTACTCATCAAAAATATGAGGTCATTGGTTCGGTCAATTGTGCAAGCATTTTTGCCTTTTCGGAATTCTACAAAATCTGACCCTTTTTTGTACTGATGAATATTACATCTTTATTGACTAATATAAATTAATCAATCCATTACTCATGCAGAAAAGGAATAACTTCATATAAGAAACACATTAATATTTGGGGATCACCAAAATGCTTTTTGTTTTCTTTTTTTCTCATGGGAAATTATATTTTATTGGTTATTATTTGTATTTGTGTTACTTCTTCAAGGAAAATAATGCCTAAATGAATAATAGTTTGTCATGAAATACGTATTTCCTTATTTTTAAAGTTTAATTTAATCACATTTCAAATGATAAAGACTTCTCATCAGAGAACCCGCCCCTGGTAGCGACCACAGTATGACACATCATGGGCATCCAGCTGGTCAAATTGTGGAAGCAGTTGTGGAGGAAGGCACTGGAAATGTCTTTCCATGCCATCTGAAGAATTTCCAACAGACGAGGTTCACTTGTTGGGCATTTTTCTTGGACCTGCCTGTCCAGCTCTTCTTATAGCACGATTTTCAGGACCCCTTTTCTGTTTTCTCAAGGTAGTTTTTACATTGCCTTGAGTTGGGGCTCGTTTTTTTGCTGGAAGACAAACTTGTGGAGGTAGTCACTTGAGGTGTATTTCAATGCATTCAGAAAATAAAGTTCACTTGTTGGCATTTTTATCAGATCTTCCTGTCCAGCTCTTCCCATATCAGTTCTATCGGATTCAGATCCGGGGACTGAGGCGACTAGTCCGTGATTTTCAGGAACCCTGTCTCTTCTTTTTTCTCCAGGTAGTTTTGGCACAGCCTAAAAGAATGATTGTGGTCATTGTCCTGCTGGAAGACAAAACTTTTTTCATTTTCAGAAGGCACGGACAGACCTTTCCACTGACTATCTTCACATCTTGACCAGCTGGATGCCATGGAATTGCAGTGCTGTGATCGATGCCATGTGCAGGTTCTTAGATGAGAAGTTTTATGATTCAAAACATGTTAAAATAAAACTTTGAAAAATAAATAAATCTGCATCTCATGACATACCATTATTCATTCAGTCATTATTTTCCTTGTAAGGGTATACACAAATGCAATGAATATGACTTCACATGAAACAAAGAAAACCAACAAGCATTGTGGTGTCCCCAAAATATTAATAATAATAATAATAGCTACATTTATATTGCACATGTATCCATCCCATCTCAAGGTGCCTACAAAGGACTATTATTACCCTGGCTTTAGCCCAGCTGCCCTAAGGCGCTGAAAGCATTCAAGGAAAAAATTCCTACCAGGTACCCATTTACTACACCTGGGTGGAGAGTAGCAAATGTAGATAATGTCTTGCCAAAGGACATTAGTGCCGCTGCTGGACTCGAACCGCGAACCATGAGATCGACAGTCCGGTGACGTATCCACTAGACCTCGACACCTCTACATGATGTGTTTCTTAGATGAAAAATACTAGTTTTCTGCATGAGTATAGGAATGCTTATTGTATGTCAGTCAACAAATTTTTAATATTCATCAGTACAAACGAGGGTCAGATTTTGTAAAATGCTGAAAGGGCAAAAATGCTGGCACAACTGACCAAACCAGTGACCTTTTGTTTTTGGGGTTAGTTTGCCTTTTTAATGCATGACTGCCTCCTGGAATGCTCTACATATGTTAAACTGGTGTTAACTTGAAGGGTGATGTCTACTCTTCAGTTTCATACCAAATTGTTGCAGTGCAACATATCTGATGATAAATGAACTGTGGGTGATTGTGAGAAATCAGTTATTACAGGTGTACCCAAACTTTTGGAGGGCAGTGTAGGTCAAAGGTGATAGAGGTCAATTGCAGGTTTTAGCCTCGTTTACGTGATACCTCAAGCAGCTTCGCCAACCAGTACAATTTTGTCGTATTTCGTACGATTTTTCAATGAAAATACGACACTACGATTTATCTTTATAAAATACGATTTTAAGTGTGATTATGCACTATTCATCCTATACGTTGCACACATGTATTTGTTATCACTCATACTTTCACACTCATATTGTATTATTTTCGCTCTTTCCTGGAACTCCACACTGTGTATATTAAAGTGTGTACAGAAAAGAGACTGCGAACGTACACACACTTGTACTTCACTGCACACGCAAACTTCTAGCTCAGGCTAGGCCCCCGTTTCATAAAACTTGTTATCTATAACAACTGCCTCATTTCTATAACGAATTCACTCTCAGCCAATGAGATTCAAGGTTTTCAGTAACTTATAAAAATTATTGTAACTTTTTAATAACAATTTTTGTGAAACGGGGCCCAGGCGATGCGGCTGCTGCTCTTACCATCTATCTCTTGCACACCGTCACCGAGGTGGCCAGCCTCGGCGCCGCAGCTGCCGCTTGGTGCAAGGCACAGCGGCAGTGGAATCGAAAAGATGAATGAGGAATGTGAGTTTTTAGCTGGTTTCTTGTGTTTCTAGATCTAAACTAGATCATCGTTCAAAAAATGACTCGGGTGTCAGGAACATTGTAGGACATTTTTAGATCTAACTTTAAAAATTTTGGCGACAGTTGCAGTTTAAAAATTTGGTATATCTCAGTAGCCATTATAGGTTTATTTAGATTTGAACTTCAAACTGGGTGCTAGTATGCATCACTGTAGTAACACACACTGATAAGATTGATGGGTAAAAAAGTCGAAGGTCACATATGTAATTTACCATGAAATTTCAGGTTTTTTAGCCCCCTTATTGTAATATCTCTTCAACAATTTGAGCCATTAACTTCAAAGTTGGTACTAGTATGCATCACCATATTGAGACTGATTTGATTTTTGTTTACGTAGGTCAAAGTTCGTAGAGGTCAGTATGCGTGAACATTAAAGATTTGTTAGTTTTGTTATCACCATATCTCACCTATTTTGTATACATGACTAGGAGGAGATAAAGTGATCAAACTTTTGGTTTGATAGGTCAAAGGTCAAAGAGGTCAATTAACATCTGAATGTAGGCTACTTATTCTGGTTATTACCATTTCAAGAAAAGTTTGAATCATGAACTTAACTGAATTTAGGTAGAGACATATAGGAGACACAGTCGCATTCTTCTTGTTTTTCATTTATTTTGCCTTTATTACTATTATTATAGTTCAGTTTTTGTCTCGTCTGCGTAGCGGAGCAATACTATATACGTCACTATTTCCGTTGTTGGCGTCGTCAACTATAATGCTGTAATCACAATAATTTTCAATGGAATTGGGATATAATCACCAAATTCATACCACATGCATCTCTTAAAGGCACAGGTCAAGTTCGAAAATGAGTAGAATCTGACCAAGGTCAAAAGGTCAATGAACTTTCTGCAAAAAGCACTAATCACAATCATAGCTTTCTATGGATTTGAGGTAGAATCACAAAATTCATACCACAAGTACATCTCTTAGAGGCGCGAGTCAAGTTCGAGGTCAAAGGTCAATAAATCAGTGTATGTTGTAAATTGCAAGATGCAGGCGAGACAATGCTAGGCGTTTCCCTTTTTTAGCTCACCTGAGCCTAAGGCTCGAGTGAGCTATTGCGATGGAAATTTGTCCGTCGTCCGTTCGTTAACTTTTTAAATTTTCATCTTCTTCTCCAAAACCCATGATCGGAATTCAACCAAACTAAGGAATCATCCTTAGGGGTAGGGGACCTAAAGTTGCTAAAATGGTACATGTGGCCCCCAGGGGGGCCCAGGGGGAAGGCCCCCAATTGTAATTTCAAACATCTTCTTCTCCAGAACCAGGCATAGCTCAGACTTGGTATGAAGAATGAATGTTCATGAAATTTCTCTGAGTGGCCCTATAGGGGCCCTGTGGGGGTAACATACTGGAGGGGGGGAGGCGCTGCCAGGCAAAATGTACATTCTGATCTTCTCCAAACACATGATCAGAATTCAACCAAAATTGGTAGGAATCATCCTTAGGGGTAGGGGATCCAAAGTTGCTAAAATGGTACATGTGGCCCCCAGGGGGAGGGCCCCCAAATGTAAAAGCTATGTAATTTTCAAACATCTTCTTCTCCAGAACCAGGAATAGCTCAGACTTGGTATTGTGTATGGAGATACCTCTATAGACGAAAAATGAAAGTTGTTCATGAATTTTTTCTGGGTGGCCCTATAGGGGCCCTGTGGGGGTAACATACTGGAGGGGGGGGTCATTGTTGTCCGCCATCCATAAACTTTTTACATTTTCAGCTTCTTCTCCAAAACCCATGATTGGAATTTAACCGAACTTGGTAGGAAGCTCAGACTGGGGGGGGGGGGGGGAATTATGTTAATTTCTAACATCATCTCATGTACATCCTCCTAGTTGTTTCAATTTCTAACATATCTCCTGGTGGTGCTAGAGAGAGCATGCACCAGATGTGAATTAATCCACCTCAGGTGAGCGTCGTGCCCCCTGGGGCTCTTGTTTTATTTCTCATCAGTTAAAGGGGAATTACCCTCATAATATAAATGTGCTTATATTCAAAGATGTAATCTCTTCCTTCATGTTGTCCTACGTAGTTTTGCATTAAAATATACGAGATGGGTATAAATCAAGATTTTCTCAGCAAGATTTATCATTTGCTAGCGATACCCGGGGGCTGCCATTTTCTTGATGTGTACATAAAGATATTTTTAATCCGAATGCAAAATTGTCTTTCTTCCGGATACAAAATGCCATATGAGCTTTAAAATATTTAACAGATATATACATATATTCTAAAAATGAAAATGTGTTTTATATTTCTTTGAAAATTATGATTTTACTAAATATAAATCTATTTTCTTGATACTATGACGTACGCGATGGAGTGAATTAATTCAAATTTCCCGAGCGTCAATAGTGACAAACTATGCATTCACCTGCATTGAGATAATGGACTTCAAAAGTCAGAATGCGCGTTGTATAAATTATGTTCTGCTCTGCCAGGCCAGCCCAAGGAAGCGATTTCTAGTTAGCAAAACAAGAGAATTTAAAGAGAAATCTATAAATTTCAAATTTTAGAATATATGTGTACACCCGTTATGTGTTTTCCATCATATATGGGGATTTTTTTTATAATGAAGAGAAGCAATTTAGCTCGAGGATTAAAAATATCTTCCTGACCGGAACGGTTTCCAATGGTTCATGTACAACTCCATGTCATCAAGAAAATGGCAGCCCCCATGTAAAGTTTTAGCATATGATACCGTGAGGTCTTGATTTAAACCCTTTTCTGATATTTTATTTCTAAAGTGATACAGATCAATGATTAAGAATATATTGCACCTTTCAACATAAGTACATTTATATTCTCCTTTAAAAACTACATAAAATCAGTTGTTCATAATCAAGAGATGAAGAAAAAGGAAATTACAAATAACCGATTAGTTAGTAAAGTTTGGAAGGGTAGTATTGTGGATTTATTGTGTTCCTTGATCCTGATCAGCTATCTTTACTTGTTTACCAGTGCGATGACTGCAATCTATCTCATCCACTTGAAGATCAGTGCCGAGTTTTATCTTTTGCGATGCTATCTGTACCTTCACCTTTCACTTCTAGTACTCCAAATAATCTAATGTAGTTTCTCCGAAAGTACAGCCTTGCTTCATTCATGTACATTCGCTTACTGCACAGTGAATGGCCTTTCATGCACGCAGATATTCTTAAAATGCTTGGACGGATATTTCAAATAGTTTACCCATTGATATGTAACTGAGGATGAAGCACCGCACTGAGCTAATGCAGTAATGTTAAGGCTCACCTTCATAATGAGAAATGTGCCTGTTTTTCACTACGGTAACTTCTGGGGTTGAAATTTACACAGAATACATGTATATATCAATTTTGTAACAGGTGCATAATATATGTATTTTATATCAATATTTGCTGCATACATGTAGATTAATCTTGCAAAGTTACTGGAGCAAAATAATCCATTTGATAGATTTTTGTATTATTGATAAATAAATTATTCATATTTTCGAAAATACATCAGATTTTGAACATCTTGGGAATTTATTGTCATATGACTTAATTATCGAATTTCAAGACACGGTTTTTGCTAATTATAAAAGACTGCCTTTATAATGTTCGTGTCCGAAGTTGCCGTGATTCACTGGACCGTTCATTGACTCCCTATGACTTAATCAAAATATAAAAATATATATTTTATATACAAGCATTAAAGAGAGAAAAGGAATACCTATATTAAGAAATTATGATTAAACTAAACCACAGGTGCATTAAAGTATTAATTAAAAAAAAGAAAATGTAAAAATATTCTTAATGGCAATGAATGAACGCCAATGATGATAATCACCAACAAAATTCAAAATGGTTCCTGGCATGAAAATAGAGTCGTGAACGGAAGTGTATTGCTTCTGGCATGCAGTTTGCTTATTATGTGATCTTGTTGACCTAATGGGAGTTTCTAGGTCATGAAATTGTTTTACCTTCAGTTGGCATGTACCGCAAGTTCGTGTGAAGATTTTAGACTTTGTTATTTCAATATGTTTGACCATATTTTAATGCTCTCGATTTATTTTTTTCAACTCCTCTTATATTTCCTCCACTATTTTCATGCATCCAGGAAATTCCCCTCTCAAAACAACTTTATTAGTCTGTAATAAGTAACATGATGATTTATTCAAGTGACATTCATTTACAGTTATAACTTCCTCAAATGCAGGGGTTCAGGGAGCTCATTTTAATAACCCAAGGGAACTATTGATTTTTTCCCCCCACTTATAGGGTGGATTTTCCTTTCAACTGAAGTTTCAAAGGGTGCCACACAAATTTAAAAGCAATTACTAATCAAGTTACAAAGAACAAAGAAAAAACAAACAAAAGTTAAATATATGGAACATACAAGATCAAGTCAATAGGTAGGTATGTTTCCAGTCAGAGTTTGTTATATACTTTTTGTAAGTGTCAGTGTGTATAGATTTTCCAAATGTATATACTAGATTTCCCCATTACATTCCTTCATTTTGACCTACATCTGTTTGCATCACTGATTCCATGCTCATATGTGAATATCACTTGTTTTTCTTGGTGGAGGGGGTATTTGACTTTCATCATTGCTGCCGTCTATCATACGTTTTTCTGTCATTGAAAAGGCTAAATTGTATTGATATATCAATTGTAGAAAATTATGAAGTGCATGTACAACATTTCAACATATTTATTCCTCAACCTGTAATTTTTAGGAAACTTACTGGAGACTGAATCTGGTGAGCCAGCATCTTGGTGAAACTGATGATGAAATGATTCAATCTAAGATGGAGAGAGATCAACAAGATAATCTCATGAAGTTATTTGCTGTAAGTTTTAAATGGATTATCAACTATGGAAGGGTTGCATGCTGTCCATTTGGTTTGTCATATTAATGGGAATTAAAAGAATGATTATATTATTAGCTATATTATCTGCATTCCAAAATCCTTTACTTATCTGGTGTATTGATTGCAGTCTTCTAATAAAGTAGTGCAAATTTACTGTTGATTATAGGAGTAAGGAAAGATAAATAAATGCCATATATGTGTACCATAAAATGAAGTGTTTAAAGGAGAAGTCCACCTGGATTACAAGTTGGTTTTAAAAGAAGCATAAAAAATTAAAGTAACAGATCAGTGAATGTTTGAGCAAAATCGGATAAGAAATAAGAAAGTTATGAATTTTTGAAGTTGTAATCAATCAAACACAAATTGGCAACTCCATGACGTAACTTGCAAGCTCCCTCTCCCTTTGCCCTAAATAATTAAGGGAAAGTCCTCCCTGGTATTAACTTAATTATAATAAAGGGGAAAATGAGAGAAAACAGAGTAGTGAAAAATCTGAGCAAAATTTGATAAGAACAAAAAACCTTATGAATTTTTGAATTTGTAATCAATCAAACACAAAACGTATCATACAGGCACCTTATTGCTGATATTTTTCCACGAAACCTGTATGAAAAAAAATCTATTTCTTCATCCAAAAATAAGAAATGAAAATTTATGAAATTTTCTAAGCCTGAGTCGAATCGATTGGTTAGCCAGTGTTCGATCGAAGACATCGAATCCCGAATTCGTTTTGGCAAATCCGGTGCATCGATTTGTAGTCCGCCAGATTTTTGACTACCGTAGCCACCATGAAAAAAGCAAATAAAAAAGAAACTCCGTAACGTACATAGTACATAACGTACCGGTATACTACACAGGAGTTCTGTGATATACTAGCAGAGAACGTGAAGGCGACTTCAAACTGTTGGCTAACTTTCGCTAATTCGCTCGCGGAGGACGTCGCGCTTTACCTGTGCTTTCTCTATGGAAAAATCGTTTTGTCGTTACGAACTGAAGTTTACGATAATATTCTTGCACTCTCTCTGCATTGTCAATTTGACAATTATATAATTGAACATGATAAATACGGGCATGAGTACGAGTGTTCCTACTTAATTCGCAATAACTAATATCACACTCTCATCAAATTGGCAATTACTTCTGAATGAAGTCGAGTCATGAGCGACGAAAAGTTTATTTCGTATTTCTTTTTTTTTTTGCATCGAACAAACGTGTTCCATTCAGCTCTCCAAAGACAAAGTAAGATTATTAATTCGTTGAATTTGAATCATTGTCGGGTGTGGCGACAATGAGCATCGCTTCGTGCGACACTAGAGTAATATTTTGACTAGCCATACGGACTAGAAACTTAAGATTTTGGCTCGTCCGCTGTGAGTTTTACTAGCCATTGGCAGCGAAAGCCCATACATATGCCCGCGATGCCAGCGGACCGGTCACCGGTGCATGGTGCATGCACTGCGTGCAACTGTGTGCAACTCTGTTTTCACCGCCCATCATTTATCGACGCACCGGTATTCGATCGAATCAAAGCCGTCGAATCCCGGATTATGAAATATTTGATATGACTCAGGCTTAAAATTTTCTGTACTGAGCAAATGGGAGAGGAGCTCACAAGATAGGTCACAGAATTACAAATTTGTGTTTTATAGATTACAATTTCAAAAATTCATAACTTTCTTATTTCTTATCTGATTTTGCCCCAACTTTCACTAATCTGTTCCTCAGTATTTTCTGCTTTTATTCAAATCAACTAAATGCTAGGTTGAAATTTCCCTTTAATAAAAAAATATTTTTAAAGAACTTTTTAAATGTCTATGCCAGATTCTAAATAACCAAAACAAACTGCTAAAATATTACAAAAAGTACATTACCCTGACTGTTTAATTGTGTTTTATTAAGCTCGCATGCCGTTCAGAGAGAGAGTTTCGTGCTTATGATGTATGTAACCTGATGACATCACACCAGAGTGTGAGCTTGGCTATAAAGTATGCCAGTAGATCACGTCGTATGGCTCTGGCACAAAGACTTAGTGAGATGGCCAGTCGCTTAATGGATGAGGAAGAGGAAGAAGAAGAAGAGTTACTTCATCATGCCAGAGTGTAAGTCAAGCTGTTTTCTTGTCACTTTACTCATGTAAGATAAATGAATGAAAAATTTGGAACAGTGCTTTATTACTATCTAGAGCTAACACAAGGCACTAGCTGGGGTCTATTATGCAAAATAACCATTGAAATTCAGAGGGTCCTTTATTGTAACAATTATTCCATATACAGGGAAAACTCTACATAACAAGGTACTGGTTGCAACAAGGATATTGTCACAGTCACAAATTTACTTATGTCTAATTCTATGGTGGCATGAACCTTTTATAGCGAGGTTGGCTATAACAAGCTAAAACAAAGAAAAAGATTGGTAATCATTCATGCTATAACGAGCAAGTAAACTTCACTGTGCCTCAAATGGACAAAAGTCATTCAGCTGGAGAACGTATTCACTGCACATACGAATATGAAGATAGTATAGAGATATTGGTTGATCCAACTTTAAGATCTTCATCTTTTACGTTATTCAGACTTCCAAGTAATAGCAGACGATTAGGAGTAGCAGTGAATGGACACCAAACTAGTAAGGTTAATCAACATACAGACAGCGATGAAGAATCAGAGATCAGAGATGATGATGAACAAGAAGAGGAAGAGCAAGAAATGGAAACAGTCCCTACATTAAATCTTAATAATAAACATGGTTAGTGAATTGTATTTATTTTCTTGTTCTTAGTTTCACAGTGCATCTCAGAATAGTTAATACTAGATAGATGGTACAATATGGTACAATATTTCATTTTTAGAGACTAGTTTTCAAGCTAGGTACCCTTAATCATGATTGTTAATTCTTTTACAGAACCATTCTAACTTAACATTTCAGGATGAGCCCATGTTAAATGTCCAAGATGAAAGACAATCTCCTTTGTCCAAAATATTATATACAACGTATATTAACTTCTTTATCCCTCTGCGCCTTTGAATAGTCATACTAGATCGATGGCGCATTATAAATGCTGTGATTATTATTATTATATTTCTCATTCACGAATAAGCAGTATTTACTTACTCTACGTACTTGATCAGGGAAAATAAGCCAAAATATAATTATTCTTACATTTTATGTTTTTGTGGTTTCTTTTATATGAAATTCAGAAAAATGACACTGTGAGGTAGTCATATTGATTGGTATATTGGTAATGTATTACGAAACGTCATTGACATTGACATATTAAATAATTTGTTTTGCAATACAAACCAGAAGTATAAATATATTCAAAATTCAACAATCACATGAAAATGAAATTTAAACAAAAAAGGTGCAAAGTATAACAAATCATAATAGGACTACTCAGATTTGAAGTATGAAAAATCATTTATCATAATACATGTATATCAAATTGGATGTCATATTGATATAAATAATGAAACTACTCAGATTTAACATGTGACAAATCATATGGTACAATATATCAATGACTTTTTAACTGTTATCCATCAGACTAAATGTGCATGGATGTTGATTTTAATTCTAAGATTGTATGACACCTGGCAACAATCACTCTTCAGTCAGTCAAAATCCCATCCTTGTTATTATCCAGTCAAGTTTCCTTTCTTTGTATAGAGAAAACCTCATCTTTGTTGTTTTTAGAGAAAATCCCATCCCTGTTACCATCAAGTCAAGGAAGAAGAAACCCATTCAAAAAGCAGCAGGATAAAGCAGGCTCTAATCCAAGAGGATCTAATGTATTTGATGAAATGAAGAAGAAATCACCAGAGACAAAGACTCAGGTCAAGCCAGGTCAGTCAGAATTTATAGCTATGCTACATTTTAGCTCATTCATACATGTAAATCATTCCTTTTAATATCCCTTTGCACCTCAGAATATTTAAATCGTTGACACTCAATTAGTATAGTGTATTATTATACCCCAGTTTTTGACCGAAAGTCATGAAATTTGGTACACACATTGGTCTTGGTGGGAAGATGTGCAAGACATACCGGTATTTTTCGGATGAGTCGGAATCTGTGTTGCCATGATAACGGCATATTTATGACAGAAAATCAAGGAAACACCTTGCGGATCGAACTACTTCCTCAGTTTTTGACCGAAAGTCATGAAATTTGGTACACACATTGGTCTTACTGGGAAGATGTGTACAACATATTTTTTTGATGTGTCGGAAGCTGCGTTGCCATGGAAACGGCATATCTATGGCAGTAAATCAGGGAAAAATCTTGCAGATTGAACTACTTCCTCAGTTTTCGACCAAAAGTCAAGAAAGGCTGTTGTCACGGGGCGGGGGTATTAATCATCATCTTCAGTGATATTTCGAGTTATTACTGGTAGTATTCCTATTGTCTTCATTTTCTTCATTATTACCTATCTTATTAGGTGGTCTGTCAACAGACCACCTTTTAATTTCATCAGAATTTTCTTTCTTTATTTTTATTATTTGTCTTTTATTTACTCGCTCTTCAAGTGTTCATGGGCATGACACTAGAAATAGTCAATTTAATTTCGTAGTGCCTAAGCGGAAAGGTAAAATTGGAAATTCCTTTTATTTTAACGGTATTCTTTTCTGGAATTCCCTCCCAAATCATGTTAAGTCAGTTAAGAATTTTTTACATTTGAAAAGGGTATTGAAGCATCATCTGAAAAATATGTCTACTCCATAACTATATTTCTCCTCTCCTTTTTGTAGCTCAGATGGTTTTTTCCTATATTATATGACTTATGTAACCAACGTTTATTATCGATAGTTTCATTATGATTTTTTGTATATAGTTTTTTTCCGTTGAGTAAGTCTTGTTTTCACATTTATGTAATCTTCGCCTACTTTATAAAAATGTTATGTTTTATTTTGCTACTTTAGTACATTCTTATTACTTGTCGTACGTGTATGATAGTCTTGCAGCCGTACTAATGTGTTTTCTTAGTGTATTTTTTAATCAGTTATTTAGGTATAAGGACCCCATTGGAAATAAGCCATTTCGGCTTTCATGGGCTATCCTGTCATGGTACCTGGTTATGTTTGTATTGCAATATACCTGACGAATAAATCAAATCAAATCAAATCAAACCACCACTTTCTTGTGAAAACAATTTTTCAAAATCAACTTCATCAATTTTCTTCAAATTTTTGTCAGTTATCAGACCATATCAGATCAAGTGCCCCTATCTTTTTCAAGGTCATCAGGTCATGACGTCATCCAGGCGCCATTTTGTGAAATCACATTATCTATCATATCTTCACGAGTCATCAAAAATGAACCATATTTGACATACATCAACTTCAGGTCAAGGTCAACATAAAATATCATCAAAATCCGCGTGCGCATCGTGACGCGCACGTACGCGCGCGTCAAAATTTAAAAATGCTCAAAATCACTTTTTAATCAAATTAGAGTACGGTTCAGGACATTTTAAGCATTTCAAAATTTTCTGTCCGTGAGCGTTGCGCATGCGCAGCACGCACAGAAGGTAAAAACGCTGTTTTTTCGCATGGTTTGTTTTCCAGACACTATTCTTGACAATTACCTACTATTTACAGTCATTCTCGACCTTCCATAATGCCACACGCACGCGTCAAACTTTCATATTCGTGCGCACGCCAATGGGCATTCTAATGTAAAAAGTGGTAAAAACATCTAGAATTCGCCATAGCTCCTCAGAATGCCAGGATACCCCCAAATTTCTTTACATATTCTGAAAGCCGGTGAGTTGTAGATTTGAATTCATGCAGAATTTTTGCCCGTCGCATGTTCTGACGTCATCATATTTGCATATGAACTCAAAAATATGATTTTGAAAAAATTGTCATCATTTTTGAATTCATTTAATATTTCAGTAATAGGTGGTCGATTTTCTTCCAAATTTTGATATGTTATAGCTGAGACAATTCTCTACAAGATCAGTCACCACCATTTTTCATTTTGATGACGTCATCACAGTGAAATTTTCAATTAGAGATGCCATGTCAGAATTTTCCCTATTTGCGCGTTATGTCTATGGAAGATGATTTTTTTTTCGAATCATGAATCTACATGACATTGTTCTCTGAGCTGTATCTCAGTTGTTTTTGGTCTATTTTCTTCCAGATTTTAGTATGTTATAGCTGAGACTATAAGCTTTTATTAGTGTGGTCTCCAATTTTTGATCAGATGTCGGGATCATGCCCAATTTTTAACTACAAAATGGGATTTGAGAATCCCGTTTTTTCGTTTACGTGTTATCTCTGGGAAATATTTTGGTATATTGGTTATAGCACTTGCCGCCTCCCAATCCGATGACCCAGGTTCGATCCCCGGTGGGTCCATTAATTTTTTTTTTTTGGTTGTTTTTGCCTTTCATTTTACCATCTTCTTCGACTATTATATCATATACAATCACAAACCATGTACTAAACTGCCTTATTTAGCGTGTTTTGTCTATTGGAAAGTAGTGTGCAGTAGTTTGTGTACAACCCTATGGAAATTGTGATTCCCTGTCGTGTATTAAAGCTATTTGGTTTATCTCCCAAGTATCCTGCAATGTCAAATAGTGCTATTTGATATCACAATTTCTCAAAATTGGCTTAGTCAATTATCTTCAAATTTTCGTCAGTCATCAGTCCTAATAAGGTCAAGTTCCCGCATCTTTTTCAAGGTCATCAGATTATTGAGACGTCATCCAGGAGCCATTATGTAAAAATCAACTCATGGTCATATCTTCATAACAAAATGAAGTTTCTCTTTCATATTTGGCATGGTTGAGGTCACTGTCATTGCAATCATGGTCACCACCATTATCCCCATCATCATCATCATTATCACCATCATTATCATCTTCATAATCACCATCACCATAATCATCACCATTATCACATCATCAATCATCATCATTATCACCTTCATCATCATGATTATCATCACCATCATAATCATCATTACATGATAATCATCATCATCACCATCATCATCATGATTATCACCAACATCAACATCACAGCCAATCCGCAGGTCCCAAAAAAGCGCACTATTTTATTTCCAGTTCTGCCTGACTATGAATACATAATGAGCAAGAACAGCCAGGAACATCTCATTTGCAAACTATTGAATAGACTACTTATCATTCACCAATTGCCATGAGTTATGCATCAAATAAAAGAAGAGGGATCAGAGATTTGTGACATGCTTTTGTTGTTTTCAAAATAAAAGACGAAATGGGTAAAAAATTGTGTTCCTTTTATGACAAAAAATGGAAATGAAATGAAATATAAATCTGGCCAAAACTACCATAGTTTTATTGTGAGCCAGGGCAAATTTGACATGAACGTAAAGGGCATTTTCTGTACTTTCCAAAGATTGAAATAACATTAATGTGCACTTCATGACAGGGTCAGGATCCAGCAATATGTAACCAATGTACACACTTTGTCTTTAAAAAAGTCAATTCCAGCATTCCGATTGGTTACCACCACGCAAGATGTTTTCTCACAGCCTGGCAACAGCTATGCGCATGTTTGCGCAAGGATGAAGCAACAGGTTGCGCATTGTTTCATTCAACGCGCACTTGGTTACAGATGGCTTGCTTGCCAATCACAGGGCTAAGATTCTATGGTCTTGACCATGGTCTTGACAACGGATGATCTGCGGCTGAATATTGCTGGATCCTGACTCTGTCATAAATCTATGGATGTTTTGAATGTAACGATGAAAAAGATGAGATTCCAGCGCTTCCATACATATGTGTCTTGATGGCGGCTCATATACTTTTTATGTCTTTTAACAACTTGAAATCTTGTGAAAAAAAGGCTTTTGTATGACTATTTCATCAGTTATTTTAGACAACTTATTTCTAAAATTCTGACTAAAACAAAATATCCCTGTGTTGGTAAACTATTCATTTATTTTTGCAGAAAGTCTAATGAGCATAGCATTTATATTTATTTAAGAACATAACTTTAAAGATGACCATGCGATACAGCCGACTGGGTGCAGGGAGAGAGTCCATTTCGGGCACTGGAAATAAAATGCGCGATTTTTGCTCATTTGCATACGACCTGCGATCTGACTGATCATCATTATTATCATCACCGTCATGATCATCATCGCTGTTATTATATCATCATAATCATTATAACCATCATATCATCTTCATCATCATAATCATCACCATTATCATCATCACCATAATCATTTTACAATGACCATTTCACACATTTTGCTACATTCCTGTCCTCAAGAAGCATCTCCATTCATGGCATTCTTGACTTCCTATCTTCAGTTTAGTATTTCCCCATTATTATGATCATCCTGATTACAATCATGATCATACAAATTGAAAGACAGACCACCTAATTCGTCTTCAGTGACAAATTAAATTTCTAGTTGTTGCATTTGGGTTTTTAAAAATCACAAAGGTATAAGAATAGACAATTTTGTTGAGTTTATATAAGTGCAGTTATAAGGATAGAACATTGCAGTTATCTGCATTTCTAATAATTGTCCTGCCTTTGTTGTTGAGGGCCTTCCTGGTTTGATACCTGAATAATATCCCTAATACCACTTTTATACTGGGAGTTAGGACACTATTAAAAGGAACAGGAAGGTGCTGTCCGGGTCTTTCAGGCCTGCTACAGAAGTGCCTCAGTGGCACTATGAAGCATTGCCAAGCAAGCGTTCATGTCACTCTACAATGCGTCCCAGAAAAAAGTGAACAGTTGGAAAAAAATCTTCCCAAATAAATATCTCAAAATATTTGTAGAAAATCTTCATACCTATGGATAGCTTAGGGTCACCTCTATCAAATGACACCGAGAAATCTTGAGATATTGTAAGCTCAAGGGAAAGGGTGCCAAACTTAGACATGACAAGAATTCGTCTTTGTTCTTGCTGGTATTAACAAATTTGAGAAGTGTTAAAAGGCGACAGTTTGAAAAAGTCACCCCTAATGAACATTTCTAAATATGTTCATGAAATTTTCATACCTATGGATAGCTTAGGGTCTCTCCTATCAAATGACACAATCTATCCAATCTAACAACATTTTACACTTATTTGAACAAAAGCCAATCGTTGTGAAATGGTGCAAAATCCATTGTTGACAAATATTTGTAGTGGTTCTGACTGGTAATAGCAAAGTTGAGTCTTGAAAAGTTAGAAATTTTCATATTCTGATCATTAAAAGAAAATTTATGAAAGAAGAGGCTTTGTTTTCTGTATGTCCTGACAGATCCAATTAAAAATTTATGGTTGACTGAGAAGCCAGCTTGAATTAAATATTCACCAATCTTAATATTTCAAAACACTCAATAAAGTTAATTGCTCACTGAAGCATAAAAATTATGAGATACAGAAGTACATAAATGTACAGAGAAGAAAACATGTTCTTCATAAATTGTCTATTACTGATTTTAAAAAATGAAAATTTCTAATCCTTTCAACTCTCAACTTTACTAATATCAGCAAGAACAATTGAATTCTGGTCAAGTCGAGATTTTGCACCTTTTCACAAAGGTGGAATTTGCTCACTCGAGCATAAAATATGGCCAGATCTTAAGGTGTCATTTAATAGAAGAGACCCTAAGCTATCCACAGGTATGGAATTTTGCTTCAAACAATTTGAAATAGCGTTGAAGAGAGACATATTGAAGCTTTTCGTCTTGCACTCATCTTCAACGTCATTTTCAGATTCTGTAGTACTAAACATCTTTTCATTTTGAAATATTTATTTGGGGAGACTTTTTCTGACTTAACTTTTTTCTGGGCTGCTTTGTAGATTCAGTCATCTGAAAACCAGAAGTATATGTTGGTCTCAGGTTACCAGCGTGTGTTGTGATAAACATGGTAACTACATCGATCTTGCATGCACCTATGATGATTGAAAGAGCATGATAATACAAATGAGGGAGGTTTAAATTAGGTTACTGCAGAAAACCTTAAAATGTCTTTGCAGTATAAATGGAGTATATCATCTTTAGGAAAAGAAAGAATGGTAAATGCTATTGTATGTTGATTAAATATTAAACAGGAAAGACATCAAACAAGATAGCAGCCAGTAATGGAGATCTATCCAAACCAAGAACTCAAGCAACTTTGTTTACTTCCAAGACCAAACAGAGTCCGAATACAACAGGCAACTCAGCTCAAAACAAAAAGTAAGTTACCTACATGTATCTCCTTTGATCTCTCTGATTTGAAAATGTTTTAAAAGACTACTTCCAAATTCGTGATTTCTTGTTTATTGCAATGAGCTAAAGCCGAAGTAATAATATCCAAAGCTCTTTGTAAGCGCATATATATATCGTAATGTGATACGAGCTATACAAGGACAAAATATTGTCATTTGCTTTCAGGTTCCAAATTTTAGAACTTATATTATTTGCAGGCAATACAAATATTTTTCTCTAACATGAATATCATTAAAATTTACCACAAATAATTAGCCTAGGTTGTTAATCAATGGTTTATAGCTAACAAATTAGTCTTGAAATACAGAAAACCAACTTTATGATCTTTAGAAATGTACTGAAACGAATGATAGCTATCAATGACTCATGTCAAATGGCGTTGGAGAGAGACATACGGTAATGAAGCTTTTCGTATTGCACTCATCAGAGTATACCGCAAAAAATGAACAGAAAGCCCAAATCTAACAATATAACCAGAAGCTAAATGAACAAAGCGCTCAAAATATAACTGGTTCTGATTGGCTGCCTGAAAATAATGGGATATTAGGCTTATTGCCTAAAATAATACGAGCGTCCTCACGAACTCTTTCTGTCGGCGCAGAATATGGTCGGTGAGCTGAATGTATGTGGCTTCGAGTTTGCGCAGATGTGTAAAGTTTCTCACTCGGCTGAGAACTTTGGACCAAGATGAACAGTATTGTTCAGCACACTTTTGATTGTTAAAGGGCAACCCAACCTTGGTAATAAGATGATTTGTGTGAAAGCAGAAAAATAAGAAAAACAGGATGGTGAAAGTTTGAAAGAAATCGGACAAGGACTAAGAAAGTTATGGATGTTTGAAAAATGAGATAACTACATCTATGTGAATCTCATATTGGCAATTTGGTGAGTTGATTGTGACATTTGTCATACACAAAAATATCATTAATTTGCGGTTTTCTTCGAGGCGCTTTTACCCTTGGGGCAGTACTCAAAATATATTGGAGATAGCATATTGTTATAAGTCCTCAAGAAAGAAAAATATCCTGAGTAAAACATTTCTTAAAAAGTGACATTTTAGTCATTTTGTGTGTCGGAGCGAATGGGGGAGTTGTCCACAGCTACATCATAGTGACATTACCAATTCGGCCAATTTGAAATCCCCATATGTATAGTGATTACAACTTTCAAAAATTCATAACTTTCTTATTGTCCGATTTCATTCAAACTTTCACCAATCTGCTTCTCTGATTTTTTCCTCTTTCTTTCAAAGCAACTTGCTATTATAAGGTAGGATTTCTCTTTACGTATTGTAGTGAGCAATAACAGAATTGGCATTGTTTGCCGTGTTGCGCACATTGTTTGTTTACACAAGCATGGGGGTTGTGACCGCGCGCTAGCCTGGTGGTTCCAAATAGAGGAAGGTACGTTCTGCTTTACGCAATCTGCTAGTCTTTGAATCGTACGCTCTATGTACCGAGCTTCACATCAGCACTTGAATTTGTGAATAACATTGTTAATCTGCGTGATAGAAAAGTAAATGGTAAATACCATGCTTGGCTCAACGGTAGTCAAAGTGAAACCTTTCTCCTTTATCTTGTCTAACAGGAAACCATCAGCTTTCAATTTCTGGTTGTCACAGAATCGTGAATCATTAGAGGTGAAAAATCCTGAACTGAGTGCAAGTGAGATCATCAAATTGGCAATGCAGACATGGAAAAACATGTCAGATCATGAGAAAAAGGTGGGTGGTTTTTTTTTTTTACATCTGCATACAGATACGGAGATACAGTATGTCTGCTATGATTTTATTTTTAGCAATGTAGAAAGGCAAAAACTGATTTGTTTTATTTGATAATTATGGAGTTTGTCATTCAATGAAAATGTGTCATCCAAAAGTTGCATTGACACTTATCTTGAAAGGGTTTTATTATGTGATTTTACAGTGAAAAGATACCACAATATTACCACTCTCCACCCAGGTGCGGTAAATGGGTATGTGGTAGGAAGAAATTGCTTGAATGTTTGAGCACCTTGTCATAATAGTCAGACTAATGCTGGAATAATACATGTAATATAATTACATGCAGGGCCCTCAGGGAGAACAAAAAAATTAATTATTTTAATCACAGCAATAATTAAGTTTAATTGCATAAGAAATAAAGCGTTGATGCGATATGAAAGCCATCAGTGGATTTTACCCATTAAAAATGATTTTGATGAAAGATCAATTTTTGTGAAAATCTAGCCGATTTCAAAATTCATTAGCTTTATAAATATATTGAACAGATATTGTGGGAGGATGTTAATCACCCACGACTCCTCTCCGTCCCTGTTTTTTCTGTGTATGAGGCACACCCCGATTATCGTGTTTTTTCACCAGAAAAAGAGTGTGCCTTTCACTCTGTATTTTCCAGAACATGTATTATTATTATTATTATTATTATGATCTACTCGCATGTTTTTATGCCTCCACCAACTAAAGGTGGTGCCGGAGGCATTATGTTTTCGGGTTGTCCCTCCGTCCGTCCCGTTTTCTCGTTCTTGCGATAGCTCAAGAACCACATGAGGTATAAACTTCAAACTTAGTGCTAGTATGTATCACCATAGGAAGACAATCTGATTAGAATTTGGGGTACGTAGGTCAAAGGTAAAAGGTCACAGAGGTCAATTTCTGAAATTGCAGGTGTTGGCCTCGTTCTCACTATAACTCAAGAACCATTTGAGGTATGAACTTTAAACTTGGTGCTAGTATGTATCACCATAGGAAGACGATCTGATTAGATTTTGGGGTATATAGGTCAAAGGTCACAGGTCAATTTCTGAAATTGCAGGTGTTAGCATTGTTAACGTGATATCTCAAGAACCATTTGAGGTATGAACTTTAAACTTGGTACTAGTATGTATCACCATAGAAAGACGATCCGATTAGATTTGGGGATTCAAAGGTCATACAGGTCAATTCTGAAATTGCAGGTTGTAGCCTTGTTAACGTGATATCTCAAGAACCATTTTTGTTATCACCATATCTCAACTATTTTGTATTCATGACTAGGGGAAGATAAAATGATTAGACATTTGGGTTATAAGGTGTAAGGTCAATTAACATGTAATTAGAGGATTTTTATTCTGGTTATCACAATATTTCAACAGTTTGAGCCATCAATTGAATTTAGGTGGAGGCATATAGGAGACGCAGTCACATTCAGCGTTTCATTGTATTTTTGGCTCCATCCATTCAACTGTCCGTCCAACTGTTTGTTACAGCAATAACTTGAGAACTATCAAAGGGCAATCCAACCTTGGTAATACAGTTAACCTTGCATAACTTGAGGTCGCATAAGTCGAACTTTACCTAAGTCGAATCAGTTTTTTTTACCAAATTATACACAACATATGTTATTCACAGTTCCTAAGTCGAATTTTGCATAAGTCAAACTATTTTTTGTGGTCCCAACAGATTTGACTTATGCAAAGTTACGGTAACTGTAAATTGTTTCGTGTGAAAGCAGAAAAATAAGAGAAATGGGATGATGAAAGTTTGAAAGAAATCGGACAAAGAATAAGAAAGTTATGAATGTTTGACATATGAGATCACTAAATCTATGCGAATCTCAAATTGGCAATTTGGTGAATCGGTCAACTCTCCAGTTTGTTGTATACTAAAATATCATTAATTTCCAATTTTCTCGTGCCTTTTCTCTCGGGGGCAGTACTGAAAATATATGCTAGATAGCATATTGTTATAGGTCCTCCAAAAAGAAAAATGCATTTTGAAAATTGCTTTTTTTTGGTCATTTTGCATATTGGAGCAATTGGGAGAGTTGTCCTCTGCTACAAAACAGTGAAATTGCTGATTCTGCCAATTCAAAACTCTCACATGTTTTGCAACTTTCCAAATTCATAACGTTCTTATTGCTTGTTCAATTTTGTTCAAACTTTCAGCAATTTGCTTCGCTGATTTTCTGCCTTCTGTAAGAACAACTTACCATGAAGGTTGGATTTCCCTTTAAGTGGATTTTTACTGAACTTGGATAAAATATGTAGGATAATATAAGGATTAATATCACAAAGTTAGAAAAGTGTTGTAAAAACCCTAGAAAATATCTTGTTACCGCAATAATTTGGAAACCATTCAAACAATTCCCACCATACTTAGGTCAAATGAAGGGTGCATTGATTTGATTTTGGCTGTAAAAGGTCAAAGGGTCATAAAAGTGTAAACTACTTTCCATAGAAATCTCATTACTTTGATAACATGTGAACCATTTGAGCAATATAAAGAAACCTTGGCTCATGTACGTGTATGAAAAGACTACCGGTAAGTGAAAAGAGTTTGGTCTGATGAGGTCAGATCTATGTTAAATGTCACAGGATTGTTGATTAATTGCACATAGGCTGACATCTGTCAATTTCAGCAAGACTGAGGTGAACCTCCCTTTTGAATAACCTTGTTTTGTTCATTCCATCTAGGATTGGGAAGAGAAGACAGCAGAGTCGGTCATGAAAGACAATGATCTTCCAGACAAAAAACTTCTAGAGATTAAGCAGTCTGAAAAGAAGAGAAAAAGAACTGATGATGAAGTAGAGAAGGGAGAAGAAAAGAGAAGTAAACCAGGAAGACCTAAAAGCAATGAGAAGGATTCAAAGAAACAGCCATTGACTGTAGCAACTAATGCTAAACTGGCTACTTTTGCATTCAATAAGTGATTCATTTCATCACCACATGCATGCAAAACACTAACCTTAAAGTATACCAGTCACAAGAAATAGTTTGCTATGTATGTTAGGTGTTCCATGACACTATGCTATATATAATTACAAGTTAAATACACCCTAGATGGACATTAAGGCGACTTGTGAGTAAACTAGTTGATGCAGCCTACTTTATTTTCTTCACACTGTGTTAAGTGTTAACCCATAGAAGGTCAGGTAAAGTGTTTTGAGGTTAATTTCATACATTCTAGCTGTACACAATATATTTTGTTTAAATAATTGGTACCAGCTAATACTATCGTTAGTACATGATACAAAGTAGATGGTTGATTTAAATAACACGAGCTAACATAAGGTTTCTTCTGTCTTTTTTTAGCTGAAGACAATGATGAATACTTTTTCATTGCATTTTCCTTCACTGTGTTACTATCTTTGCAAATCTCTCTCTCTCTCTCATTTTTTGTTCATTCCACCACTCCCTAATTTATAAAGAAATTTAATTTTAAAAAATGCTCTAATCTTCATATTGTTATACAGAAAATTGTTCATTTATGATGTACATGGATGTAGGACATTGTATGTAATACCGTGTTTAATTTGCTGGTGTACAGTAGTATTAATTTGAAGGAAAAAAAACAAGAGTGGAATATATTACATTAATCTGTTATTTATCAAAGAAAACAATATCTGTTTTAGATCTGGTCCTGAACAGATAAAATATAAACAATGAATATCAACCTAGTATGTTACAAACTAGTAGCAAGCTTTGGTCAACACTCAGGATCATTATGATCTAAGGTATGCATTATCTTTAGACCATTAGGCTTGAAATACATTAAAACTGGATTTGAGCTTACAATACTGACCACCCAAGTCTACTGACTTGTCTCTACAAGAAAGCCTTAACCTATATTTACACATGTCCATTGTTACTGTCAGTAATATGCATCATGTAAACAAGAAGCTGTATACTATTATATTGACTGGTTTTGAGGGAGATACTGTATGAGACTGATGCATCATGTAAACAAGAAGCTGTATACTATTATATTGACTGGTTTTGAGGGAGATATGAGACTGATGCATCATGTAAACAAGAAGCGTTATATTGACTGGTTTGATATGAGACTGATGCATCATGTAAACAAGAAGCTGTATACTATTATATTGACTGGTTTTGAGGGAGATATGAGACTGATGCATCATGTAAACAAGAAGCTGTTATATTGACTGGTTTGATACGAGACTGATGCATCATGTAAACAAGAAGCTGTATATTGACTGGTTTGATATGAGACTGATGCATCATACCTGAAACTTTCGCAAATTGTAAATGACATCCATTTTCACAGCAAGAAATTTTCTGTGTGCAAAAATTTAGTGTTATGTCAATTATGATTCAATGATTTTGTGGCATATAATTTCCACAAATCTGAACCACTTGCGAACATTAAATTTATGCGCAT
Organism: Heliocidaris erythrogramma; assembly: GCA_025617745.1. Classification (NCBI taxonomy): domain Eukaryota; kingdom Metazoa; phylum Echinodermata; class Echinoidea; order Camarodonta; family Echinometridae; genus Heliocidaris; species Heliocidaris erythrogramma. The sequence continues at coordinate 887,664 of CM046855.1, forward strand.
AATTTTCTGGTTTTATAGTAATCATATCAATTAAATAAATCATTGTTATTGATCCACTTTATACTATCATTAGTATTGTTTATATATCAGATCCACATGTTCAGGGTATATTATTGATATGAAGCACCATGTCTGTACAGTGAAGTAATAAGAATCAATATCTGTTTAAGTAAAGGCAATTTGCAGTGAAATACAAATGCTATTTCAGTTCTTTTACTCATTCACTTGGATTTCAGGCCATCACACATCAATTTGTACAGGAAATATGTTGTTTTTTCAGTAGTAAACTACTGGTCCATGATACATCCATATACCCCCTTTTCTATCATGCCGTAAGTTCAAAACAGGGGTAGTGATTTCTTGTCACAGCCAATATTAAAACTTTAAGTTTGGCAGATTCCTTAGTAAATTATGTTATACTATTTTGGAAGGTCGTAAGCAATTTTGCGGTTTAGAACAGCTTTTGATCGACAGGTAAATCTAAGTGTTAAATCACCATATCCACTACAGAAATGGATATTTCTCTATATTTTTATGGGTTGGGGGGGATACAAATAATTCCAAGGAGAGGAGTCCCCTGTCCCCCTGAATTGCTGACCCTGCAGTAGGACCTACATGTATAGGGAGTTTACATTGTCTACTATAAAACACGGGAATCTCTAAATAATACCTACAGTTCAAAGATCTACTGCAATGTTGTACAGCTTTGAGTACTGATATGCGAGGAAGCATAGGGACGGAATGAGAAAATTCCCCATGTTGATGGTAAAATTTTGCATTTAAGAGAACTTAGCAGCCTAAACATGGTGTTGGAGCCTTTACTTATTATTTGCTGGGGGGGGGGGGCATGGCATGACACATGTCCCCCACCACACATATATATATATATATATATATATGTATACTTGTATATATGTATACTTGTATATACATGTATATGGTTATGGGGACATTCGCATTGTTATATGTCATCCCAATGTCCCCATTACCGGGCTCCATGTCCCCGTAATCTGGTTGTTTTCACACTGACGGAATAAATCGCATTGTTATAGGTCCCCATAACCATAGTTTTGTATGTATATATATACAGTTAACCTTACATAACTCAAAGTAGCATAAGTCAAATCAATTTTTGGTACCAAACTATGGAAAATATGTGTTATTTACATTTCCGAAGTCAAATTTTGCATAATTGAACTATTTTGTGTGGTCCCAACTTATACAAAGTTAACTGTAATATCCTTAAGATACCCATTTTGCCTTTGTCTTTTACTTGAACATTATGAGTCTAGTTTAGGCAATCAGGTATTCATTGATTCATTGGAATTGAATTGAAAAGGTATTTATTAAAGGGGAAGTCCACCCAGAATATACAGTACATGTATGACTTTATGTAGCTGTTTGTAATCATTGTCATGACATTTTTGAAAATTTGTTTTACTGATGGAGCTACCAATAAAATTGTCTTTTGCTCACTCTTACACAGTTTCTCCGACCAAGAAATACATTTGAAAGCTATTATTGTAAACCTCATATAATGTGTATTTAATTTCTACGGATATAATGTATAGGGTAATCCTTGATTCAATGGAACAAACTGGGATGGGACTTATCTTTCCTTTCGGGTTTTTTTTTTTGTTTTGTTTTGTTATGTGTATATAGCCATTTCTTATACTGGTAACAAGGATCTGATTATATGTGATCTGAGAAAATTACATGTGACATGTATTGGAACATGGTTCTAAAATTACCATTATTGGTCTTTGTGTTCTCCACCATTATATTGAAATAAAACATTATGTAACTTTATTTTTTTAATGCTTTATTTGGTGATTTGTATCAGATATGTACAATGAAAACTCATTATTATAATGAGGACATTAGGACCATGAAAATTACCTTGTTATATCAGGAATCTTGTTATATCGGAGCCCTTTATAACTATTTTCCAATGTACTGTTTATATTAGTGTACCGGTTGTTTCCAATCCATAAGCAGTGAGTTTGTTGATAAAAAGTAGTGTCAGCTTTTTGCACGCCATAATAGGAATCATTGATCAACAGGAAGAATACATATATAGCACAATTAATTTTGGTATAACACACAGACTCAAGCCAGGATTGTCTAGTGCTTAGTATTCAATGGAAACACCTTGAGAGATATTTCCGTCAAGAATTAAATTTGGAAAAAAATTTGAGTACATTTTTGATTGATACTTTCATTTGCCAATCTAGGTGCAATCAAGCTGCTAATATTAACAGGATAATGGTACACATGGTGTGTACATGCTTGGCCACAGGCAGACTACACATACATGTATTGGGTCCATAGAGTATTATGCATCGGGCCACACAAATTTTCTTTCTGACCAGGAGAATAAAGCCAAAGGTTTTTAATCTCTAAAACATTCTAAAGGGCTCTTCATCCTAGAAATTTGTGCATATTACAAATTTCTATCGGTTTGTCAAATAGAAGATTATGTCACATTCTATTTAGATTGGTGATGCAAATGGTTGAACTACCTATAAATGTATAGGTTATTTTAATTATTAAACAAAGCTGGACTTCACATAGTACACAAAAATTCAAAATTCAAAAGGCATGATATGTTGCAATTTATTAGAGCATATTTGCAGTTAAGGAACATGTACATTAATTTTTAGCATACATGTAAAAAAAAGTACATGTATACCATTTTATATGAAATACACCGAATATCATATATTCACAAACAATTTATTGGTACTACAGAATTTCCAAATGGCTTTAAACAGTAACATATTAAAACATTAAAACGATAACAAATTAAAATAACGAAGCTTTTCGATCTGCAACTCATCAGGTTATCACGCAGATATGAATAACAAGAAAATTGATTTTCTTGTTATTTGTTCATATCTGCGTCATAACCTGATGAGTTGCAGATCGAAAAGCTTTATCATTTTAATTTATCGTTTTAATATGTTACTGTTTAAAGCCATTTGGAAATATATATGAAAATCAAATCTTAGATCTAATTTCAGTCATATGGATGTAAATGAGATTGATAATCCATATACAAATTTATAAAGGACAGTATATATATATATATATGTGTGTGTGTGTGTGTGTATATATATATATATACATGTATATATATATATATATATACATCCCTGGAAAAAATTATTAGACCAAGCTTCTGCAATAAGGGTACTATAAGATGCATACAAAATTATAAAAAGGATTTTTGTCTTTGTATTTCATTGAATACCATATTCCAGCAATTATACCTTGCTTTTATATTTCATTTCCTTCTTACCACAAATATAACACTATTAGTAACCAGTTTTGGTCTAATAATTTTTTCCATGGCTTTATATATATATATATATATATATTTGGGGCACTCAAACATGAATTTAATCACAAAAAGAAATATGTCACAACTTGACATGTTTGTGGAGGCCCAAAGCTCTATATATATCATACTGAAACAAGGTGGTTCCTACCGTATATAAAGCTGATGGGACTCTATATAAGAAATCAGTAGTCCATGGGTTAAGGTTAGTGCAATAGCTTTGGAAGGATTTCAAGTAAACAAATAATAGAACATTTAAACTAGTTAATAAAAAAATATATTACATTGTCATTATGAATATGAAACCCAATCATAACAAAACAGGTTTATTTGAATGAATTTTACCAGAAAGAAATGATGAATTATGGTTTATAAACTCATGTATTTTATAATCAACTTGGTAAAATGGGATTTTGGAAGGACTGATTATCACTGATAATATAATATGATATTCTGCATTCCATATAAATAGAAGGCAGAGACATTTCTCATGGTCATTTTCCATGGTTTATTTTTCGATGTGAAGATGGGTTAGACTACTACTAATAATAAAATCGCTAATTGTATATTACATTAATTAAAATCTTTCATTCTAGACCAACCCACTGAATTCTAATCCAATTGAAATGCTTGTTACATCTCCAGCAGGCTATGGGGAAAGTTCAGCTGTGACACTCACAAATTTCTTTGAAATTTATAAATTAAAGTGACTTGTAAAGAAATTAATTATATGGCTGAATCAAATCACACCCCCAAAAATCTCAATTCTAAAGTATAAATTTCAGTCAGTATTAACTGACAATCAACTATTGGGACAATTCTTTTTACTCTTGTGTCTACTTCATTGGAGAAAACATGTAATGTGATGAATATCCCAGTTCAACACTGGCAGCTGTAACACATGTGCATCAATAATTTCTTGGTTAGGCAGTGATAACCAAAGTACTGCATACAATCAACATTGAATAGATCTACCGGTACAAAATTAATTCATTCACAGAGTTTCCCAAGGATTTCTAAATTTGACATTACCTTTTATTTCAGTGTAATATATCATCAGCAATTCTAATAGATCCCTATTAAAAGATTATATACACTGATTATATCTAATATAGCAGCTTGCTAATCATAAAAAGGGTTGTATTATAAATTTTTTATAACTTGTGTGTCAACAAATATACTCTAATCATGATGTAACTATAAGCTGCACAAAGGTTTAATCACATACAAGTAATACATGTACAAACAAAATTTAAGTTTATCAAGAGTTCCCTCTGATTCTTTTTGCTCAAACAATATAATATTTACTGCTTACACTGACAGGAACATTATTATTAGTTAGATTTCATAATTGTTTAAGGAAGACTGATTTTACATGTCTTCAGAGCAGAGTAGATAACATTTTTGTAATTTGAATCTTTCAGAAATGTTTCCAAGGTTCCTTGTTTTTATCAGTTCAATAATTTTCTATCACTGTATCCATCAAGGCCTAGTGTCCATGACCCATGTGGTGTCACTTCATATTCAGAGGTGTACGACAACCATTAGCAGAGTTAAAAATGACCCTATTTTCATGCTTTGAAGAAAATTTTCCACAAAATATGGCCCCTTTTGGCATAAAAACAGATTAAAAATGGGCTCCAAGTATAACTCTATTTTTGGCTTATTTCGAGTACACATTCGCAAAATTACCCCTTTTTACGCAAAATTTCCAACTATCATACATGCACAAAGTCAGTATGAAGTGATACCACACAGGGTCAAAACATTTCTCACTACACACATTTTACCCCATGATAAATGGAAATAGTTATAAAAGAATCATATTGATACACATTACATGTATATGGCAAGCATACATATTTGGAATTCATAAAAACACAAATCCTTATATACAATGCAATAGAATAATATATACAAACATTAACTTAAATGTAAATTTCTCCATAAAAGAATCTAATTTGTAACATTGGCAGTTTCAGAAAGAAACATATTCCACTTCCTCAAACATTACTTTCAATGAGGTGCAGGACTTAAGGGTCAAATTTACTGAAATGACTACTTCTCATTACCAGGCAGAATGAGCAACAAGTATTTCAAATAGAATGCCTTTCAATTTCAGTTCCTATTTGTGTCCATGTATAAATAAATCACTTCATTGATCTATAATAAAAAACGAAGAAAAATATGACATGGTTAAACATGAGCTGGGGTCTAATAACAAATGACCCCCTAGAATTCAAAATGATTCTAAAATGGATTATTCCATATGGTACAATCCCACTTATTGAAAATTTTATCATTATAAAACTGCCCATAACACTCTGCCCTGAATATAATAATAATAAAAATACCTGGCATTTATAAAGCGCCTTTCCCAAACTGGATCAAAGCGCTGATATATATTATTACCCTTATAATATAAATTTGATCGCGCAATTTGAGATCACAGAATTATAATAATGCGGAAGCAGCTTTGTATCCATTACTCATTCTTATTTTCTTTCTTAGACAACACATACATTAACATTATTGAGAAGTCAGTTTTATTCATTCTATGTGTTCCCCAATCACAGAATGCCAGACAGTATGCAACTATTTACAATATAATTGCACAATCCATTATCAAAAGTACTTGTAATAAACCATTTATAATCTTCAAAACACAAAAGAAACTACTGAGGAAGAACCTGCAGCTCATCACCGGAACCTACATTATGCAGTCTCAATTTTATCAGTATTTGGTGAAATCCTTTATATTTTGACCAGTTTTATGACATGTTCCACAGACATATCATTCTTCTTTAGTAACCCAATCATAAAAAGAATAATCATTGATGATACACTTTGAATATAAAACAAATAACATTTTGACCTTCATAACAACATTAAGTGATAGAAAGATGCATGGAAATATTGGGTTAATATACAACCTACAAACTCAAACAAATTAAAGATAAAACATTAGCAATTATTATTTGGGGGACACATTATAAAGTCATTAAATTTCTGTCACATTAGATACCACTGGGGTATCACCAGTAGTGTATATAACAGTATCTACTAGTTTAAGTAACAACAGGACATCCCCAGTAGTGTATGTAACAGTATATACTAGTTTAAGTAATAACAGGGCATCTCCAGTAGTGGAACAGTATCTACTAGTTTAAGTAATAATGGAACATGTCCAGTAGTGTATGTAACAGTATCTACTAGTTTAAGTAACAACAGGACATCTCCAGTAGTGTATGTAACAGTATATACTAGTTTAAGTAATAACAAGGCATCTCCAGTAGTTTATGTAACAGTACTAGTTTAAGTAATAATGGACATGTCCAGTAGTGTATGTAACAGTACTAGTTTAAGTAATAATGGACATGTCCAGTAGTGTATGTAACAGTATATACTAGTTTAAATAGCAACAGGTCATCTCCAGAGTGTAGGCCTATGGAACAGTATCTACTACTAGTAGTTTAAGTAATAACAGGACATCTCCAGTAGTGTATGTAGCAGTATCTATTAGTTTGTCCTGTTGGGTAAGCTCCACTGCACTCACATGTAAAAGACACTGGGTTGGTTACCGATGTTCTCAAGAGAGCTCTTTCTCCATTCAATGTTGAGCATGAAACACCGGTCAAGATCTCCATCTGAAAACAAACAAATTAAATGGTTAATATTTCCTCTATATGTTCTCCCTTTTTCTTAAAAAGTAATTCTGACTACATGGCTGGTTATATCATTATATTATGTACTACTCAGCTCAACCCCTGCATTTTATTTAAATGGCTAAAAAATGCAAAAAATAGAAAAAAGCTTCAAATCAAAGATTTGGCTCTGATTGGTTCTAGAATGTGACACTTAACTATTCAAAATGAAAAGTCTTCTCACTCCGTTGCTATGCTCACTCACAAATATGCTTCAAATCTGTAAATCATTGGTTCATGTATTACATAGCCAGAAATTCCATTGTGTGTTTTCAAGAGCTATATCCATTGCTTAGCTTCCTAGAATGTCACATCTCCCGGTAACAAGAAATCTACACCCCCCCCCCCCCCCCCCCCTCCCTCCCACTTTTAGGAACCTGCTGACACCCTTGATAACAAATGAAAATATAAGATACTCCAAAACACTATTGCATTTTAAGGTCAAAATAATGTAAGATCTAAGGTCAAAATAATGTAAGATCTGTAAATAAATATACATTCAAGCAAAACTTGTGTCTTATTTTGATTCATATCAATAAAACAGTAATAGCTTTACATCATTATGTGTGGATTTTGAGTGAATGTTATTTTCAATGTTGCAGTTGTAGTTCGAAATGTTCACTGAGCCACACAAACCACACAATTATTGCCACACATTACTCAGCATATTAGGACACACACTAACACACTTCTCTGTATACAACTTTAGAACAAAGTACATGAAATCACAGATTACATTTATTTAAAATCCTGACTGTCTGAAAGTCTAACAAACCCAACACATACTTCTCTTATAAGACTCTAAAATTTGAAAGAATTATCACCACTCCCCCCCCCCCTTATTACCCAGTAATGAACCTTCTCTTTTTATACACTCCTTTAACAGCTAGAGAATATGATGCCTGACTACCTGTATGTCAAATCATACAAGAATTAAAAGTATTAAAACTTACCACTCCATCAGCAGAGACAGCATTAGTGGTTGTTGTTAATGTTTGTGATATTGCTGAGCCTTTATTCAATGTCTGATAAGAACATTCAGCCAGATCTGACATGCCAGATGCTCCATCACTTCCATTGAACCCTCTAGGACCTTGCATCTTACTGATGGTCTCTAGCTCTTGGTAGATAGTCTCATTATATTCCATGAATTGTGTCATAAATGATTGTTCTACTACACTGATCTCACTGTTCAGTCTGGTAATCTGTCAAAACAAACGTATATAACTTTCAATATCAACACTTCACATTTGATATCATTTCATTAAGGCCTCATTTCCACTCAAAAACCACTGTTGCAAACAAGCAAGCAAGCAGGTAATTGGAAACATAATAAGGGCCTGTGTTAGGAGCAGCTACTTTTTGGTGACCCTACATTTGCTCCAGGAACCTTTTATTTCATCAAAGGTATAGGGTTATGGTTAGGGTTGCACTTGAGTTTTAGGTTAGATCACAGTTAGTGTCAGGGTTAGTGTTAGGGTTAGGGTTAGCAACAGTGTTTGGTCCAGTGCTGAAGTTGGAATTTGGTTAGAGTATGAAGAGACCCAGAGTAAGTGTCACTGGAGCATCTGTCATTGAAACATTCATTTTCACCCCCATCTGGACACACCTAAACTGGTCATTGTTTTGCCATGGTGGTTTTTCTACGGCAATGAACTAGTGAACTAGATGAATCTTCGAATTTATGCCTCCGCCATCACCAGATTGGAAATCTATGGCATACATGTAAACTCTAAAAAGGATTGGTCCAACAAAATTACAATCTTTTCACTTAAAAAGCACAGGAGACAGAAAATTTATTTCGTTTCATTTTCATCCCGTACAAATAAAAAACTTACCATTGATGACTTACAATCATCAAATACACCAAGGAAATAGATAATTTATAGCAAATAGAGCACTGTCCCCTTGAAATTTCTAAAATAGGTAGGCCTAGACTCCATACATCACGAACCATTTTTATGTATACTGGCCTCTATGACCTTTGAACTTTGACCTTGAGACCCTAAAATCTAATCAGTTCATCGTCCCTCCCATATGCAAACATGGGCCAAGTTAGAGGTTGATCAGTCAAACAGTTCTGAAGTTATTGCTAGAATGAACCATTTTTATGTACAGGACGCCTCTGACCTTTGACCTTTGACCTTGAGACCCTAAAATCTAATCAGTTCATCGTCCCTCCCATATGCAAACATGGGCCAGGTTAGAAGCTGATCTGTCAAACAGTTCTTCAGTTATCGCGAGAACTAACCATTTTTATGTACATAATTACCTCTGTGACCTTTGACCTTGAGACCCCAAAATCTAATCAGTTCATCGTCCCTCCCATATGAATACATGGGCCAACTTAGAAGCTGATCCGCCAAACGGTTCCTAAGCTATCACAAGAACGAACCATTTTTACCGCCGCGCGAAGCAAGGGCGGTACTAATTTCAGTCGATTCTGTCCCGATGTTTGTTTGTTTGTTTGTATGTTTGTTAGTGCTCTAACGTTTGAATAGTTCCATTTCAGTTCACCAAACTTTCAGCGAATCTTCATCTAAGTAATATGCGATTTCCTATTGAATTCCATGGTCACAGGTGCATTTGATTTTTTTAAATTCATTTTTTTAATTCATTTTTTTAATTTTATAGCGCCGAAGGTACAGCACGTACCGCCATATTTGTCCTGTGCATGCAGTGTACGAAAAAGCACCGCAACATAGTATCTATTGAGTTATCATATCTGCGCGCGCGGATACGATAACTCAGTGGATACTATGTTGCGGTGATGATGAAAGACTATAGTCTAATATAATCAGAGCGCAATCGGAGAAACTGCTGGAGCGTAGCCAGTCACACATGCACTGTAATGTATTTTTAGTTTGTTTTTTTCTTTTATTGTTGTTTTTATAATATTTATTTCTCCTGGCCTACAGCCGAGTACAGGACTATAAAATGTTTGTAGTCGGCCGTAGTCGCAACCAGCCTTGCTCGCAACATTGTATCATTTATCTGTCATTCTGTGTTCGTGTGTAGATCTGTTAGGCTGTGCTGCTGCAGTGTAAGATCAGCCGTCGTTCGGGTGTTGGCTACGCTGACATTGGGTACATCGACGCTCCGCTGAACCCCCTCACGAGGAGGAGAGCGACCAAAACAATAAAGTGACAAAAGACTCCTGCAAACAGAGGGATTTTTCCGTCTAGCTGCAATGTAACTATACACAGCGCTAACGCAACAGAAATTGGATATGCGATAGCACTTTTTTTAGCAGCATTGAAATCTGCACAATTTTTCTCGTAATGTGGCTATGCCTAGGCTAGCCCCGGGACGCTGCCACAAAGTAATGCCTAGGCTATTATACAGTGTAGTTTGCTGCATGGATGCAATTTCCTATTGAATCCACAGGTGCATCTGTTTTTTATTTATTTATTTTTTAATTTTTTATTTATTTTTTTGAAGGCAATATTTCAGTCATACTATTACTACTCTAGTTAAACCTAGATCTATAGTATAATGGCACTTATAAGGTAGCCACTTCAGTTCTAAGAACTGTTCTCCCAGCGGGCCCTACATAAGAATTACCCCATATTCATCAGGTACAATTCAAACCTGCCCAATTATCTTGAGCACAATCTCAACTCCCCGAGGAGCATGCAAGCCAGGCTATCAGATGACGCTCACGGCTTAGTTAACACCCGACCAAGGTCCCCATCACTCATGGGTACAAAAAAGCGAGCGGATAAAATGCCTTGCCCAAGGACATAAACACCAGACATAGTAGGGTTCGAACCCCTGACCCTCAGATCCAAAGACGAGAACCCCAATCCACTACAACACAGCGCATCCGCAATTAATTCTTATTGAATGGTAATGAGGTGGGACACTACATCGCGCAGGCGCGGCGGTTCACTGTTGCTAAACAGTATCAATCTAGTTATGTATATAATGACCTCTATGACCTTTGAACTTTGACCTTGAGACCCTAAAATCGAATCAGTTCATCGTCCCTCACATATGCATACATGGGCCAAGTTACAAACTGATCAAAAAAAAAAAACGGTTTTGAAGTTATCGCGAGAACGAAAAGGGGACGGACGGACGGACGACCCGAAAACATAATGCCTCCGGCACCACCTACGGTGGGTGGAGGCATAAAAATATAATTAATGTGCATCACAAAGGTTGATACACTAATAGGCAAATTATTTTCATATCGTAGTATCATAAATCTGAGATCAACAGACCCATTTGTTAGCTTCACAAATCTACAACCAACCATCTCAATCTCAAATTGTGAGTTTGTTTTCCACTCTAGAAAGTGTTAACTATCTGATATTAAGTATTCAACATAATTATGATGCAAGGCTAAAACAAAATCTTAGTATCTTATATGTCAGTTAAAATTTATTTTTAATCTTTCAAAAACAGCAGTAGAGACCTAATGGGAGAAGCCAAAAGAATCTCTTCATCTCAAACTGACCGCATTGTCTTGTTGCCGATTGTCACCCTCTATGCTCACTATGTCCATACTATGGGTTTGCAGACTACCTCTCAGTGATTTCACCTATGTATTAATTTGTAAAGAAAATATAACATTATCACACAACACACAGAAATTACATAAAGTGAACTGGTCTAAGCTTCAAGAAACCCGTTTTATTGATCATTTGCATAAAAACTAAAATTATAGGGATGGCGACTAATAACTCATTCTGTAGCCTAATATTAGTAATATATATCGTAAATGAGGAGGCTACAATATGAATATTTACAAAGTTACAAAGAAATATGCACCACATCATAATTTTAATATAAATTGTGTAATTGAATATTATGCAACACTTTTGGGGTCGAGATGAACAATAAAAAAAATTTAAATTAATAACTTATCTTTTGAAATAAAACTTATGACACAGGTTGGAAAATTCAGAGGCAGATAATAAAGGGTTATAATAGCATTGTAGCATTAAAACTCACCTGTCCATCAAGTGTCTGTGTTTGATTTTCCAGTACAGTAATCTGTGACAAAGAAAAAATAAGATGTAATTAACAAACAATGCTAATTTTTCAAAATCTGACAGATATTCACTAAACCTTCATCTTCAATATAAACAGGTTTATACAAGAAGACACTTTGTCTTCAATATACCAAGGTGTTAACAAGAAGACACATTGTCTTCAATATACCAAGGTGTTAACAAGAAGACACTTTGTCTTCAATATACCAAGGTGTTAACAAGAGGACACTTTGTCTTCAATATACCAAGGTGTGAACAAGTAGACATTTTTCTTTAATATACCCAAGGTGTTAACAAGAAGACACATTGTCTTCACTATACCAAGGTGTTAACAAGAAGACACATTGTCTTCAATATACCAAGGTGTTAACAAGAAGACACTTTGTCTTCAATATACCAAGGTGTTAACAAGAGGACACTTTGTCTTCAATATACCAAGGTGTTAACAAGAAGACACTTTGTCTTCAATATACCAAGGTGTTAACAAGAAGACACTTTGTCTTCAATATACCAATGTGTTACCAAGAAGACAACTTTGTTTGCCCTTTATTTTTAATATTCTAATGCTCATTTGAACATCAAATTTCCAAATCAATAATTTGAGAGAAATAATCATTCACAATTTTAATCAAGATATATGTGAGTTTTATTAATATGGGTGAATTCTAGACAAACCCTAAGCTAACATATCAATTCACTGTATCCTTATTCTAGGATTACAAGGACATCAGGATCATGAAGCCCAAACAACATGTAAGCTGGATACATATAATGTAAAGCTTCCATAATAAGGAATGTTTGCTATAACATTCAACTTTCCTTTGTGTACCTTTGTGCGAGCTAATCGCCATATTTAAAGGATATATAAGACTGATAGTAGAATATGGTGCCCCTGTTTTTAACGGGGCTCTTACGAAGCAGCAGTTCAAAAGAGAGCATGCAGAATAATGTGAACGCATTACTTTTGAAGAGAGAAGAAAATATTTGTGTCTTGAATTTGCACATGCACTTGAAAAAAGCCCATTTGCATGAAACTGGCTTGTGAAAAAGAATCAGTTGAGAAACCAAAAAAATACACTCAGTACAGGTGCAAAACAAGCAGATTTAAAAAGTGTCCTTTGCCATATAAAACAGACTTGCTCAATAGTGAATAATTTAATATACATGTATATTTATATAATGCTCATTGATTATTTAAATATAATTTATTACATAGCTCATGTGTGTATTAAAATGTACCGGTGTAATACTACTGAAATAGTCATCCTGAATAATTCACACATGGTAGGAGTATATACATGTATATGAATTACAAATAACTAATTTTAGCTTTATATTTATGTATATATATATATATAAAATTCTTAAATTTAATTTTATTAATTAATATTCTTTACCTGTATAGACAATTCTTAAATGCTAATAATATTCCGTACATGTTTAAAATTGATATTTTAATGCTATAATGGTTTGTATGTTTTAATGTGAAATAATTGTACTTACAAAATGTATAATTGAACTTACAGAATGTATTATGTATTATTATGTATTCACAACAATGTAAAACATGCACAATTCAGCCTTTGGCTGCAAGGCATTGTTTTTTAATAAAAACCATTATTGAATTGATGAATTGAATTGATAAGCATCACCATTTCAACTAAAGAGAAAATATTCTAACTGTTACTGAAAAGTATGCAAGATCATTAACCCCTACCATGCCGTGGGCGGCAAATCCCGCCCAAATGTTGGATCGTTGAACATTTCGTTTAGGCTCAGAATGGCTTGAAAATTCTTCCTCATACAGAAACCTGTGACTTCAATATAATGTTTATTCCTATGCAAAATATCTTTGCCCAGTTTTGCTCAAGAAAAAACTCATTTAAAGTTAATATTAAACTACTGAAAGTTCATTTTTGACAATTGCTCAAAAATCTGGTGGCATGGAAGGGGTTAAGATTTCAGTAGAAATTCTAGCTTTGTTTGTAGTCAAAATCCTCACCAAGTCACTAATATACCCAAGCTATGTGTACAATAAGTTTTTGTCACTGACATTTCCTTTGGAAATTGTTCTTAGTTCAAAGAGTATGACATGTACAGTAAAAGTTCTGTATAAATTCATCACTCTGAATAGCCTTTCCATGTACATGTACTTGTCGTCTTCAAAATCTTTCAAAATGATGTATGAAGAAACAAAGCCATCATGTTTGGTAGATTATTACATGCACCCCTTCCTTATTTTGTACAAGTTTGTTACTTTGGCTAAAGCCACACAAAATACATTATTAGTAAAAATATCTATATATTGTAAGTGTGGTTAGATATAGGATGTAGCAGACACTTACCCTATTTAAGAAAGCAACCTGAGTAGAGATAGTGCTTGATGATTGTTCAAATGCTACTTCTGCCTTTGAGTTGACTCCAACAACTTCTTTATCCAACTCTGAGAGAGATTCATTCAAGCTCATCAACTGAAAAGGAAACAAAAAATAATGAATATTCCCAAAAGAAGTGGTAGAAAAAAGAATTTCTAAACCAAAGAAAGATATATATTACAGATAAGGAAAAAGCATAGAGAAAACAGACTATTAAGTAACACATAAAAAGATGAGTTAAATATTTTCCCCTTTCCACATAAACATGCTACTCATTCCCATGGGTTTAGGTACTCCTTCAGCAGTGGTTTTGACATATACATATACATGTACACACTTTTTCAAAATTGTTATTACTCACTTTGTTACACATTGTGACAATTTTATTGTTGATGAATATTAATGTACATAGTCATTTTTCTATTTGTGACTTATTATAACTACATAACATGAAAATATTCTATACCACTCTGTATGCCTGACATAGTACATGTACTTACCATGAAAGTATTCTAAACTACTCTATACGTCTGACATACTACTATTACCATGAAAGTATTTTAAACTACTCTATATGTCTGACATACTACTATTACCATGAAAGTATTCTAAACTACTCTATATGTCTGACATACTACTATTACCATGAAAGTATTCTAAACTACTCTATATGTCTGACATACTACTATTACCATGAAAGTATTCTATACTACTCTATATGTCTGACATACTACTATTACCATGAAAGTATTCTAAACTACTCTATATGTCTGACATACTACTATTACCATGAAAGTATTCTATACTACTCTATATGTCTGACATACTACTATTACCATGAAAGTATTCTATACTACTCTGTATGTCTGACATACTACTATTACCATGAAAGTATTCTAAACTACTCTATATGTCTGACATACTACTATTACCATGAAAGTATTCTATACTACTCTATATGTCTGACATAGTACTATTACCATGAAAGTATTCTATACTACTCTATATGTCTGACATAGTACTATTACCATGAAAGTATTCTATACCATGCTATATGTCTGATATACTACTTACCATGAAAGTATTCTATACAACTCTGTTAACCCAACATACTACTCACCATGAAAGTATTCTATACTACTCTATATGTCTGACATACAACGTATCATGAAGTATTCTATATCACTTTGTATGCCTGACATACTACTTACCATGAAAGTATTATGTGCCACTCTTATGTCCAGTGATGCATTCTCATTACCAGGATGCACTATAGCCATTTCAAGTCTCTCTATCTGCAACAATAAAAGCATCAGTACATATTCCATATTAATCTACATGTTTTAACTAGACAATAAATATCATAACTGATCATAAATATTATATTGTAACTGTGGACCATGAGCCATACAGTGTTAGTGTTTGACATGCTGACATACATAGTACATACAAAGTATGCTACATGTACCTTCCTTAAATACCAACTCCCCTTGCTCACACAATTTCCATTCCATGAAAATATCTTAAATTCATAAATGCTACCTGGATTTAAAATAAAATGAACTTTTTTTATATAATGCTTTTTCTTCTTCTTTATATTTTATTTTTTATTTATTTTTTTTTATTTTTTATTTTTTTTTTTTTTTTTTTGGGGGGGGGGGGTACATAAGCCCTCATTGTACTAGACATGAAAAAGAAACTCCAATATTAAATATTGTGGAAATTTCATTCAAAATCTCATTCTTAAAGAGGTGTTTGTGGGGTTTTATTCTAATTCTAAAATTACACATTCAAAAATATTTCATACTTTCATACTCTGCAAAGGAAACAAGGAATAAAAACAAGAAATACATAAGAAAAATTCTCTCTTTTAACACACCTAACAATTATCTGTTACCTGAAGCTTTCCATTGTGGCAGATCCAGTGGCATAGGGGCAATGTGACCCCCCCCCCCCCCCCACATAATCTGGCATAGGCCTACCATAAGAACTTTAAAATTGTGCCCCTTAAATTGGGGGTAACCTTCCTAGTCTAGTCTAGACCCCCAAAACAGCTTTTACTAAACAGTCGGGTTGTGGCATAGCACAGCGCGGTGCAATTCCTGGGTAGAAATTTTTTAACATTAAATTGTATGGTGTCTTCAAGGGGACAAATTGAAAAAGTGGCATATCAGTATAATTTTCCCATTTTCAGGCTAAAATTAAGGGAAGAAAGAAAACAATAAAAGGATAATGCAAAGAAAAACATCAATGATAGAGAAAGGATAGAAGGGTAGGAAAGATGGAAGAGAAGATATCAGTGGATAAAAACAAAGAATAACATAGAGAAAGATAGAGACATAAATGATAGAAGGATAAATATATTATGAGTAACATATGGAAAGATAGAAGAGAAAATGATAATTTAAATAAAAGAATAACATAACGAAAGAATTAAAGGAAAATGATAGGATAAAAACAAACTTAACAGCTTAATGAAAGTAACTAAAGATGGAAAGAAGAAAATAATTTAAAAATAATATCATGAAAGATAGAGAAATAATATGATAAAAAAGGCATAACATAACGAAGGATAGAGAGATAAATGAAAGAAGGATAAAAATTAACGTGAGGAAGGTGGGGAAGAAAATTATAAAAGGGAACAAAGACTATTAGAACAAGAAGTAGCATGGAAAGATAATTGACAGAAGGATAAAAGCAAGGAATAACAAAACAATAAATATAGAAGTGTTAAAATGAAAAATATAAAAGAGGAAAGGGGGAAAAGAAGATTTTTTTCTCCTATTTTTTTGGCTGCTCAAAAAATAATGATACCATACATAAAATTCCTGAAAAATGTTCGAAAAATTCTTTCTAGAGAGCCACGCTTCACTGCACTGCGCTGCGACCATAAATCATAAAAATTAACTTTCAGTTCAGTATCAAATAAGATAATGCAGGTGCCCATTTGTTTTGTCCACAAAATCCATGTATTCTCTATCATCAAGCTGACACAATGTCACAACTGGGGAGCATTTCATCAATTGTTTTGTCAGTGATTTTTAGTGACAAATTTGCTCTCAGCCAATCTGATGCAAGGATTTCAGTAGCTTATAACAGTTGTCAATAAAAATCACTGACAAAACACTTGATGAAACACTCTTAGATCAAGTAAACATATTAATTATGCCATTTCCAAAGAGGATAATGAATTCCTGACCTCTTTGAGTTTTCAGGGTTAAGTCAATACATGCAATTTAGCTTGTAATTCTACATGCAAAGATGCTACAAAACCAATTGGCAAGCATCTTACACAACTTGCATTGTCCTAAACAGTATGCTCAGAAGCTAGGTTTTTCTGAACATCTCTAGGAGCACATACTGTATATTTTAAATTATGTAGCAGTAAGTATAGCTGAAAAGTTCAAATTCATAGGCAATACAGAATATCTCATTGCATGTATGTTTCCAACAATATGTGATTGAGGAATGACTTGCAAATTCCTATTTCCTTTCAGTGATTCACTAAAACTTTGTTAATGTAATCCAAATATTGACTCAACATATCAAATTAGATAGATTATTTTTTTATTTATTCATTTTGTTTTATTTAAACAGGGTAGCCCCATCAGTAATCATGCACATTCCTGTTTTCCAGGGGGGGGGGGCCTGTATTGTGAGCAAATTTGTAAAATCAGCACTGATTTTCTTATTTACTATATAAATCTATATACCTACCTATTATGCCTGTAGTCTTGACTACGGGACCCCTTCGAGAATTTAACACACATGAGTCACAATATTGTGCGCACCCCCCGTAATCCTATTGTCCCCTTCGCCACTCACGCACGTCAACACGCTACGGCCATCTTCCTCTTTTGCGAGCAATCCCAAGTAGAAACATGTTGCTTGCAAGGTGAGGGGAAGGATGGAGGGTCATAGGTAGGTATATAGATTTATATAGTAAATAAGAAAATCAGTGCTGATTTTACAAATTTACTGCAATAAATCATATATACCTACCTATTATGCCAGACCAGCGCCAACTCAAAGACCGGGAGGCATGTTTCAAGCAGAAGGGAATAGGATTACAGCGAAGAAAACAGAGACACAGCGGCCTTCAAGGTGGCTGACGCAAACATAGCCTCACCTGCGGGAACATCCCTAAGGTAGCAAGAAATGAAGGAATTGGGCGAACGCCAATAAGCAGCCTTCAAAATATCATCAAGCGCCACACCTTGAAACAGAGCCCAAGAAGTGCTGACACTACGAGTGTCATGAGCACAAGGCTTACTGTCGGAAAAAAAGAGACCCTGTGCCAGCAGCCCTAAAAGCCTCGACAGTCCATCTAGAAATGGAATCAAGAGAAGCAGGAGAAAAAGGCTCTCTAGTGATCAGGAGCAACTGATCATCCTTACGATAAGACTTAGTCTTATCAATATACAAATTGAGAGCCCTAACAGGACACCAAACTTTGTCCTCGCGCACTGACGAAAACCCAGAAAGCAGACAAAGAAAAATCTCAACAGGGCCAGAGGCAGCTGTCTGATTCTCGGCAATAAAAGAAGCCTTAGGAATCAATCTAACGCCTTTTCTCTCCCAGCGAACATGACCAGGAGTAAGGCAGAGAGCATGAAGAGTACTGCGCCTCTGCCCAGAGGCAAAAGCTACCAAAAAGAGCGTCTTAACCATAAGATGATGAAGCGAGCTTCACCTAACGGTTCGAAAAGAGGTTTCGCCAAGGCCTCCAGGACCTTAGGCAGACCCCAAGACGGCACTAACCTAGAAAAGGAGGTCGCTTCAAAAAGAACGACCGAATCACACCACTTAACAGCGGGGAATTGGAAATCCCCGAACCATCTGAGAAACCCGAATGAATGGCCCCGATCATTCCGAACGGTAGCCTCGGATAGTAGAGATGGATCTCCCTTTGTCAAATAGCGAGATTAGAAAATCCGCAATTGAACCAATAGGAGCCAAAAAGGGGTTTGATTTCGCTCTTTACGCCAAAGGAAAAAGACCGAAAGACGGGAATTATAAATCTCCCTAGTAGAAACTCTACGACTGGACAATAAAAATTCCGCGGCTCTATCACAGAGGCCCGACTGTCTTGCAGATTCCCCGACAAGGGCCAAGCAGTCAAATGAAGGGACTCTGGATAGTGGTGAAGAATCCCCGAGAGGGGCTGCAACACCAGATCCACTCTTAACGGAAGAAGGAACGGTTGAGCCGCCAGAAGGCTCAATAGCTCCGGAACCAACTCCTCCTGGGCCAAAAGGGAGCTATCACAAGCACCCGAGCCCGATCTTCCCTGATCTTCCGCAAGACTCGCGGAATCAGCTGGAAGGGAGGAAAGGCAAATCCTCGAAGATTCTCCCAACTGAGAGAGAAAGCATTGAGAGCCCAAGCTCCCCAATCGCGCGCACAGGAGCAATATATCGGAAGTAGGTGATTTAGAACCGACGCAAAAAGATCCACTTCCAGTGGATCCAGGTAACTGCAAATGCGGCGAAAAACCTCTGGATGGAGCATCCATTCCGATGGAAGACACCTGCCCCGAGACAGAAAATCCGCAATGAGGTTTTCCAGACCAGGGATGAAAGAGGCCACGGGTGTGATTGCCATGCGACAACACCACCTCCACAGCTGTGCTGCTAGGGCATTCAGGATAGCAGAACGAGTGCTTCCCTACAGATTGACATAAGCCGCCACAGTGACATTGTCCGTGAGGATCAGAACTGAACGACTGAAAAGTCAAACATTAAATATGGGGAAGAGTCCCAAGATGAGACCAATCCCCCGCGACCGCGCTGCCATTGCAATGTCCTCCCCACCCCAACCGAGAAGCGTCCGTCGAAACCGAGATCAACGGAAGGGGGGGGGGTACGGAAGGACTTGCCTCGCGCAAGAACCTTTCTGGCCAGCATGAGCTTGCGAGCTGCCGAGACAAAGGTGAGAAACCTGTCTCAACTGGGCCGAGCCAACTGATTTCAAAAATCCAACACAGCCCCCAGAAAAACTGGGCTGCAAGTAGGAACTAACTCTGACATTTCCCAAAATATTAGGAAACCCAAGTCTTGAGTAAGATTGACGAGCAAACGAGTCTCGTCCAACAAACAATCGCGCAACTCCGCTAGGAGAAGCCAATCGTCCAGGTAGAAAAAAATAGCCGAAGGCCGCGTCACCTCAGAGAGGCTGCCAGCACGGCTACAACCTGAGTAAGAACCCGAGGGACTGGGCGCAGCCCGAAGGGAAGAGCGCGAAAGCGATAAATCTCTGAGAGGAAGAAAAACCCCAGAAGATCGCGCGAAGCGCGATGAATGGGAAAGTGGAAAAACGCATCTTCGAAAACTATCAAGACCGCGTAGTCCTTCCTCTTGATCAACAGGAGAATGGAGACAAGAGTCTCCATCCGAAAATGTACTGAAGTTTTCCCAAGCGCTTGGAAATAACAAAAGTCGGAGAAAGGGAAAAAGACAGCCTGTGAGGTGACCGAGTTCCTATAGCACCTCCGGGGAGCGGGACAGACAGATCTATGAAGAATCCGTCTCGTCCGTCAAAGAGAACAAAAGCGTCCCCAGAGATGGCCTCCCAAGCGGGGAGAAAGGAACGAAGACAGCCACCAACCAAGACGCGGACAGAGGCTCGCATCGACTTAGGATGAGCATGTAAACAAGACAGAGACCTGTTATCGCGCATCGCCAAAAGCAAAGGACCCGAGACGGAACATCCGAGAGAAGCAGTGCGATGTCCGACTCCTTAACCCAAAGGGCCGTAAGAACCAAGACTCTGCGACGGTACATGACCGAGGCAACTGCAGTGGAAAACTATGACCACTGCAAACCAAACATGACGCTCAAAAGAAGCACCGCCTCAATGCGTCAAAAATCCAGCTTGAAATCCTCCGCAAGAGAAATACCCCCGGAGGAATCCCGCTGCCTGAACCCAAGCAAAGTCGAACCCTGCGCGCGGGCTGACTGAAAGTCAGGGAAAGTTTAGAACAAAGCAATCGCTTCTACCCCACAAAGGGAGAGCGACTAAGGCTCTGCCTGCCCCAGCGATTCGGAAACCGAAACTTGAGAGGCCGCTTCCAAAAATGGATCCGCCTGAAATGATCGTGACAAAGAATCACGAACAAAGGCCATAACAGTCGGATTCACGCATGAACCACCATAAGCCTCCTCACCCGACGGAGCCCCGAGGCTGCGAGAATAGGAGGCGCATGTGATCCCGTCACAGACAAAGAAGAATAAACCATAAAAGGCTAATTAGTCTCGAAGTCCGACCCAAAAAAGGGACAAGAGCAGGGGATGTGATGCCTGGTACAAGGGACCAACCCTGAGTCTGGGCAAAGCCCATCTCACACTGAACATCTCAGCTCAAGAGACCGGAGGGTTAGCTAAACCCGATGGGCAAGAGGCAGGCAAAGCCTTGCCTCTTTTAGCCCCTTCCCTAGGCTTCTGATTGGCCCAAGAAGAGCCTAAGTCGAAAACCCGCTTTTCAGAGCGTTTATTCGGTTTCGTTCGGATCCCCGAAGCCCTTCGGGAACACGAACCGAACCCTCCGCTGAAGGACGCTCACCTCCCTTTATGGGAGAAGTGCGCTGAGGGTACTGAACCCAAAGACGCGCACCAATTACCCATATCGGCTGAGCAAGAAGATGCAACAGCCATGGGCCGGGCGCCAAGGCGCCCAGAGCAAGGGCGGACCGGGATGACCCGGCAAAGGAACGCCAACAAAGGACTCAGCAGGAATCCTGCTGCTTAAACCAACGCGAAGTCGAACCCTGCGCGCGGGTTGACTGAAATTCAGGGAGATATCTGGACAACAAAGCAATCGCTTCCACCCTACAGAGGGCGAGCGATTGAGACTCCGCCTGCCCAAGCGATTCAGAAACCGAAGCTTGAGAGGCCACCTCCAAATCTGGTTCCACCCGAGTGGAAAGAGACAAAGGAACGCTAACAAAGGCCTCAGCAGGCAAAGCCCCGCATGGTTCAACAAAAGTCTCCTCGCCCGGCGGCGCCCCAAGGGCCGCGGGAATAGGAGGCACATGCGAATCCGACTCAGACGAATCAAACACAAAAGGCTGATTAGACTCAAAGCGAGACCCCTGAATAGGGACAGAAGTCAGGGTTGAAGTAGCCGGTACAAAGGACCAACCCTGATTCTGAGCAAAAGCCCGCATCATGCTGAACATGTCAGCTTGAGAGGAGCTAGCTGGGTTAGCCAGACGGGCAAGAGGCCGGCAAAGCCTTGCCACTTTTTGCCTTCTTCTTGGCCTTTTTCTTGGCTGGCTCGACAAGAGTCGTAGCCGAAACCCTTTTCTTAGAACGCTTAATCGGATTCGTTCGGATCTCCGAAGTCCGCTTCGGAAACACGAACCGATCCCTCCGCGGAGGGACGTTCACTTCCCATAAAGGGATTGGAGCGCTCATGGCGTAAGCCTAGAGAATCGCCCAAATCACCCATATTGGCTAAGCAAGAAGATGCAGTAGCCATGGGTTGGGAGCTAAAAGCTCCCAGTGCGGGGGCAGACCGAGATGACTCGATATGTGCCCGATGACTACTAAAGGCGTGTGAACCCGCTATTGGACCGCCAGAAAGCAGCAATAGGGGAGCACTAGTAGTCACGCACTCAGGTGAAAACACCTGTTGCTCCGAAGAGCGTCCATAATTGTTAGCTCGAGCATTCCCATTAGCTGGCAATGTAGACAGCCCAGGAAGTACTCGTTCCCCCATATGGCGTTTGCACGGGGGCTAGGGTTTGAGAACCCAGACCAACATGGACTAAGCCTGTGGGTTGCCCTGCAGTAGTGGGGCGCGTCTCCCCTAACGGATCAGAGCGAGTGAACGCTACCGTACGGGAAACAACCGGGGGATTGGATTCGTTAGATATCCAAACCACTAGAATCTGACGCCACCCACCCCGAAACCACGGGCTTCGGAGTTGACAATCCCGACTCAGTTAACGCCACCCGTCCCGAAGCCGCAAGCTCCGAGACTGGCAAACTCTGCAAGGAAACACCACTAGGCAACTTACCCTTAGCCCTCCTCCCTCCCCCATGTACCGAAGTACTCGGGAGAGTTCTGGAAGGCCGAGTCGTCTTGCTAGACGACTCTTCGGAAGAAGCAGGTCTCTGTGACCTAGCTGCTTCTTCTTCCGAATTCATACCACTGCAATAAAACAGACAATAAAGTATACTTTTCAAAATAAGAAATACTTCAACTGAATGCAGTAAAATAAAAGTAAAATTTATTTGGGAGATACGCACAAAAGATTTTCACAGCAAAAAAACCGTAAGAACAAACACCGAACCCAAAGGCCCGGTGACAAACGGAACACCCGCAAACACACAGAAATATCTACGTGGGGCTGACCGTGAAAGGGAAAAATAAATGCCAAGAAAAGGATATCAAAAATCCCTTGCAATCGGCAAAAGTGACTACTAAAACACACAGTACTATAATCTAAGCGAATATAGGTACCTAAAAGTGCTTTAAATGTGCGAAAAAGCGCACCTAAAGGATACTATACGACCTGATTTCAGGAGCGCTGTGACTATACGTCCTATCTCGTCGGGGGCGAGCAAGAAAGAGGAAGATGGCCGTAGCGTGTTGACGCGCGTGAGTGGCGAAGGGGACAATAGGATTACGGGGGGTGCGCACAATATTGTGACTCATGTGTGTTAAATTCTCGAAGGGGTCCCGTAGTCAAGACTACAGGCATATAGGTAGGTATATATGATTTATTGCAGTAAATAAATGAGTTTCTATTCATTCCAGTTAGTTATATTTTTTTCACTTGCATGCTTAATCACTGGTATGTTCACAAACAACAAGCTACCATCAAAACATCACAATCATACATGTACATGTACATAAATATAACTTACCAAACTTGTATCTAAGTGTACACACATTTTACTTACTGAGTATAGAATGGGAAAACAATACAATAACTATCTGTAAAACACATATAGCACACATACATGTATGCAGGTGAGTGGTATTAGTACTGTTAATACAACTACAAGTTTAACTTCATCTTCAGTAGAAGTACTTAGAACCTTAAAGCACTGATGGTTCAAAGTTTTACCCTCTGTTCTCGCTACTCTCATTTTGAGCAAAAAGTTTTTGCATGTAGTACAATAGGATACAGAGTTTAAACATGTCCCTACTCAATAGCATTTCAATCTAATCAGGACTTATCAAACCTTTATATGAAATAGGCTGTAACATTATATATATGCCTTTGTCTTTAAAGGACCTATGGAATGCAAGTACATGTTGATCTTTGATGATGTGTATTGTTCTACAGGTACATCACAAAATTTACAAATATTTTTTGTAATTATTTTATTTTACCTGCTAAGCCCCGCCCCTAAAAATCCTTTGGAGTCTGATTTTTCACCACCTAAAACAAGCCAAACAATAGACACTGGTAATTACCTATCCCTCAGTTTAGCACCTGCTCGCAATAGCATCAAATGTTTTAATACAATACCAACTCATAAACTCTCAATCACAATAGCAAATGCTATGTCAGAAATGCTCCAGCATCACAGGAAAATAAAGGTACTGAAAATCTGTTGTATGAAAACACACGATGCTATTGTGAGCAAGTACAAAACAGAGAGATACTTTAATACATACCAGTGTCTTTTGTTTGGCTTGTTTTAGGTGATTGATGATTGACTGATGATGTATGTGAAGGATTTTTTAAGGGCGGGGCTTAGGAGGTAAAATAAAATAATTACAAAAAATATTTAAAAAGATATGACACATATGCAGATCAAATGGTTGTAAATTTTGTGATGTACAGAACAATACACATCATCAAAGATCAACATGTACTTGCATTCCATAGGTCATTTAAAAGGAAAGTACCAAAAGTTGTTTGACCTTGATTACTTCCAGTTGTGTTTGCTCAATATTTGCTTTACTATGAAAGTATACACAGAAGGCATATAATCTCACTACATATTGCTACATACATGTACATACATACATGTATTGTCTGTTTGAAGCCAGAAGAACTCTATACTTTCAGAGTTAATGTCCTTCTAGCTTTCAACAGATAATATGAACAAAGTTATTAGATGCTACCCCTCCTTGATACATATAATGGCAATTTGCTTAATACTAGGACGTATAGATTCAGGTCCTGTTAAATGAATGTGCTTAACCCTACCTTCACATAACAGAAAAATCTCTACCAAATCATGTTGCACACAGGCCTACATGTTATGTATAGATGATACCAAATCTAAATGTGTATCATCACAATCAACACAAACTGCAAACAGACTCATTTAAGGAGTAAATAACTGTACTGATTACACAAATTACTAATAATATCTAAACATTTAATAAATAATTCATGACAATTTAAAAGGGGCTACAAAAAGTATACATCTTGCTGAGTTTAGCATTCTGAAATACAGGCCTCTACATAGCTGTTCGGTTTTCATCTACATGTATGTTCCAAAAACGATAGCTACCAAAAAGGAAACAATGCCAAAAGGGAATCTCAACTCTCAACATACACAAAGTGCCTATATTCTAGTGTCAAAGGATATATAAAATTTGTTTCAATCAAATCAGTCAATTCCTATATATGTACATTAATTTTATATAATTAATATTTTTTTCAGCAATATAATTAAGACAAGAGATAGATACATAAACTCTATGAGAGATTCTGAGCTGATAATAAGCCAGTTGGTAATTACAACATCGGCACACACAGATAAAAGTCAATTGTACTCGGTACAAATCATACATCATTTGTATCGAGCAAAAATTACCTTTATAAGCTGTCAAAGAGTGTGCACCATGACGCACACAACAATGCGATTTTAGTAGTTAAACAAGTAACATATCCACCAAAACAGATTCGCATGCACATAAAAATCAGGGAATTTGTACCATCTACTAATTATGAACTGGCTAATTCAGTTATGTTTCTCACTGCATAAAGACAACTCAAATTTTAAAAAATGCACATAAGGAACACTGTAAATATTGGTGTCAGCCTTTTTGTTTCGCAGCTACTGTAAAATTTAATTCTAATGGTATTTTCCTCATTTCCTATTTGAGGCTATCCTGTGTTTTGAAAGGGGTTTATGTTCTCTTCAGCATGAGACTATTTTTTTATTATCTACTTGCTTTCACCGTCTTATCCTCTCACTGTAACATTCCTTTCCCCTGCCCCATCCTATCTGCATATTACCTTCTGAAGCTTTCTGCATCATAGTATTGATAAATGTGTTCTAATCAACCACACTGGCTTCCACTATGACACCCCCCCCCCCCCCCCAAAAAAAAAAAAAAAAAATATATATATATAAAAAAATGCACACACATATATAATTTTCCATATTCCCCCCCTCTCACACCTTCACATCCTCAAAACCAACCTCAATCTTAACCCACAGAGTCTTATCTTCTACATCATAGTATTGCTGATTATGTTCATCATCCACTTATTTTCTCTCTCTCTCTCTCTCTCTCACCTCCCAATCACTCTTACACACCCTCTATCATTCGCACTAGTATACACTCTCAAACCACCCTATGTCCTATGCACAACAACAAATTTTACATCCATGCAATTGTTTCACAGCCCCACCCCTATCACCCCCACAACAAACAAACAAACAAACAAACACACACACACACACACACACACACACACACACCCACAACCTTCTGACTACCCTCCAACCTGTGCACCCCATAAGTTCCTACCCTTTGTATCATAGTGTTGATGCGAGTGTTCTGATCATCCACTTGTTTTCTGAGTTGTGCTATCACTTCACTGCTAGATTCATTCTGGGTAAGTGCAGCTGTTTCACCTGCTGTGAATTATAACGATTATTATTTACAATAACTCAAAGAAACATACATTAATAATAATCAAATCTTAGCCCTATCTGTATTTCCAATCATGGCATGAGAAAAAGTAATTTGACTTCGCTGTTCTCATGATGATCAAACAGTTCTTGCATAGAACTACTATATAATCTACAAGAGTCAGCATAGAAAATAATATTTGTTACAATCACAATTAGTATAATAATAATAATAATACCTGGCATTTATAAAGCGCCTTTCCCAAACTGGCTCAAAGCGCTGATATATATTATTACCCCGGTCATTGGATTCTGGCACGCCCGCACACAGTGTATGCACATTCTCCACTCCCTGGGGAGCATTCCAGCCAGTCGCCTGTTAAGCGCACACATGCTAAGCAAAGGACATTAACTTTCGCCATCCTACCGGGTACCCATTTAACACCTGGGTGGAGAGTGGCAAATGTAGATTAATGTCTTGCCAAAGGACGCTAGTGCTGCGGTGGGATTCGAACCCCGGACCTCGTGGTTCACAGTCCGGGAACAATATTAATAATATTAATAATAATAATAATAATAATAATAAAAATAGTGGGTTCTTATATAACGCACATGTCTGTCAGACTTGACACTCCTGGCGCTCCACAATTATTACCCTGGTTTTAGTATGGCTGCACTTACGGCACTCTAGCACTTCAAGGAATTAATTCCTCCCAGGTACCCATTTACCTCACCTGGGTCAAGTGTGGCAAATGCAGATTAATGTCAAAAGACACTAGTGCTGGGCCAGGGATTTGAACCCCATACCTTGTGGTTCACAGTCTGGGTACTTATCCACTAGACCACAACACCTCTACACCTCTAATTCTCTAATTATAATAACAATAACAATAATAACTAGAAATGTCCATTGCCGCGCAATGCAAATGTATCCCCCGGCACTATGGCAGCGATTCGAAGGAGGGACAAAGAACCTCCCCCTCCCTTCCCTCAAACAAAAGGATGGCGTAGAGATTGCCACCAGTGGCCCGGACTATTGTCAACACTAGGAGCAGCATAACCAAAACAAGTGTATAGATTAGAGTATAATGCATCTCTTTAGAAAATTCGAAAGAAATCTGTCAAGAAATGAGACCTGCAGGGCGCACACAAGATATCCACTAAAATATGACCATTGACCCTATAAAAGACGGAACACTGGGGGCAGCATCACCAAAAACTGTAGAGGTCTAAAGTAATGATGGATCCCTCCATATAAAATCTGAGAGAAATCAGTCAACAAATGTATCTTCCAGAATGCATGCAACCAAAATATGACATTTGACCCTATAATAAGCGGAACACTGGAGGCAGCATCAGCACACCCTATAGATTTCACTAGGACACACCTCCATATAAACTTTGAAAGAAATCCGTCCAGAAATGTGGCAGTTAGAGCGCACAAAAGACATATGACCTTTGACCCTATAAAGGATGGAACAATGAGGGCAGCATTATTAAAAAGTATACATTTGTAGATTGTACCAAGATACATGTGGCAGTTAGAGCGCACACAAGCTTGATGCGGCGGCGGCAGCGGCGAAACGCTGCTGAATCCGAAGTATCCCCCGGCAGAAGGGATACAATAACAATAATAACAATAATGTTTATAATAATAGTAATAATAATAATGATAATTATAACAATTACTATTATTCTGGCGTTAGGGGGAATCCTGTTATCTCAGCCTATTGTTATCATTCACGTTAATGCATAGTTACTTTCGCCTTAACAACAAATTTCTATTGTGAAGAAATAAACCGCATTGTTAGGATTCGCCCTAACGTAGGAAATAATGTCGTAATAATAATAATAATAATAATAATATGTTGTTCATCCAGGATGACCTGATTGGACTCATCGGTATCATAAGTTCAACCCGAGGACCATGCAATCATATCATTACCCCAGCTTTAGCCAAGTTACCAAGTCGCTCAAGCATTCAAGGAATTTCTTCCTCCTGTGTACCCATTTCCTCCACCTGGGTGGAGAGTAACAAATGTAGATTAATGTCTCACAAAAGGAGATTGGTCATATCTCACATGCTAGAACAGAATCCCCCAACTCTTGGTACCATATAAAAAGGTCATTCATTATATCAAGAATGAATCAAAAAGATAGTGGAAATACTAACCTTTTGAAGTTATGGTGCCAAGTAAGAGAAGGACAAAGAAGACAACAAGTGCAACAATACCAACAATCAACCAAACAATTGTACATGGATGCCTCAGCACTGAACCAATACGACTCCCAGAACTCTGAGGTTTGACAGGATGTGATTCACTTGGGTATGTCCTGGTATCAAGCGTGTCATCATCTTCTCTATAGCTGTCATACAGAGGGTTTGTTTTCTTCCTGCATAAAACAAATGAAAATATCAAATCATTATAATCTCCTCTCTACATTCTCTATAGCTCTCATGAAGAGCATATGTTTTCTTCCTGCAAACAAAAACATTAGTTTTGAAAACTAAATTGATGAGAGTTATAAAATGACCAAAGTCAAAAAACAGAAATACCTCTCAAAATTACCACTTGATAGTCATGTCACCCAAGCTATTGCAGTAACCCATCATTCCAAACAGAAATATACATGTACTAGCAGAAGCAGCCCGTGGACATCCACAGGCGCTAGCTGTGTTTATGATTAATCACCAAGGTACCGTATAATTGTCACAATAATGAAGTGAATGAAAAAATTGGGTAAAGTGTTATTTTTACCAAAAAAATATTTACAAACATGTATGTGTTATTTATCCACATCTTGCATGAGTTTTGAAGAAAATAAAGACTAAATGACCATTGTTTTAGTTCTAAATTACGAATGACTTAATAATGATATTTATTTGTTACGTCGGCCCTGTGGCCTGTGGATGACACACAATCTCCTTTATACCCAGGCGGGATTCTCGCACATAGAGCATGGATATAATTATGTTTTAGTATATCCATGCATAGAGCTAGAGGGAGTGATTTGATCTTGCCATGTTTCTTTGGTTTAATACTCAATTAAGGCTATGAGAACATAAGATACATTATTAGCAGTCCTTTATAGAGATACAAAAATGAGGTGAAAAAAAGAATTCATTGTCATTTTCTTTTCAGGGGGATTACGGCCGCCTTATATGGATCTTGGTAGGACCGACGGATTGACTTTTTTCTTCACATCCTAGAAAGAAGCCGAGGTATCACAAATAAAAGGCAGAAAAGTTTATGGGCACCAATCGATTGCGGCGACCACCTTGAGACATAGTACACGTGCGTTGTACGAATAACATGCGTATTGTTGCCATGCGCTGCCCTAGTACATGTACACAGTACAGCATGCGGAGCTATACAGGGCCTAGGAGTACACGTCACAATGTTCTTTGCCAGTATCCCAATAAACTTCCTCCTCTTCACAGCTTATCAGTATAGGCTGCTGAAAAATTGATCCCTCCGGAAATTCAATGTTTACAAATGAATTTATGAAATATGGAAGGCACTGCAGTACTTAAAAAGTGCCTCCCAACCATCCGGGGATCATTCCCCTCCCATGGGTACCAAAAGAGCCAGGGGAGGCACCTATTCAAACCAAAGAAAAGACTCCAAATCCTTACGGTATTATATATAAAGATTATAAAGGAATCCAAATGATAAATAGCAGAGGGTTCATTAAAGCACCAATGTAGATTGTGAAATAATGGAATACCCACAACTGAAATTTGATGAAGCTGGCACATAACACAGTTTGTACTGTTGACTTATGATATGATTTCTGTATAAATCAATCTCCATGTATGTAACATCACTGATAACATTCTCAGCATTTTGCTTACAAAATATATTGCGACTGAAAGTTTTAAACAATGCAATGTCCAACCTAAGGTCAAGTATAGCATTTTGTTATAATAGCCCCATTCCTACCAAATGAAGTAGAAGTGATAAAATTTCACATTTCACCACTGCTATCAATATTCTCTTGTTCAAAGTCTGAAATAGAAGATATATACTGATATCTGACGGAAAATATCATCTAAAAGGATGCTATAGTTTAAGTGCTTAATGAACGTATGAATTGTTAATAAATTAATAAATAAATGAGTGTACACCGTGTTTATTCATTATATCACCACACACTAATTCATGTACTGAACATGCTGATCTAGTGTACAAAAATTATTTTGCAATATGGCAAAGAACAATCAAAAACAATTATTGACTATAGACAAGTATGCCATACAAACCTTGGTTTCTTTTCTACAGGATCTGTGAGCTGAGCAAGTGAGTTTGTAGTACTTGATTGTGGGAAGAGAATAGCTTGATCCACTTCTGTATGTGAGGTAGGTAGACTATTAGGTGAACCATATTCAGATGATTTATTACTTTGTCTTTGCAAAGCAGATTGATTCACCTCTTCATAGAAATGGTGGCCATGATGATGTGGTCTACCATTGTAAGCAGGAGGATTCTTATATGATGGTGAAACTGAAAGAAAAATCATAAATCATAATTCAACACTCAAATTACATTAATAAAAGACTAACAGTGCCATCCATTATTAAGGTATGAAATGCAAAAGAATAACCATTATCAGTAAATATTGATCACTTAAATTAAACAGTGATTAATATATTCAATACTCATTACGAATTATGAAAATATTATTGATCACTATACGCATTGTGTCTACTTTGACTATTCTGAGGTACAGATGAATTAACATCTTTTGCCAGCGTTAGGGGCAATCCTTTTATCTCAGCCTATTGTTATCATTCCCCTTAATGCACAGTTTCTTTCCCCGTAACATCGAATTTCGATTGTGACGGAATAAACTGCATTGCTAGGATTCCCCTTAATGTAGGAAATAATGTATATATACATGTATATCAATATGGCACGAAAAAGAAACATGATAACGAAGCTTTTTGCCCTGCACTCATCAGGTTATGATCTTATCACGCAGGTATGTAACAAATTACTTGAAATCAACTATATTATACTCGAACCCGGACGCAACCTAGACGCTGTAATTTCAGAACAATCGCAAAACTTGGAGGAACTCCTTTTTTCTACACAAAAGGGGTTCGTGCGATTGAATGTAGGCGGCTTCCAGAAAGCGTAAATGCGCTACGCTTCTGGCCCGGGATATAACTGAGAATTGATCGTCGGCATAGGTTTGTGCGCAAGCTGGATTGTTCAGCAAATGGAGATCGATCGATCGCTGAATCTCATTTGGCTGTCTTTGGTCTGTTAGAGTGTTTCCGATTTGCAGGCACGGATGGGCTGCGTGCGCTGAATGGTTGTACGGTTCCAAATAATCGAGGGGACGTGTTGTTTAATGCGATCAGCCAACCGCTGAGAAGTACGGCCCACGTACCTGGCATCGCACTGGCACTGAAATTTGTAAATAACATTACTCAATTGGGAGGTAGGTAGTACATCCTTGCTAGTTGACAGTAGCATCCTATTTGTAGAAAACACAATACGTGTCAAAGCCGCGTAATAGCAATTATGTCCCAGGCCAGAAACGTAACACTTTTGAAATGGTTGCCAAATTAGGCATATATATTTTTATGGGAAAATGTTGATATGTATGGAAAGCTAAAGGACCCACATTTCATATGATATGAAAAAATTGAAAAAAAAATTCATGCATCGATGAGCAGTGCTCACGTAAGTTAGAGGTATGAAAATTGGCCTGCGCAGGATTTTTCCTTCCAATTTTGGACAGGTAAGTTATTTGTAGCTTACAAAATAAGGGTGATATGAGATATTCATGATCAATTATGACAACTTTTTGTTTCTTAATATCTGTTTTTTATTATTGAATAAGAAATTTATGCATGAACGAACATTAATTGTATTGATTATTGTAGCAATAATGTGAAAAATTCAAGGATTGTGAGATTGTTCCTAAATCCTACTAAATCCTACTTAAGGCGAAATTTAAAAAAAATTGACTGATGGGGGAAGCCGATGTTAAGTCGAATTTTTCGATTCGCCTGCAGTTTTTCGGCACTGTTTTTCCCATTTCCGTAGGGGTAGGAGGCATTCTATTGATGTGAACGTAGAGTGCGCCAAATTACTTTATATTACTGCAAAGTTTTGTTTAGTAGGGAGAACTCATTTTCGTATAATATAACATGGAAAATGTATATATGTATAACTCCTGGGTATCTAACGTCCTAAGTTGGACTTAGGGCGATGTATGGTTTTCTTGATTATATCAATTGTTTGGGGATTTACTAAAAATACTGTATCGCACACAAAAGGTAGTTATTATACAATTCTTTTTATCATAAATGCAAATTGAATCAAATTAATTCTTAACATATACTAACATTTTGAATCCATTAATTCTCCGTAACATCCTTTTTGTGATGATATACGTAATTATTTACAATTAAAAAAAAATGGCCTTTTAGTAGAATCTAGGTTTATATATATATATATATATAGTTGTAAAGAAATGTAGATGGGAGAACGTATGGAAAAAATAATTTAAAGTAAGATAAAGTTCACTCCGAGAATAAAGACATAGTAGATATCCGTAGGTTTGCTTCCACAAGCGCTTTCGTTTCACCTGAAGAATTAAACGAAAGCGCTTGTGGAAGCAAACCTACGGATATCTACTATATCTTTATTCTCGGAGTGAACTTTATCTTACTTTAAAATATATACAGTATATATACTGTATATACAGTGGAAATTTGCTATAAAGATCTCTGGTATAACAAGATTCCTGATATAACAAGGTAATTTTGTTGGTCCCAGATCTTTATGTTCTTTTTTTTTTTTTACCCTGATAAAACAAGGTAACTTGTTATTGTGAGTTTCCACTGTATAGTGAGAGAGGTGTGAATGTGTGTACCGTGTGCTTGAACCATGTTAAATTTAAATATGTGAACAGATATAATGGCACGGAATGAAGCAGGTCACTCGTTGTATTTACAAGCTTCCGGCTCCTGGCCTTCTTCAAGTTTATTTGCTGTCTTTTAAGGTCAAAGCAAATGTATCTAATGTTGTCTTGTGTCGAAGCAAATGTATATATATGTTGTCTCGTATATTATTTGCTGACTTTTAAGGTCAAAGCAAATGTATCTATGTTGTCTCGGGTCAAAGCAAATGTATATGTTGTCTC
The DNA here is from genome assembly GCA_025617745.1 of Heliocidaris erythrogramma. Classification (NCBI taxonomy): domain Eukaryota; kingdom Metazoa; phylum Echinodermata; class Echinoidea; order Camarodonta; family Echinometridae; genus Heliocidaris; species Heliocidaris erythrogramma. The sequence goes on from CM046855.1 coordinate 922,077, forward strand.
ATGTGTAATTACACAGAAGACAACATATACATTTGCTTCAACCTTAAAAGTCAGCAAATAAACTTGAAGAAGGCCAGAAAAGCTTGTAACTACACTGAGTGACCTGCTTCATTCCGTTCCATCATATCTGTTCAGATATATACAACAATCAAAGACTTAAAAATTACATACCACAATTCTGAATTGAATCAATAACTATGAGGAAATATAATGTCTCCAAACGATTGAACTGAACAAATACTCTTTGGAAATTTTTTAAATGATGTCGAGTAAACTTTCTTGTGCAGTACTCAGGTAAAGGGCTCAGGAGACATATTTTTCTGATATTCTCTCTTATCAGCATTATATGAAATAAATTTCTGAGATTATAGTTGTACAACATATATTTTGGCGACAGCTGCTCCACATTAACCCATAGACTACGGGACCCAGGTGACTCCTGTATTAAGCCAATGAGAGTAAGAATTCAGTAGTCAACAGGTTAATATCTTACACTAACCAAATTTTAACTTCAGCTATATGGACAAAACACTATATATGGTATACCTAACCATAAACCTAATCTAAAACCCAAATGCAACCCTAACCCCTATCAAATCTCTTTGACAAAATAAAGCCCAAAGCAACTGAGGCCTGAGCATATCGTCTTATTGGAGCCAGAAAGGCATTAACACTGTGTAAAATGATATGGGTTAACGCCCCTCTGACTCCAAACAGACGATATGTTGGAGCACATTTGATACGCAGACCTGTCAGATTCCATTATTTATTTTAAATTTATTTTGTCTTCTTTATCTTATACTGCAAGGTTGGCCTGTTAAATTATGCAAAACTGCTTTGCATAGTTTTTAAATCTTATAAAGGGATGTACACATCTGAACATTACCAAGGAGTGCATTAAACAAACTGGCTCCAGCATACTGCATGTACCGTATTCGCCGGCGGAAAGGCCGCACTATTTTCACTCCAAATATTATCCCAAAGTCGGGGTGCGGCCTATGGGCCGCAACAGAGAAAAATAAACTGCCTCCAAAATCCCCACACGTATTGGAATGGACGGGACCAACGTTAGATCTAACACTACACTACAGTAGGCCCCCTAAGCCTGTGCTCTATCTCCAACGATGTAGATCTACTTATCTTTCAAGTACTGAAATATTTTCAGTAATAAATATAATTCAGAACTAATAACTACATATCTTATCAATATAGTTACAAACACGGCCTCGTTGGTCTTCCGAGGCTGACAAAGCACTCGTACGAAGCTCTCTATTGACGCTGATTGAGCTCTAGTAAAGTGCTGAAATCAGCCACCCCGCCCGGTAGATGTTTTCTGTGCGATGGGACGCCAAGTGTGCCCTGACTGCTTCTGTTACAAAATCACCCTGCAATTTTACTTTTGTAACAAAATCAAAAGTGGGGATGGATTTTGTAACAAAATCATTAGTGTGGATTGATTTTGTAACAAAATCACCAGTGGGGATTGATTTTATAACAAAATCATTGATTTTGTAACAAAAGCAGACAGGGTACACTTGGCGCCCCATAGTAGGGGCTTTGTAAGTTTTAATTTGTCTTTTGAGCACACCCTTTGTATGTGTTGAGATCAATGGCACCCCCTCAACCTCCGCGCTATTTCAGTGCGGTTGTATCCTTGCCGGATCCTTCACGGAGATGTATGTATTTTGTATGGAGAACGGACATTATCGCAGAGGATTTTTCATAGCGCATGTGACGTGCGCGTTACCCTGCATTGTAAGCATAGACCACTGACCTCTACCACAAACCATAGACAAATTAAATAGTATAGACGACAAGGTAGCACCCGCGGATTTGCCTCATTTGCATATAAGCTACAGCGTCACCATTCAATCTAAGCGTATTTAAGCGTATTTAGGCTCCGCCCCCCGAGAGACATTTCATATCTCCCGAAGCCCCCATTAGCATAAAAGTCCGATTTCACTTCATGCATTATTTATTTTTGCTTTGCGTATCCCGACAATATTCAGCTCTGATTGGACCTTACCTCATGAATATGACAATTAGCCAAAAGAATTAATCACAACAAATATGACCTTTTTCGTCACTTCCGCTGTGTGTAAAGTCAAAGTAATGACGTCACCCGCACGAAGTGTGAATTTCTTGTGAAAAGTTTACCGGTGAGTACAACTATAATTACGCTTAAATTTCATAAATAGAATAACATTCATATGAATTACTACCAATGTGAGGGATCTCCTGGAATTTCTGAACATTTTGAAAGTATTTGGAAGTACTGTATGTTATAAAAATGAGGGCAATCTGTTGTCGAACTTTCATTCCATTTTCTATCGTTACGAGCTTATGTTTTAGCTGGATTGCCATTACAAACCCTGCCGCTCTTGACAGCTTACCCGGAGTTTCGGGCGGGACCGTGTCATAAAACTAGATATAGCCAGGCCCTAGACTATTAACAGAGAATTTCAGAGGTTAAAATCATAAAGAATTTAATCCCCATCAGTGTCAATGACAGTGATCAAAACTAACTGTTGGAACAGATTATTTCAAAACTTGGTCGGAAGAAAGAAAGAATTCTTTTCAAGCTATAATGATGTGAAGAATTCAGCAGTTCACAAGTTCCCAAGCAGCCAATGTCAATGATAGAATTTGATTTTTAATTTTTTATGTAGAGAAGACGGTACACCTATCGTAGATTTGCATTTCAAGTATAACAAGTTAGTTGATTAGGTTAAACTTCTTTGAGAAATCCGTTATCTAAGTTAGATGTAGACATCGGGTCCAACGTTAAATCTAGTTATTAGATCTCACCAGACCTAACAAAACAAGTTGGTCTAGTCTCTAGAAAAAGATGTAGGCCTAGGTCTAACTTTGTTACCTAGAGTAGGCCTAGGCTAGTTAGATCTAAATTAGACATAGGCCTAGTACTACTACTAGATCTACATACATGTAGGTCTAAGTCTAACGTCACAGATGGTGTGTTTTTTTTTGGTAGGGTCTATTATTATTTTTCGTTTACATGAAAAGCCTAACCAGTCGACGTAGGTCTTGACAAGTCCTACATAGTCATAGACTTGATCTGATCTAATCTAACTTAGACTCCTACTCAGGGTCTACGTATATAGATCTAGGCCCTAGATCTAGTCTACCGTAACTGTTGCACATAGACGTACTCTAGAGTGTAAGGCAAAGCACATTACTAACCTACTGAAATAAGCCTTGTCAGTGATTGAATTAATTGGGGGGGGGGCTGGTCTAGTTAGTTTTTACTCTAACGTTAGTTCTCCCCGATTCAATTCAATGTGGAGTCTAATTTTATAAAATGACTGACATTAGATTAGAATGAAAAGAATAAACATCTATAGCGTTGTGAACTTTTAGCCAATGTCAAATGAAACGAAAAGTTATAGGGCCTAGTTTGATTGAATTTGAAAAAGAACTTTAACTAAGCGAAGTCAAGCCCAAGGCATGCATGTTTTTTTTTTTTTTTTTTTGGGGGGGGCGGGGGTTATTCAGTGTAGCAGGGAGGAAAATCAGATGCGCTAGTCATTTTCATTTTAGGCAGGACCAACAAATTTGTTGAAGGTAATAATAAAGAGTAACACTATCAATTATTTTCATTTTTTCTTTCTTTCCAGTTGGACATGACAGGAAGAATATGCAGACCTACCAAGTGTTCAGTTCTACCGTATCTACCCATCAATTCACGAATGCATGGCTGAACGTACTATTGCCACATCATACTACAAACTGTTGGAGATGAAGTGGAAGATAGATCTACTTAGGATGCCACTTTATGTTCATTTCACAGATTGCATGACAGGTATAGTAGTTCTAGATCTAGAGCTCTAATTTAAGAAAATAAAATAAAGTGGCAGCTCAATGGTTGTTTCAATGGAAATTTGGGCCGGGGATGTTGACTACATCCCTTACTGAATATCAAGATAATTTAGACAAATGTCAAGTCAATGATTATAATGATAGACTATTTTGCTTTGACTTGGAGAAGGTTCATGTGCCCCCTTCCCTTGGCCCCTTATTCTGCCACCAATCATTTGAAATTAAGAGCATACAAAAACTTAACATAGGTACATGTACATTAAGATCCAGTTGAGGAGTTACAGATCTTAAAGATGGAATGATAGCTTGACTCAAGCTTTAGTGTCCGGGATAGATGTATACTATCTGAAGTATATTAATTGGCTTTTGATGTAATGTTGAATTAAGAAGAGGGTTTTAGGGGATCTCAAATGTGTTGACAAGTAAATACAAGTTATTTCCTTTGAAAGTGTTCTTCAAACCTTTTCAAAAATACATGTACGCAAACAAAAAGCAAGTCAATTTTTTTTTCTTCAAATTATGTACTTAAATCTATTTTGAAATATTTATGAAGAAAGACATTAAAATTTCAGCTAGTATCTGAAAGGAACCTATGTCTTATTTTTATTCTCTTTAAGAATCAATGAGGCCAGCATGAATGGAGAATAAATACTTATAATGTGATTTATGTATGAACTATTTTATTTCTTCCAGGATGATGCTTTTCGTCTTCAGGAACAATACAGTAGATGTCGATGGCATATCCCACTTTGAATAAAGAGAGGTAGGCTCAGTTGTATGAATAACACTCACACGAATGTCAGTGGTTCATTCAAAAAGATTTTGTAAAGGGGGGGGGGGGGGTCTCAGAAAAAAGGTTATCAGATTTTTTTTGTCCAGTTTTCCTCCAAATTTCTCTGACAAGCAACGAATAAAAAAAAAAAAAAAAAAAAATTATCAGCTCAAAAATGGGAGGGGGGCACAATTTTAAAAAGAGAGGCCACAATGTACACTGCTCTTTCAAAGGGGAGGAGGCACAGGCTGGAAATGCCCCCCCCCCCCAATCTGCCACTGTGTTTAATGATTTGCATATCATGTGATTTCAACGTGCTTAATTTCATTCCTTTCTCATTTCATTCAACAGACATGCATGGAGTTCAACTTGACCTCTTCAGCTCTGATGGCGGCTACAACAGATCAAATCCTTCATAATTTTATTACAATCCGGAGAGTCTGAAGTTATTGTAACAAGCACATTTAAGGGAAAAGGATACTGCATGTAAAGCTTTTCACATGTGGCACCTTCACCTGCCCCTCCACATGTCACTTTATAAATTCTAATACAGCCTATCCTTTCATGTAGATGTATTTAGCTCATTAATGAGTTGAGGGTTTCCTCTTCGAGATGGCCTAGGGATATTGCCTGTTGTTTATGTTAATGTTTATAATATTAATAATAATAATAATAATAATAATAGCAACAATAATAATAATAATAGAACAGTTCTTATATTGCACATTATACCTTTGAAAAAGGTCTCAGTGCACTGAGGAAAAGATGAGAAAGAGAAACAAGTAAAAAAGCTGCCGGAATTGTAATAATGATATCAATCAGATGAATTAGTATGTTTTTAATGCAAATTTGAATTGCCCTACTGTATTAGCTTGACTTACATAACGGAAGTGATTACCAGGCCCAATGAGGTTATGCTTTGATCCATTGTGCACCTCAAGTAATGTAAAAATTAATCCAATTAACTGATCTTATATCTGATTATTGAAATTATCATTTTGGGAAAGTCTGTGCTATCAAATACTGTTGTATGATATAAAACTATTTAAATTTTACAAAAATAATTATTGAGATTTTGAAGAAAAAAAAAACATGTTAGTTCATCTAGAGAGCCTTACAAATATTTAGAGAAAATTTACATAACCATCTTTCATTTTCAAGTCAAATAATTATGCCCTTGGTATGTGTGGATCAAATTTCAGTTGGTCATTGTTTCATTGGAGACTTTTTGGCTTTGGGGTTAGGGCACTAGTGTAGCCGGGGGGGGGGGGGGGGGGGGGTGGGGCAGAGGGGGCAGACTGCCCCTGACAACTTTTGACTTAAAAAAAAAGGCTATTGGGTTCATCAGAAATTCTTTGTCAGTGGTGGATTTAGGGAAGGGAGGCAATCCCAGCTCATGCCCCCCCCCCATTTTTGAAAGAAAAGTGTACATTGTGCCCCCTCCTTTTTAAATTTTTTTTATTGTTCCCCCCTTTTAGAACTGTCATAGAAAACTGGACCCCATGAAACATTATGGGATCCGGGGGGGGGGGCACGAGCCGGAAGTGCCCTTTTTGAAGAGAAGTATGCATTTTGACCCTAGACGATCTGCCATTTACTCTATTGTGCCCCCCTCCCTTTTAGAATGGAAGACCTTTTTTTTTTTTTTTTTTTTTTTTTTTTTTGCTTGTCAGGGAATTATGGAGGGAAACTGGACCCTCATAACCCCCTACCGAGCGAATTTTGAAGGTTTGGCAAAAAAAAAAAATTGTCGCCAATTGAAAAAAATAGATGCAAGAAGCAGATGCAAAAACATAAGGTAAAACAATTGATTTGTGATCAAAGATATCATGTAAAGAAATAAACAGAAGGTGAGCAAATCTAGCTGTTTTAGATCGACTGGGCATCATAATTGGAGATATCATCACATAAACTGTAAACATGGTAATTTAGATTGTGAGAAGCTATGTAATTAAAATTGGTTTTATGAACATTCAACTAGCATTAATCCAGTAGTACATGTATTTCTTTTCTTTTTCTTCTTTTTTTCAATGATTCGAATCACACTCCAGATAGAGTGATGAAACAGGACGTGAGGGAGAAATAAGAATATGAGAGAGAAAAGATAGAGAGAGAGAGAGTTAAGAGATAATGGGAGAGATAACTTATGAGATGATATGATGAGAAAGGCAACGATGTGAGATAGTGAGAGAGATGGGAAGAAAAAGGGGAAAAGAAAGTTTGCAATATCTATCTACCCCCCCCCTCCCCCTTGCCGTATGAGTTACTGATTCTTTTTGAGACGGGGAGAGAGAGCTGGTAAGTCTGGCCCTAGGGGTGCCGGGGGCCGGTTAAATTCCAAGTTGCTCCAAAAATAAAATCAACAGCAAAAGAGAAAAAATAATATACAATGTATTTATATTTTTAATTACTTTCAGAAGTTCTCACATTATGGATTCATTTTTTGTGACACAGCTTAGCTTAAAGTAGAACGTTAATGATTTTAAATATTGGCTTAATACTTATTATTGCATAGATGGCATAAATTAAACAAGGTTATCCAAATTCAACGCTTGGAAACATTTGAAGTAATGATTATTATCAATTATAAAACGGTAAAATACAGCCCCCGATATAGCAGCTGAAGAGCTCCTCGAACGCTGCTGAGATATGTGACGACACACCCTGAACCAGTCCTGTCTAAGCAGACGATGTCCCATAACATCTTACACATTTTTCAGAGCCTATTTTGTCATCTCCTCTTCACTTATTTCTCTTCCTTCACTAGCGTCAGTCTTAATGTTAGTCTGTTGCCTCACTCTTAACTTCGTGTATGGTATTATTTTGATGAAAAATGCAGCGTTAAAAAAATAAAGGAATCAGTCACTTGTAAACAAAATAAGACGCCATTGTATTTTCAGCTGCTTGCACCGGGCCATGTTCGGCGTTTCAAGAGGGAACGAATACCATCCTGCTATTATTCGGAGGGCTTTTCAATTTGAAAGTGGGGTTTATTTCATTGATCATTGACCCTTCTCCTATGTATTTACAATCAAACGGTTTTAGCTATCAGAATCAGTTTCACTTTCCCTTTATAATGGTGTGAAATAAGGTCATGTTTAAATACACCAAACTCTTTATAATTTGATAAATAATTGCATTGCAATTACGTTCATTCATTATAGGACGTCGTCTGCTTAAGCAGGATCGATCCCGAGTGTGACGACATCAAAACATCGCTATATTTCTGGCGAATCCTCGGATATTCCAGATGCTGAGAAGAGCTTTTATTTGTGTTGTTTTTATAATCACCAGATACGCAGTTGACATAAAACTTATACGATTGCCATCTGTAAGCTTCCCAGTTTCTAGTGATACATTAATTGCCATATTTGTGATTTTCTTTGAATATCTACTTTAACCGTGTTTGATTTTTTTTCAACAGTGAATTGAATTACTACAATTACTAGTGCGCAAGTAGCCTCTCACTGTTTATCATTTGTTGATTATTATAATTATATTAAAAATGGAAGGCACTGATTGGCCAATACTGGTAAGTCGTCAAAATCCATATCATGAATACATTTACATACATGAATAAATTAAGTCTACTTGACCTCTCTCAATGCGCATGCTCGGCGCTGACCCGCGTTTTTGTTTTTGTTGCGTGAAGAGCATGTACGGATGTTGGGAGCATCTTAGGAAATGAATAATTCATAGTATGTTAATGGGGGCTTCGGGCGCGTTCAAATCGTGTTCAAATGTCTCTGACAAAATGGCGGAGCTTTAGGGGCCTGCCACAAACCACATCGCTCTCGGAAGAGTAACATGGCTTCAAGTGCTCGCACGCGCGGGAATGGGCGATGATCCGTCCAGGTGGTAGAGGTCAGTGGCATAGACATTGTAAGTCGTGGCAAAGAGCTTAAAAGCTAAGATAGGGCATTCCCAAAATTTTATGTAACGTAAGTGGCCTCATATGGGGAAGGCCAAGGGCGCCCTTCCCTTGGCCGTTACATCGGACCCTTTACACAATCGGGAGAGTGTCCTATCTTTCTCTTCACGATCTTTGGTCATGGCAAGCCCATGTTTCAGCTTGCAAATCGTCGTGACGACGTTTTCAATTTCCTCTTCGAAACCATCATGCTGTATTATGTATTTTTCTGTCTTTGGATGTCACATAGGGAACCTTTGATGGAATATGCACCTATGTAAGATATCTCTTCACGGTTTTTTAGAGTGGTGGAAACATTTCCTTTCCAATTTCATTTGTGATTGTGCCTCAATTTGCGAGTTGCATTCACGGTTGATAGTCCTATTTGTTGTCGAATTTTTACTAGGTCTAGGAGACGGCATGTACCGTATACTTACCGGTAGTCTACAAAGATGTATGTGTTTGCGAGTAGTACTGGCGGCTTCGTCAGATTCTCTTCAACTAAAGTTCAACTTTTTAAATTCTTAATGACATAAAGCAAATTCATCTAGGAATAATCGTCTTCAAATAGTCAATACAATAAACAGTTTGGCCCTTGTTTTTTCGTTGTATGATATTTGGGGAGGAGGGGCAAAATTTCTTATGCTTGTGATTTTCCTCATATTTTTTTTTTCTTCAAATGAGTTGTCAAAGTTGGGGTGCGGCCTATCCGACGCTGCGGCCTATCGGCCGGCGAATACGGTATATGCAAAAGAATTCGTTTTATATTCTGTCCTTGGGCAGGGTAGTTGAAAGGGGCATTTTTAAGGATAACATGTCCTATAATTTACAATTCATTTGATGATTCTAGACAAGTAGGTAGTAGATTATTTCGTATTTTAAAAACTAGAATGCAATATTGATATTTCATACGCTGCTCTTCTCATGGCCATTTCAGTGTGAGTAACAAGGAAGGAGATGTACAATAATCCTTATTCAAAATCATTCTAGCATATTATTATCAAGTTTTTGTATTTTATCCCTATGAATTTTTGCACAGCTTCCCCAAGATGTACTACAATAATCAATATAAGGTAATAATCATAGCAAAAAGCAGATTCTTCAATATTTTGAATGAAAGCAATTGTATTATCCTCCATATCGCCTGAGAGATTTTAACAACAATAGTAGAAACATGTTTACCCCAAGTCATACTGGAGTCAAGCATAACACCCAAGTAGTGTATGTGATTTTTCTTGACATTTTCTAAAGGTAATTTTCTGAATTTCATTAACAAAACATCATTTCCCAATTCATTCTTATGACCAATTACCATGACTTTTGTCTTTTGTGGGTGTAAACATTTATTATTCAGGTCTAACCATTTTGCATTTTGTAACAAAATCATCTTGCAAGTTCTTCTGTACATCCTTGATTGTTTTACCATGATTAAAAATAGCTGTATCATCAGCATAAAGATCCATTTTGGAATTGAAATGCAAATTTACATTAGATATATATGTCATTAATAAAGAGACAGAATATCAATAGTCCCAATATAGATCCCTGTGGGACTCCTGGGCCCTGTTGCATAAAACTTACCATTAAAGGGAGCGACAAGTCGCAATCTATGGGCGCTTTTACAGTTGGCTGCTCCTTTCTCTGGATCAAAGTTCAAAGCGACTTCAATTTATCGTGCGCAGCTAATAAAAGTTCGCACATTAACCCAAATTTGAGTAAACAAGATCGCGCGTTCTTTATTCCAGTATTTGAATCTCATTGGTCGGTTGCATATGGAGGGATTCGAGTTAACGATCGCGCGAGGAATCCGGCAATAACATTCCTTCGGTAGTGCACGATTGGACCTGATTGTATCCGAATTTCCCCGAGTCAGGCCAACTGGTCAGGCCCATGGATTACAACTTGCCACTCCCTTTAACTGTAACTTTGCCATCAATGGTAACTCCCATGGAAACCTTGATTTTGATTGGCTGTTGAGTGATGTTACCATGGTAGTTACCATTAATGGTAAGTTTTATGCAACAATTCCCTGATCTGGTCTTCTAACATTCACTAGTGCAATAATTAACTGTTACAAATTGTCTTTTGTCTGTTAAATAGGATTCCATCCTATTGCATTCTTTCCCTTTAATACAGGTTTAATACACTTGGCCTTGAAAATATTGCTGCATCATTGAAAGAAAAACATAATATCTTCACCAAATCTATAACCATGGCCTTTAGTTTAGTACTATTGACATGTTGAATGAGAGGTTGTATCATACAAATTCAGTGAACTACTTCCTCTGTACCACCTACTGTAGAATGATTCACTTTGAAAAGGTCAACATACTTTTCTCATATTTTGATGAGCAGGATATCAATTCCAACTTGAAACGCAAGCAGAATTTTGTTTTTTGTTTTCAATTGTATATATTTGCCTAGAGCCTGGCTCAAAACCACCAACAAATCACAGATCCAACAATAAAGCAAATAGGGTAAAGATATGATTTGACTGAATAACATTACTGATTGCTTAAGTTTAATCTAGAGAAAACTACAACTAGTTGGAAGGCTTGGAATGAAATCTCTATTCTCTGGTTTCATAACTTAAAAAACAAATAAATTATTCTTGTGACTTACTAGTGGTTTTGAAAGAACAGGTCACATCTGTATCAAGCATGAAATAGATATGACTCTGTATTCTATCTCTTTTCATTCTCAAAATACGAAATTACAGATTACAAATTCTTCCCATTTGCCACTATTCTCAGTAATTCAATTTTTTTATTGAAATCAATCAATATGCTACATTCACAAAAAAATATTTTAATCTGTTATTTTCCCTCTGTAAGCAATTTTTACCCTGACACATGAATATAAACTTATCATGAACATAAAAACGTGACAGGAGTAGATAAATCTAGTACAAAGGAAAATAGCTTACATGTACATGCTCATGACATTGTTGTTGACCTGTAGGCCTTAGGATTTCCTTGCCAGGAAAAAGAGATTGCTTTACAGAGATCTGCCTTTGTTTTGTTTCGCATATCGAGATATCTTGAGCTCATTTATTTTGAATCATTCAAGAACCACAATGATTCCTTCCTGAATCTCTGAATCTCTTCCTATCCTTTACTTTCAATTTCTTTTCCCTCTCTCCCTCCTCTCTCTCTCTCTCTCTCCTCTCTCTCTCTCTCTCTCTCTCTCTCTTTCTCTTGCTCTCTCTCTCTCTCTCTCTGTCATTTCCCCTTTCACTATTTCCCTCTACCATGTGACAAATTCTATCTGTAAGTTATTCAGAATCACAAAGGAAAGGCCAAACGAAAGAAAAATCTTTTGGCATATCATACCTCTATTCTATTTAATCTGCAGTGTTTTCAGGTACATGTAATTGTGGTATTAAAACAGGCAGCTGTGAAGTAGTCAATAAAAAGCAAAAACCTTGTACGGCAGTAATGTGGTGATTAATATTCTGCTAGTGCTAAGTAGAGGAGTGGGCTTTAAAAATATAAATACATGTTGCAGAAACCTACATGTTCATGATTTATAATCTCTACATTACATACATGTATTTTAATTGTCATTTTGTAAATCATAATTTCAAACATTTGTTGGTTGTTCAAATCATAACCAGCATGCATACAAACATGTCTGTTCAGGTAGGGATATTACTAGTGTATCCCATAATGAGAGAAGAAAATAATTCTATATGATCATGAATTGTGTTTCCTTCACTCAAAATATATACTTTATTACTTGAAGGTCTCCTGGTCAAGCAGCCTTTTTAGACTAAGTTAAACACATTGCAACTTCACCTTCATTTATTTGATAAACACATAATGCTAGTGACAGCCACATAGCATAATTCCTTCTAATTATAAATATTTCTGTTTTGATGATGTGAGGTCTATACATCTGATAGTGTTTGATGCATATTGATCATATGTCAGAAATTACTAATCTATCAAATGAGCTACATGTTATGTACTACCATGTGAAAAGTCAAATGACTGGTAAAACAGAGCCAAATGAACAACAGAAGAGTAGTACAAGACTATTCTTTGTATGGCATATTAGCAGGGTTGGCTGGTAAGAATCTGTTTGTCTGTATAAGCACTTCTCTTTCATCTTATCTATGATGGGTGAGATCATTATCTATTTTAAAGTAGAACTTTAATGATTTTAAATATTGGCTTAATACTTATTATTGCATAGATGGCATAAATTAAACAAGGTTATCAAAATTCAACGCTTGGAAACATTTGAAGTAATGATTATTATCAATTATAAAACGGTAAAATACAGCCCCCGATATAGCAGCTGAAGAGCTCCTCGAACGCTGCTGAGATATGTGACGACAAACCATGGACCAGTCCTGTCTAAGCAGACGATGTCCCATAACATCTTACACATTTTTCAGAGCCTATTTTGTCATCTCCTCTTCACTTATTTCTCTTCCTTCACTAGCGTCAGTCTTAATGTTAGTCTGTTGCCTCACTCTTAACTTCGTGTATGGTATTATTTTGATGAAAAATGCATTAAAAAAATAAAGGAATCAGTCACTTGTAAACAAAATAAGACGCCATTGTATTTTCAGCTGCTTGCACCAGGGCATGTTCGGTGTTTCAAGAGGGAACGAATACCATCCTGCTATTATTCGGAGGGCTTTTCAATTTGAAAGTGGGGTTTATTTCATTGATCATTGACCCTTCTCCTGTGTATAAATTTACAATCAAACGGTTTTAGCTATCAGAATCAGTTTCACTTTCCCTTTATAATGGTGTGAAATAAGGTCATGTTTAAATACACTAAACTCTTTATAATTTGATAAATAATTGCATTGCAATTACGTTCATTCATTATAGGACGTCGTCTGCTTAAGCAGGATCGATCCCGAGTGTGACGACATCAAAACATCGCTATATTTCTGGTGAATCCTCAGATATTCCAGATGCTGAGAAGAGCTTTTATTTGTGTTTTTATAATCATCAGATACGCAGTTGACATAAAACTTATACAATTGCCATCTGTAAGCTTCCCAGTTTCTAGTGATACATTAATTGCCATATTTGTGATTTTCTTTGAATACCTACTTTAATGATCACTGATTCCTTATCCTTGATCACATTATATGAAACATGGCCTAGCTCACTTGAGTGTTCCTTTGTCAGTTTGTTGATCTTGAACAAACTTAAAACAATGGGGTCAGTGAACCCAAATATCCCGATGTTCATTTATATGACCATGAGCTTTCCTTCTGTTTATTCTGTACAATGCAAATTGGCCTTGATATTCAGATTTTAGAATCAAACAACCCAAAGGACAAAAAGTTACACCAAGGAGCTACATGTGCTTGTAATCAATCAAACTATGATTATTCTGGAACAGGACCACCAATAAACAAATAGTTAATAAATAACTAAATTCTATTCTAATTCACAGATTTTATTCCTGGAAAACTAGCCAAGATCAAATCCTTAACAATGATACAATAGGCTGTACATTACTAGCATATTTGAAGGGGCACGGAGGCAGACAGGCAGTCCCCCTACAAAATTCCAACCAAGAAAATAATACCTGACTTTTCAGTTAAATTGAGGAAATTTTTCCAAGGTCATCAAGCAAAACCGAGATGTTAACTTGTAAGTTTAGGTTATTAATCCAAACTTCACAATGAAAAGGGGAAAAGCCTAAACAGAAAGAAACTAGAATGCTCTAATTATGTTATGAACTGAAATAAATTTGAAACATCCTCAGACATTTAAATTATTAGAATTACAGGTCATGCATTATAAATTATGTCTTTACCTTAAAAGTTAAAAGGGTAATTTAAAGAAACTGTACCCAGTGTTGCTGCTTCCTCATTTCACTCAATAGCAAATGAATATGAATTCATTGATTTTTTTTTTTTTAATCAGTATGTGAGGGAAAAATACAAATCTTCACAATTTGGCCAATTTTCATAAAAATTTCAAATTTCATTTAAAACTAAAGTATGGAACTACAGTACAAGTATAATCAAACCTGGCAGCTTTCAATGGAAATAGGAAAATAGACAAACAACATTAGTGAAAGGTTGAAACAAATGAAAAATTATCAGTTTTTGTTAGTCAACAACTTAATATCATATGGAAATCTTAGATTGGTCATGCGACTGATGAAATGTAGCAGACCTATCCATCTTTTGTAAATAATTAAACTTATGATTAGTAGACTTTCTTTTTGTATCAGGACAACAACATGACATGCTGTTACGGGCATACAGGCACAGCCCGGAGGGAAAAGGCAATGTATGTAGACAACTAGAATATCTTGAGATTTTACTTACAAAAAGAAGAGATATGACATGTTACATTTATACCATCACCATTTCTTGGCACTGAGATTCGTTCATGAATATGAAAGTGATCGTTTTTATAAACATTCATCATAACTTTAATAATAATAATAATAATAATAATAATGATATTAATAATAATACTACTAATAATAGTACTACTACTAATAATAGTAATAATAATAATAATGATATTAATAACAACAATACATGTACACATGTATGTCTTATATCCAAGGAAGCCTCATCAGCATTATCTACTGTTTTCCCTCAGGGCCCTGCAATCATATTATTACCCTGACTTATCCTAATCATTTTTTTTTTAGGGGGGGGGGGTCACATAAATGTCCTAAATTAACCGACTATTTAAATGCCCATAATCATTTCTCCAGACTTATTTTACAACTCATAATGCTTTCATTATGCCAGTTATGGGGTGTTGCAAGAAAGTTGCAATCAATTGCAAATTGTACAGCAAATTAGAACAACCATTCTGAATGGTTCAGCGTCTGCCCATTCAAGAAGATGCGCTTGCAACAATGATTTTGATCGGTCAGTACCGATCAGTTGCAACTTGCAATCAATCGCAACTTTCTTGCCACACCCCATCAGATTGACAGAATGTTTTACTGGCATTAGACCAAGTGGCAATTTACCGACAGAATAGAAAAGAAAATTTATTTATTTTGAAGTACTGAAGCCAGAAAGGACTTACCAGCTTGACCTGTAGATAAGTTAGTTTCTTCTGTTCTCTGTCTTGGAGCTGGAGCAGGAGGAACAGGAGGGTCCTGAGGCAGTGGAGTAAATTTTAAATGATTCCTCATCTCTATGGAATCCCCATCAAATGCAATTGGAGATAGTTCATATGGATTCTCATCAGGCATTTGCTTGATATCTAGGTTTGCTGGTTTCACTAATGACATGATGCTGGCTGATTAGGTACCAAATGCACAGGAAGACTGGATCTGTGATAATGAGATGTGTTTCCGTAGAATGTTGATCAAATCAAATCAATACCTAAGAATGATTCCTGTAAAATCCAGGAGATTAAAAACGAAGGGAGTTTCTTCTTCTTTTCTATCAATTCCCTTTACCCATATAAGAATAACCTTGTATATGTGTGAATGTCCTTCATCTTCTCCCTTTTTCCTTTTTATTCCTTTTTATTCCTTTTCTTCTCCTTCTTCTTCATTCAAATCGATAGGACACAACCATGTTGCTTTGAACAATGCATTTTAGAAATGCATTTTAGAAAATAGAGGTAGAAACAAAACACATTTCATCATGTTCATAATCACACATCACTCATTTTATCAGTCACCTTCATGAAAAACAAAGGTCAAAACTAATCAATAACTGCTTATTGGAGTTGGACATATTCCAGTCTTTTCTGAATCTAAGAGGACCATCATGACCATGAGGACAGGCAACAACTACTATATGGCACAGATAATATAACATCACAATAAGTCAATATTAACCAAACATAAACTAGTATAGTCTAGTATTTTTAGTAAAGTAGTATATAGTCAGTTTTTAGCATGGTAGTATCCGAGACATCACTTACCGCATGTTCTCAGAATGGTATACAAACATGACAAATATAGAATGGAGACGTATTACGGAGACGTATACGACCGGGTACTGGTCGGTACGGAATACTCGGGAATACTCCTATATCCTGGCTATACAATACAGTTACGTGTTTTACGAGATTCACTTGGCTGGTCAGTAACAATACGGATGATGTGTGCTACAATTTTACAAATGACAAATGTAGCTTTGCTGAAAATTACTGAACTATATAGCATAGACACCTCCCTGAGTATACTCGTACGTATACTACACTGTATAATTGGTAAACCACACGTAGTCAAAGCCGTGCGTGCGGTATAGGGCAGGGCTCTAACGTCACGTCTGAGTAACTATTGGGCATCACATTATTTTGGTATTTCATGAGACATCTCGGTGAGATATAGTAGAACGGGGCCATCTCGTTTTTCCGAAGGTTCGTTTTTCCGAAGGTTCGTATTTCCGAAACACTAATTTCCCATGCCTGGGGGTTCATAATTCCGAAAATGAAAAAGGGTTCGTAATTCCGAACATTTGTTGCGTTATTCCTAAGGTTCGTTATTCCGAAGGTTCGTATATCCAAAGGTTCATAATTCCGAAAATGAAATAGGATTCATATTTCCGAAGGTTCGTATTTCCGAAAATGAAAAAGGGTTCATAATTCCGAAGGTTCGTGTTTCCGAAAATGAAAAAGGGTTCGTATTTCCGAAAATGAAAAAGGGTTCGTATTTCCGAAAATAAAATAAGGTTCGTATTTCCGAAAATGAAATAGGGTTCGTATTTCCGAAAATGAAATAAGGTTCGTATTTCCGAAAATGAAATAGGGTTCGTATTTCCGAAAAATGAAATATGGTTCATAATTCCTGGTAAAAAAAGGCGAATTCATCAGGAGCAGAGGTGTAGCAACGGGGGGGGGGGGGGGGGGGGGGGGGGGGAGGGCACGCCCCCACCCTTCCCTCATCGGATGGCGAAAAAATAAGAAAATAAGAAAGAAAATGGAATAGGAAAGAAGACGGTTGGACCCCTTCTGGCAACCCCCCCCCCCCCCCCAACCCTCTTCCACCAGCGGCGTCTTAGATTAGCTTTAAGATTATTCCAAAAGACTTGTGCCTCCAATGGCGCCAGTGCTCCCACAATGGCTAGACTCTAGCTACGCCACTGTTAAAGGGAAAATTTAGGGTAACGATAGGATATTATGGTTTTAATTGCCATCTTCAAAAAGCGGATCTCTTTTCGACGAAAAGCACCCCCCCCCCCCCCCCCCCCCCCACCCCGCAATGAATAAAAAAATGAAATGGAGACACAAAACTGGGAAGGTTTATAAAAGAGGAGAGGAGAAGAGAAAAGAGACGAAAATAAGAGGACGAGATTAGAAAAATCGAATAAGTGTTTATGTGTGTGTGTGTGTGTGCGTTTGTTTAGCATTATGTCCGAGGACATTTTCGGACAGAGAACAAAAAAAAAATCATGACAACAATGGTCCTCGGAAGGCGGACAATAGTCCTCGAACGTCGAACAATGAATTTATGCCTTATTCCGTCGACTGTCCGAGGACGAGTAACAATAGAGGAACAATAGTTGTCCTCGGAAGTAAAGCCATGTAAACGTGTGTGTGTGTGTGTGTGTGTGTGTGTGTGTGTGTGTGAGGGTGTGGGTGTGCGTGTGTGGAGGTGTCGTAGTCGAACGGTTTACAGCGATTGACTGGAAACGCGAAGGTTGGGGGTTTGATCCCTGTTACGGCACCTATGGCCTTTTTGTTGTAAAAAATATAGCAACTTCCCTTTTTTTTAATTTACGAGCGCGCGAAGCTAGCGACCAAAAATAATTGTGCCTTTCCGTTGTGAAAAATCATAAAAGTAACATATTTCGGCATATAATGACTGGAATATGAGGATATTCGGGCACCTCACTCCCTGAATATGAGGTGTGAGTTGCCGGAATATCTGCACTTTCAAAATCCGGGGGAGGGGGGTTGGCTGCAGCAGCCCCCCTTCTCGTACGCCTATGCTTAGGCCTATGTTAAGTACACAGTTGCGATTGCGGGGCACTGGTTGATAAAAGCCATTAATTTAGGTCAGAATGTTTTCTTCTCCATGTGTAATTCCTTATTTCTATTTTTTACGATGAGGATTGTTTTACTCTCAATGTCTTTTAGTGTTTTGTAATTCGTTATGCTTGTAAAAGTTATTTCAAACTTCAGGTCAGCGGTTGTAACTGTTAAAAACGCAGACTGTGCAGTAAAATGAAGCAACTCATTAGAATCTGTACAAATTTATTATGCTGTAAGCAGCTGTATAAAATGAAACATTTTCATCCATGTTTAGAAATGATGGTATTTTGGCAAAGTTAAAGAACATGTTCAATGATTTTAATCTATTTATGCAGCATAGATAGTTAGGATTATTCCCTGTATGATAATTATTTTAGCCCGACTGAAAGAAAACTTAACATTTTGATCCACTATTCTTCAAATTTGGTTGTATGTTGCTTTTAATCATTATCATTATATCCAATTAGCGATTGCACCTGACCTATATACTTACACATAATATGCCAGTATAAAGAGTTCTTTTTATTCTTCAGACGCGGTGTGCTACATAGCAGTGGCTTTAACATTTTTGTTGTTGCTCACTTGTTACCTTTCTTTTCTTGAATTTGGTTTTCTTAAGAAGTAGCTGCTGCACGGCTTTTGTAAAGTTCTGTTGGAATTGTAAAGTGTTTGAAAACTATCTGCGTCATAGATCATTTCAGATATGCGGCAAACAAAATGCTGTATAGTTGTGTAAGCAAGGTCATTACTTACAGCATACTATGCTGCATTTCATTCATTTACCTCTACAATTTAAGATTTTAATCTGTTTTAAGAAATATTAATACTTTTGCAAGGTTATAAAACATGCTCAATGATTTCAGTCTGCCCTGCTGCATAAATTGTTTAAGATATTTTGCATTATAGTTTGGTTTTACTTTTGTTTCCTTTTATGATAATCATATCAGCCTGATGATAAGACTCCTTCTTTAACTTGTTACGATCCATCTTTCTTCGGCTTTGGTTGTTTATGGTATCTATTCATTTATTTATTATTATTACTAGTATTATTTGTATTATTATTATTGTTATTATTATAATTATCATTATTATTAGTAGTTATTTTTATTAGTATTATTACTAATATTATCAGTATTATAATTTTTATTATTGATATTATTGTTGTTGTTATTATTATTATTATTATAGGTTTTCCCGCCCAATTTCATCACAGTTGCATTCAAGTTCGAACAATTTTCGTCAACTGTCTGCTCTCATGGTTCATTTTCATTCTTTGAGCATTCAGTTTCGTTTTATATCATTCCTTTTAAATTTTATTTCATTCAATTTAGAGAGAAATCCATTCAATTTAACGACGCGAAGTTGTCATTCAATTTCGCGCCAGCTGGATAGACGTTCAATTTCGTCCCAAATACCAATTTCAATTTCATTTATCGGCACACACCTTCGCACTTTGAACTTTCGAATTCAATTAACATAAACAAGTTCTGTAGTTCTATGTAATTCTTACCTCATTTTTTACGTCATATGCAACCCTTTTCACTGTTTATTATGTAGTTTCTTTCTTATTTTCAAGTTTATTTTAATCATATTTCATGTTTATTCCTAGAGTGTCGGTCAGTTCTAGGGAGTCTTGCTGGTCTCGGTGATCATTCAAATTCGCACGAAATTGAATGATCGCATCGTTAAATCGGATGCAATTTTGACGAAATTGGGCGGGAAAACCTATATTACAATTGTTATTATGAAGTGGACTACCCAGAATTACGATGACGATGTCATTTTGGATGGAGTTATGCGACCAGACTTAGATATTGCACCGGTTACTCTACTATTGCTTCTTTTATTTCCCTTGTCATGATCGTATAATTGGCCTATAGCCTATACGTATCAATAATATGCTTGTTATAATATGTTGTGCTACTTGCCAGGCTATTTATTAAACATAGCAGTGACTCCTTTATGAACTCTCTGTAATATTATTTTGTTGTTTTTATTGCTGTTGTTGTTTTGGGGACCGGAGGGGAGGGCTTGTAGAGTCATCTACAGAGCCATTACAGACTTCGGCCAACTCGGTTTATTTGGGCACAACATGGCGTATATTCCTTTGTTTAGTGCTTGCCTAACAAAACAACAAGCGCCATATTGCTACCTACATGGAGCCGAGTTGGCCAATCTCTGTAATAGATGGCTCTGAGCGCTAGGGATGCAGGACGCCCCCACCTTATTTTTAGTATACACTTTTCATAGTATTTTTTTAATCACAATTTATGTTGAATGTTGACGAAGTAATTACATCTTACATGTCTTAAAGATAATAAAGTGTCAATGTTTGGCTCGCTGGAATCCAGCAGCGTGGTGCCCGAACATCCTTTTATTTTGGGAAGCGAGATGGTCGGCTATCCTTATCTGTGGGCGGGAAGGTACTCAAAATGTTATCGTTGTTTGGATTATCTGGTAACAAAATCATTAATCTATAGACAATATCTCCTTTTTTTACTTGCTCACTAGCGCGTAAGATTTAGAAACGGAATAGTTTGGGACAGGGAACGCCCTTCATTAGGGCGAGTGAAGTGCCCAAATATTCCATATTCGGCAGCAGGGTTAAGTAATATTATTCATGGCTCATTATTACATGTTCTATATTTGTCTTTTGATGGCGAAATTGCATTTCCATTACAATAAAAAAAAGGGTTTTATGATTTTTTTCTAACTCGCTTCGCTCACTTGCAAATTGTAGCACCGAGACAACAGTTATTGAATAAAGCACCAGTGACCCTAACAAACGTCTCATGGGCTTCAATTTACTGTCTCAACCTGTACTACGACAAATTGGCGACGAGGATGGGATAGAGTTCGGCATAGACGATACAAGAAACCCCTTGGTCTAGGACGAGGGACCCTACTGTTTGATTGGAGAGAACTGGTCTGAATAGTCCGCAGGGATCATCGATGCCGAGAAGACTGCGCTATAGAGACGCGGTGAACTACATGTACAGGGTTCGACGGTGATGAGGAAGCTTCGCTGGGCTAGATGATCTTCGCCAATGACCAAGCCTAGATTACTGCTCGGACAGGTTTTATCCACGAGGGGTATAGCGACTGAACTATCCACAGAGACTAGAGAGAGACTGAACTATTCACAGAGACTATAGACATTGGAGTTCACCTCAACTGAGTCTAGTTTGTTACCAACCAGGGTAACATACGTTGGTTGTAAGTGATAGGTATTTACCGTAGAGTAAGTTGTAACTGGTTTATGTATTTGTAGAGTAAGCTGTAACTTACCTGTTTTCTCCTACTGGTACTTATACAGCCTTTGTAACGATGACCGAATCAGTGACACAGATGTTGGATACACTGACAAGTGTTTTGCAAGGACTTAACATACAAAGGGCGCCACCGCCAGTTAAGTTAAGCCGTTTTAAGGGCCCGCCACAGGCTGCTGGCGATTTGTCTCTGCAAGAGTGGCTGGAGAACTTTGACAGTTATTGTAGACACTACCAGCTGAAAGATGATGCTAAGGCTCAGGCTTTGGTTGATCACCTGGGAGGAGAAGCGAAAGAAGAAGTTTTATGCAGGGAGAAGAGTACCCTCAAGGATTCTGACAAGCTTGTTGCTGTGCTGCAGTCGTTGTTTGGTGCAGTGGAAACTGTCCAGTCGTTGACGGCTGAATTCCATGGTAGGAAGCAGCGTAGTGGTGAAACACTAGCTGACTACAGCAGGGCTTTGATGCGACTCTACGCAAGGATGGAGAAAGCGGCATCAAGCACCGACGAGAAGCAAGCTTTGGCTCAGCTTCGAGATGCTTCATTAAAGGAGAGATTCGTGACTGGGAGCAACCAGGCATGGATGCAACGGGAGCTGCGCCGAATGGAGATAGCAGCAAAAGGCATGACCTTTCTACAGCTGCGAGAAGATGTTCTAGAATTCTTCCGAGGCCAAGAGCCGAAGACGATTCCCGTGAAGGAGGTTAGCTCTGTTGATGTTCGCATGGCAGCCTCCAAGAAAGAAGAGGGTGACTTGAAGGGTGAGATGGAATCCCTTCGAGAGGATGTTGCATCACTCAAGAGGTGTGTGGAAGCTCTGGTGGACGGCAGCCTAAATGCTGGAAAGACTCCACAGAAGAAGAAAGATCGTTGCTTCAACTGTGGCCAAACAGGGCACATGCGGAATGAGTGTAAGGAGGAGACGCTGTTTTTCACCTGCAAGGGGCGCGGGCACATCAGCTGGCAGTGTCCACAGAAGCTGCAGTCGAATCTCCAACCTCCTTCACCCATGATGGAAGCACCTCAGCCTGAAGCTAAGAGAGGGAAGATTGACATACGTCGTGTTCCATCAGATTTTGTCGAGCGCTTTGTGGCACCAAGTCCGAGAGGATCAGTTCACATTGCTGGAGTGGAGATCGGATGCATTTTTGATTCAGGAGCGGAAGCATCAGTAATCCCAGCATCTGTGTATCATGGATGTTTGAAGGAGAAGTTAGGTTGACCTAAGCAGGAGCCAGGTGTTTTCCTGAATGTGGTTGGTGTTGGTGACATTGAAGTACCAATCGAGGGTTTTGTGGAAGTTCCTATCAAGATTAGAGGGCAGTCCCTTCAAGGAGCATTCCTGGTAACAGCCGATAAGGAATGCAGGGGCAAAGCATCGGAGTATCCTATTCTGATTGGCAGCAACATCTTGGGGAAGTTGGATGGATGTGTGATGGATTTCTGTCATCAATCCAGTGCACCCAGAACCATGACAGTCAACGGTAGCCCATCGCCAGTGAGAACCGGGAGTTTAGAAGTGTTCCCTCCTTATACAGTTAGGCGGGTGACATGCCGTCTAGAGAAGAACACCATTATGCCAGGAGCTGAAATCTTGGTGAGAGAGGCAGATGAACCGCGCTTGGCGCTGAGTGCAGTGGAAGGTTGTCAACAGTTGGAGGGGGATGTTGTTGAATTGTTCATGACCAACCCATCTGGACAAGAGGTGCACCTACCGCCTGACACTCGTGTTGCTGAAGCTCTGGCTGTGGAAAGAAGAGGACAGGTTTATTTGGATCTGCAAGACGAACAGCTCAGAGTATCAATGTGTGATGTTGTGGTAGAGGGAGCTGACTCGTCAGTGAGGATGTCTTCAGAGCCAGTAGAGGCTGCCTCTTGTCTGCCACCAGGTGTCAAGTTAGAAGGGTTAACAGAAGATCAGACAGAGAGGGTGAGAGAACTTATTCAGAAGCATGCTGATGTGTTCTCTTCTGGTGCATTTGATCTGGGGGAGTGCAATGTGGTTCCTCATCGTGTTCAGCTGGAAGATGGACCTGCAGTTAGACTTCCGTACAGGCGCATCCCTCCCACTTTGATTCCTGAGGTGAAGCATATTTTGCAAGAGATGGTAGATCGGGGGATCATTCGCCCCTCAAAGAGCCCATTTGCCAGTCCGATTGTATTGGTGAAGAAAAAATACGGATCGTTGAGATTGTGCATTGATTATAGGAAGGTGAACGCTCGCACAGTGAGGGACTCATTTCCGTTGCCTAGAATAGAAGAGACCCTTGATGCACTTCGAGATGCGAAATATTTTTCGACACTGGATCTGGCTCACGGGTACTTTCAAGTCGTGATGGATCCATCCTCTATCGATGTGACTGCCTTCAGAGTGCCTTGGGGGCTGTACGAGTTTACGCGAATGCCGCAGGGACTAGTCAACAGTCCGAGTACTTTCCAGAGGACAATGGAGTTCATCTTGGGGGATCTCAACTTGAGTCAGATTGTTTTATACTTGGATGACATTTTGGTGTATTCTGCAACATTTGAGGAGCACTTGATGAGACTGGAGGTAGTGCTAACCAGACTTGCAGAGAATGGATTTAAGGTTCAAGGCAAGAAGTGCCATTTTGTCCAGCAAGAAGTAAACTACCTTGGACATGTAGTGAGTGGTGATGGAGTGAGTATTGACCAAAGCAAAGTGGAGAAGATTCATACATGGCCACGACCGCAGAATGGGAGAGAAGTGAGTTCATTCCTGGGGATGGCATCCTATTACCGTCGATTTATTGATGGTTTCTCTCGCAAAGCAGGCCCTTTGCACCAAGTCGCTGCAAAAGGGAAAGGAGGCAAGACTGAGTTTGTGTGGGGAACAGCACAAGAGGAGGCCTTTGAAATTTTGAAATCAAAGCTAATCAGTGCACCAGTCTTAGCGTACCCAAAGTTCGATGAGGAGTTCATTCTAGAAGTAGATGCTTCTAAGGAGGGACTCGGTGCTTGCCTGATGCAGAAAGGAGATGATGGTAGGATACATCCTATTGCCTATGCCAGTAGAAGTTTGCGAGGATCGGAGAAGAATTACCCAAATTTCAGTAGTTTCAAGATTGAATTGCTGGCTCTAAAATGGGCAGTTACAGAGAAATTTGCACTCTACCTCATGGGATCCCACTGCATAGTGCTGACAGATCACAACCCATTGAAATACCTGTCTACAGCGAAGTTAGGAGCCACAGAGTTCCGATGGGTAGCACAGCTGGCACCATTTGACTTGGAAGTCAAGTACAGGACAGGCAAGAGTAACCAATGTGCAGATGCACTGAGTAGGAGACCAGTTGACATGCTTCAAGAAGAAGTTGCTTCGGTGATTGGCGAGGCGTTGGAGTCCACAGAATTTCCTCCCGACAATCAGCCTACATCACATGTCCACGATGTAGCTGTTCGAAGGATCACCAATGAGAAGGTGTCAAATGTTTTGCCTTCATATAGTTATGAGGAATTGGCCAAATTGCAGGAAGAGGATGAAGACTTGAAGGCAATACGTCACCTGAAGAAAAAGGGGAACTCTGGGCCAGAGCCAGGTGCTAGAGTGACAGATTTGCATGGATGGCTACGGGAGTACGGAAGTTATGAGATGTACCATGATGTGGTGTATCGGGAAGTAGACGACCCAGTGTTGGGCAAAATTCAACAGTTGCTAGTACCCAGAGTGTTGAGAAAGACAATGCTAGAGATGACGCATGACAAATGGGGCCATCAGGGAGTAGACAAGACACTGAACTTGTTGCGAGAACGGTGTTATTGGCCTGGCATGATAAGAGAGGTGAGGGGGTACATCAAGAAGTGCTTCAGGTACATCACTACGAAGTTGCCTACACCTACGGTTCGCCCTCCACAACGACATTTGATTGCATTTAGACCTCTAGAAATTGTAGCTGTGGATTTCTTGAAGCTTGACAGAGGAAAGGGAGGATTTGAGGATGTCTTAGTGATCACCGATGTGTTCAGCAAGTTTTGCCAAGCCATCCCATGCAAGGATCAGACTGCAGGGACGGTAGCGAAGGTGTTACGAGATGCTTGGTTCACACGGTATGGCATACCATCAAGAATTCACTCGGATCAAGGACGGTCATTCGAGTGCACCCTAGTTGCGGAGCTGTGCAAGCTATACAACATACAGAAGTCTCGAACGACAGCATACCATCCGGCTGGTAATGGCCAATGCAAAAGATTTAACAAGACGCTATGTGGGTTGCTGAGATCGCTGGATCCAAGAGATATGAATAGATGGCCTGAGTTAATCCAGCATGTGGTACACGTCTATAATACTACACCACACAGGATAACAAGAGTGACTCCACACTTTCTAATGTTTGGTCGCCGACCTACGCTGCCAGTGGATCATTTCATCAACAGTCTCCATTCTGATTGGACGGAGGATTACACCCAAATGCAGCAGGGATTAATGGAGAGGGCATATAAGATCGTTGGTGATAGACAGAGAGTAGCGGCAAAGAAAGAGGAAGAGAGACAGGCCAAAGAGAGAGGTGATTTGTCTACCCTGGAAGTTGGAGAGAGTGTGTTGCTGAGGAACCAAGCATTCGCAGGGAGGCACAAGCTACGTGACAAGTTTGATGAGAGTCCCTATATCATTCTTGCCAAGAATGAAGAAGGTGATTTGTATAACATTCAACCTGCCCTTGGAGGGACTACCAAGTGGGTAAATCGACGCAGAATCATTGCAGATCCTCGTCGAGAAGATGACGGACTTGATGGAGTTCTACCCTACCCAGTTGTAACGGAACGTGAACATGATATGAACATTGACGATGATGCCATCCATAGAAGTAGTGATGAGGATGACAATAAAGACGATGATGAGGATGATCATGATGTTGGTCACTTTCTTTCATGGGAAGAGTTACCCCATCAAGTGATTGACCCAGTTGTGACTGAGCCCAGACGGTCTTATAGAATTAACAAGGGAGTGAATCGCAATCCTGGTCGATTGCCGGTGTCGGTGAGCACTGGATTACCCCCCTGATAGTGTGAATTGTTGAGCGCAACATAAGCGGGGAAGAGGAACCATATGGTTTCATTATTTGAGAAGAGATACAAGTTTTTGCATTTTTGTTGTAGGTATTCAGCATGAAATAAGCGGGGAAGAAATATGTATTCATGACTTTCCTTGTATTTAAATGATAATTTCTATGTAAATACACATAGTTAGGATTGGTTTATTATTTTTGCAGATAAACAAGGTTTATATTTGGGTCAGTGGAGCTGGATTTGTATTTAGTAGCTCATTTGATAGCATTTAAAAGAGATTTGTGTATCAAAGCTGGTATACAGGAGTAAAGTATGCAGAAATCATTTTTTAGCTATACTGTTGTATATATTTGGAATAAGGATTATTTGAAGCGGCAGAAAAAGAAATTGCTTTAGGTCTATAGGATAATGGACTTTTTGTGCTACCGAAAAGATATTATGTATGCCTATAGGTTCTTTTTAAATTTAGGGTTCAATTGAATGTCCATTTTATGAGTTATGGTCCATAGCTACTCTTTAGCGCTTTCGGGACGAAAGCTTTTTAAGCGGGGAAACTGTGGGAAGGTGGACTAGTTTATATCTTGTACAGATCTCTGATTTGCCTCAATATGCAAATTGGTTCATTAACATTGTTACCATGGTTTCGCGGATGGATAACTGGTTGTGTAAGACGCTACTCATGTTAATGTTTTAACATACGTTGTGTATGAGAGCACATTTTTCTACGTTCATGATGGAGCGCATGTTGCGTGATAGAGTGACATGCGGTTGCTTTTTTGCTGAAGATTCTTTTATAGCTGTTTGGAAGCCTTTATAAAGGCTAGAGGCAAGAGGACTTGAGTTTAACTTGAAGTTTGCTGAGCAGATTGATGGCTGCTTGGTGTTTTTTCCTTCTTCCTATGAGGGTTCCAGACTGTAGTTGAGGGCTTCAGATTTACTGATTATTGGATGTAGACCTTGGGGTTTTTAACTCTGCGTGCAAACACCGAGACAACAGTTATTGAATAAAGCACCAGTGACCCTAACAAACGTCTCATGGGCTTCAATTTACTGTCTCAACCTGTACTACGACAATTATATAAATAACATCAAGCCAATTTCGTTGTAGCAAATTTAATCCGGAATCCGATCATTCACTTTCTTCAATACATCAGTATGTATTTTAATCACCGAAGTAATATCATTTTATGAGAAATGAAACATGTATTCCTGAGGCGCTCGCTCTCTACGCTCGCTCACAAATATTGGTTATTATAATAGGAACAATGATAATAATATTAATAATAATAACAATAATGATGATAATAATAATAATAATTATAATAATATAATAATAATCATAATAATAATAATGATAATATTGATAGGAATTACGATAATATAATGGCTATTTCTCTGGATTTTATTTACACTTGGCCGTCTTTACACAATTGGCCATCTTTCCCCTCCTCCCTATCCGAAATACGGATTGACGCCGTATTCTCTGAATTTACAACCTTTTTTCATTTTCGGAAATACGAACCCTATTTCATTTTCGGAAATACGAACCCTTTTTCATTTTCCGAAATACGAACCCTTTTTCATTTTCCGAAATACGAACCCTATTTCATTTTCGGAAATACGAACCTTATTTCATTTTCGGAAATACGAACCCTATTTCATTTTCGGAAATACGAACCCTTTTTCATTTTCGGAAATACGAACCTCATTTCATTTTCGGAAATACGAACCTTCGGAATTATGAACCCTATTTCATTTTCGGAAAAACGAACCTTCGGAAATACGAACCTTCGGAAAAACGACATGTAACCTAGTAGAACTGGGGATACAGCACTGATCTCTTTGGAAAAAAATATTTCCGTAGAGATCAGTGGGACGACATCCAGCTTTATGTTTCTTTCAGACCACTTCAATCTGCAGCTGATGAGTCTTTGAAAAATCTTGAATCTTGCGTTAATGACATTAATTCATGGATGCAATTAAACCAAAGTAAATGTGAATTTTTACTCTTTGGTTCTAAGACCCAGCTAAGCAAATTTGAAGTGAGTTCAGTGTCCATTTCCGGTAAGAGCATCCCTGTAGCAGGGGCAGATACAGGATTTTCAGAAAGGGGGCGCACACTGAGGAACCCCCCGTTTGACGAAGCCAAACGGCCATCTAGGGGTCCAACCGTCCGGGGGCATACTTTGTCAGACAAAACGGGGGGGGGGCGCAAGGGGCGTGCTGACATCCTCTGGATTCGTGTTTGTGTAGCATCATCATGTCGCTTGATTCACAGTTTAACATGAATGTTCAGATCACAAATATTTGTAAATCAGTCCGATACCAACTTCGCAAGATTGGTTCATTCGGAAATACTTAACCCGGTCAGCAACAGAAACGCTTGTGCATGCACCTATCTCTTCTCGCATTGATTTTGAAAATTCCCTTTTGTACAATATACCAAATGCCGAAATATAAACACTTCAAAATGCAGCTGCACGAATTGTCACCCTCACACCCAAGCATTGCCATATTACTCCTATAGTTTTGCAAAATTTACATTGGTTACTGGTAAAACAGCTCATTGTTTTCAAAATTCTTCTTTTGGTCTTTCACTGTGTACATGGTACTGCCCCCCCCCCCCCCCACCCCCACCTATCCGCTCTTTACGCTCTTCTAACTTTGGGCTATTACAAATTCCGAATTTTAAAAAATCATGGGGTGAACGTGCCTTTGCTGGCTGGGCCATCCCTGTGGAATTCTCTTCCACAGGGACTAAGGGACTTAACTTCCAGTGAATTGTTTAAGTCCAACACTAAAACTTATCTATTTGAGATGCCATAACTTGAAGACAGACATTATTTTATTGATTATCTTTATGATCTTTTGTAATTGTGTAGAGAAACCTATTTATTTTTAAAGATTTCGTAGTTATTATAATTCATATATGCATGCAGGACTTGCAGGTTATTCCCTTTTCTTTGCATGTTAAATTCTGTAATACTTATCGTGTATAATAGGCCTACATAGAGTAATAATTGAAGGATTATTTTGTACTGTTGTTGTTATAACTTTCTACTTTTGCTTAATTACTTATAATTGTATTTATAATTTGTCTCATCATTGTAAAGCGCATAGAGAACTATCCCAGTTATTATGCGCTTAATAAACATTCACTATTATTATTATTATTTTTGTATGTTTGTATTCTATCGTATCTTTCTTTCAATCATTCTTTTTGTCAGCGCCCTGAGCATTTAATCAAAATGGATTTGGCGCTATATAAATTTTATATATTATTATATTTTACAGGCACATTATTTTATATCATCCCAGTTCCCAAACTGCAGGAACTTGATCCGCATAACCGTTCGGAGATTTTCAGACTAGGCCTATAACAGAACCTGGCTCCCTACCCATGTCAGTGTATCTGAGTTGAGGGGGATCGCCCCCCCCCCCCCCGCTAAGATTTTGTAAAGAAAAAATCCAATGGGAAAGGGGAAGCCCCTCTATGGAAAATGTTCGAGATAGCATCTTCCTCCTCCCCCTTGCCCCTCCCCCCCCCCCCCCCATTTTCGAAAATCGCCCTCAAAATTGATTTTGAAAATTGGCAGAGATTCGTGTGCATACAAGAGAATTCCCTGGCTCGGGGGACTTTATTAACCTGAAAGACTGTGACAAAAAAAAAATTACCCCGCTTTGCAGATACAAGTCGGTGACAAGTAGGGGACACATATTTTTTTTATAATTACACATTTTTAGTCATTATCATTGAGTGTGTACTTACGGTATGGCAAAGTTTTGCCAGGGGGGACATCTGCCTAAGAGTATCTGCCCCCCCCCCCCAAAAAAAAAAAACAACAACAACAACAACAACAACAACAAAACAACAACAACAAAAACAAAAACAAAAACAAACAAACATATAGTGTCATTTATTTGTTTCCATACCGAGGCTTTTAGATGGCACTATTTCTTTGGCCGAGGTAGTTGTGTGTGGGATTGCTTCCGTATGCTCTCAAAGATTGCATGATTGTCAGAGTGCACAATATTGACACAGAAGGTTACCATAATATTTGGCCTAATCACCAAGTGAGTTAGTAGGCCTACAGAGGCGGATCAAGATTTTGTAAAAGAGGGGTAGACCCCCTAGATTCTTTCTAGAAGTTTCTGACAGGCAAACAAAAAATAATAATGACAACGAATAAATAATGAAGTCATCAGCAGAAAAGAGGGGAGGCACATTTATTTGGAGCCCGGGGGCATGTCACATTGAGGCCTGTGCTGCTGTGCATCTTTAGAGTATACACGAAAATGGGATAAAATGGGTAGGCCTATATTTTCAGCATTGGGCGCGTAACCCGGGTATCAAAAACAGCAAACATCAAGAAGGGTATCAAATTCAGAGGTGAAATGAAAATCAGGGATGAAAATATAGTTCGGTAATGTGTTCCAAATTAGGATGAATTTCTTTTACGGTTCCTTTTGGCTAAAAAAATGTCTATTATGGTGATCATAATCCTCAAATAGGATGTAAAATACCACGCAAGATATAAAATCGCCGTTAACCCTAAAAGGGCCGGGATATTTTGGCTATGCCACAGCCGGGGAGTGGAATCCCCCCCCCCCCCCCCCCCCCCAATATCTCGACCGCCGACCGCGCGATCGCGCCGAAATCGGCACACACGTCGTCCACAACATAATCTACAAAACTGTATAGTTAAATGCTCCGAAAAATTTTACATTAATATTAATTATGCAAATTTATGCATGAAATCTAAATTTTTGCTCTAAATCATTAAATAAAGCTCAAAATATGCTATTTTTTGGTCTAGACACTCTTTCCCGTATTCTTAGCAAATATACTTGAAAAAATTCGGTATCAAAATTGATTTCTTATGTAT
Organism: Heliocidaris erythrogramma; assembly: GCA_025617745.1. NCBI lineage: Eukaryota > Metazoa > Echinodermata > Echinoidea > Camarodonta > Echinometridae > Heliocidaris > Heliocidaris erythrogramma. Next base: position 953,717 of record CM046855.1, read on the forward strand.
TTTATTGTATTTAAAATTTCTTATGTATTTCTTTGTTTTTTTTTTTTACCTTTTGTTTTTTATTGTTTTTTTTTGATGAAATTTGTCGGGGACACTTTCGCGAACATAAACAGCCTAAAATAAATTAATTTCAATCAGCAAATGTAAAAATATAGATTTCTAAATTTTGACTGAAAACACATTTTGTATTGAAATTATACATGAAATCACGTTTTGGAGCAATTTTCGGTCTGACGTGCGAAATGTTGCGTAACTTCGGAACCGCATGCCCGGACATCACGAATTTGGTCTCAAAAGATGCGTGAGATTCGAAAGAAAAAAGTCATGAAACGCCGCGGCGACTGCTTTGCGCGGTGCGGACATATCGCGAGGAACGTGTAGGGGGTGGATTCCACCCCGGCCCTTTCCCCGTTTAGGGTGCTCAGAAAGTGATTTACACGGATGATGTACAGGTCTCAATGAGACATGCCCCCCCCCCCCCCCCGGATTTGGAGTTGTGTAGTATAGTATAGGTTTCAGAAGGGAGTGCACGGAGTAGCTAGGGTTAGCTACTTCGCTCGCTTGCAAGTATTCAGAAATTGGGCCCCGTATGCCTATGCTCAGCCCTCTCAAAAAATTTTGCTCATTACGCCACTGGTAGTATAGCTTTCAGAAGAGAGTGCACGGAATAGCTACATGACAAGCATGATTCCGGGAACCAATTCCGACACTATAGAGAAATACCACAAGATGACAGGAATTATATGATGTAAAATACCAATCAAGATATAAAATACCAATCAAGATGTAAAATACCAATCAAGATATAAAATCGCCGTTAATGGTATAAAAATCAGAGATAGCCATGCAGGATATCAGAATCTGTCCCTACTTCAATCTGCTTTCCAATTCAGCAAGTGACGCGGATGAGGTAGGCCTACATGTCTCAATGAAACATCGGGGGGGGGGGGGGGGGGGTTGGTCGTCGCGATCGATTTAGGAGCCCGTAAACTTTTCTGCCTTTTATTTGTGAAAATTCGGTTCCTTTGGAAGTTTGATTTATGTAAGCAATCCATTACTTTCTAAATTGAACTTTCAACAGTTTTTTTTTATCTTTACTTTTACTTTTACTTTTTATCTACAGGAGGGGATTTCGGCCACTTCATATTTTAGGACTCTTTATAATCAATTTAATTTATTTCTACTTTTTACTTATATCACCCAACACCCAGCATATAGGGTAAACTTCCTTTTACGACAGCCACCCAACATGAAAACAATGTATAGGGTTAGGGTTGGGGTTAGGGTTTAGGGTTTACGTAACCGCATATTTGGGTGGCTGTCGCATAAGTCATTACAATTATCAACAACTAAATTGACATGAAAGGGGAAAATGGCCCTCATACCGTTGTAAACATGTTATTGTATATTGCCTCAAATATATTATTCATTCCCTTATGACAGAATAAACCGATTCGGGGAGGGGAGGTGTAGGAGATCACGTCACAAGGAGACCGCGCCCCCTCCCCCCCCCCCCCCCCCCCCCCCCCCACCAAAATTACCTTCGAAAATATTTCCACTATGATATGAATACGTGTATATTACTCCCGTCTCCCCTCGCACAATGCAGGGGGTGACGGGAGGCCAATGGGGCGGGGGGGGGGGGGTAGTAGGGAAAAGTCAATACGTCGGTCCTCCCAAGACCCATATAAGCAGGGCAATAACCCCCCTGAAAAGAAAATGACAATAAATTATTTTTTTCTCATTTTTGTATCCTATATGCAAGGGACGTACCGCTAATTATGCATGCTATGTTTTCATGGCCTGAAACATGGCAAGATCAAATCGCTCCCTCTAGCTCTATGCATGAATATACTCACTAGCGTAGACAGGGGCACAGGGGGGCCATGGTCCCTCCTATTCAGCCACTAAAAAAAAGCGAGAGCGAAAAAGCGGGGGAAGGGGGAAACTCCCCCTCCCTGCACCCATCCCTGTTACAGTGCAGTATTACGTCCAAATAACTAAAGCAGTCCGGACGTTGAAATAACTTTCCTTCTAAAAAAAGTGCTATACGAGCCGTTATCTTTCTCTCAAATTTGCTATAATATATGCTCACCACCAATGTCGTACTCTTCGCGTGCTCACAACCGTCTCCCTAAAATGAAATCCTGGCTACGCCTGTGGATATACTACTGTATATGGATATACTACTATAATTATATCCATGCTCTATGTGCGAGAATCCCGCCCGGGTGTAAATGATATCGTGTGTCATCCACAAGCCACAGGGCCGACATAACATATATAAAATCATTATTAAGTCATCCATAATGAAAAGTAAAAAATCGTCATGTAGTCTTCAACAAGATGAAAATGTATTTTCTTCAGAACTAACGTAAGATTTGGATAAATAACACATATTAATATGCTGTAAATACTTCTTGGTAAAAAAATAACACTTTACCCGACTTTTCTTTTTATTCACTTTATTATTGTGACAAATATACGGTACGATGATTAATCATAACATAGCTAGCGCTCGTGGATGTCCACGGGCTGCTTCTGCCAGTATCTATATTATATTGCTTGATGGTGTAGGGTAATATATATACATATAAATGAAAACGACAAAGAAAACATAAGTTTTGAAACAATGCTTCAAAATACTAGACACTGCCCACACAAATTTTCAACTCAAAAGGCCTATAATTGGACCAAACCCGAACTCAACCAACAGGTGTACAATTACCAAATATTGTTTTCTATTTAACTGTATGTATTGTTCACCCAGGTCCTTGACCAGACAGGTCCCTCACCTCATTAAGTACATTTTGACACACCTTATATTGTTAATTATAGAATGGGGAGAAGAATCTCTGCAATCTGATTGGTCAATTCCCATGCATCATTTTTTACCGGACGCATGGCTCACTTTCACTGGATGCATGATTGGGAAAAAGATTGATTTTCACTTTTTTTTTTACCCATTCTATAAAACAGATGATGCACAGGTATTTTTCGTGGGTCGGTAGGAATTGTGTACCCTCGGTACCTCTGAATTTTGTCCGAAACCCACTCGGCTGCGCCTCGTGGGTTCACACAATTCAGAGGTACCTTGTGTACACAATTCCTACCGACCCACTCCAACCTGTGCATCATTTGTATACTGTTCATGTTATTTAGTATGTAATCTGAAAGTATATATAGCACTGTCTCTGTTGTAAAATAATCAGGCCGGTGATGGAGTATGACTCCGAAACATGTTCCGTTTAAAAACTTATGTTTTCTTTGTCGTTTTCATTTTTAAGTTACTATCGTGTCGTTCTTTTGGAAATATATACATATAATTTATTCCGTCATAATATAGGGACTGATGTATTAGGGAGACACGAGGACAAATAAGTAAGACAAAAAATGTCTAATTTTGTTGCGTATACCGTATATGCTATTTAGGTCGTCACACAAAACAGCCTGGTCACTAGTATAGCGATGACGTATCAATCATGCATAGACTGTAATTCAGCGAATCCAATAATCAAAACTCCAGTGCTAATGAAAGAGGAATTTATTATTCCACCTTATGCCACTGCATTCAGTAAGGTATGTAAGGTATGATATCAAACCGAAGGCCCGCAAGCTCAAGCGCCTATATGTTTACATCGGGGGCCGGGTCGGATAGAACTATTGTGGTGCACGCCCCATAAAACTTTTAGGTAGTCATTAATTGCGCTTGGGTTCAACATGATAATGATTGTGTAAAATGGTAGTCATTACATGTTCTTAATGTAGTATGCACTCACCCATTCGCACATCGGGGTGATTGTAAATAACTCACCCGTTGGATATGTTATATGGACATAATGCATTGTATATACTCACGTTCTCACTGTCAGGTTTCCACAATATCATGAACTTCCACGATGTTGAATTTGTAGAACTGAGTATACGCCTTTTGCTCTTATACACTGAAGGAACCGACCGAGTCATAAATAGAGAACTATATGTAAGCGATCATACACTGTCCATATTACACTAAGTGAGTACATAGCAAGCTAACCAAGTTAGTCCATGGTCCTATATACAGAGAGTGATTTTATTACAATAGAAAGCCATTAGTGTTCACTCAAGCAATACTGAATTCATTTCAAAAGAGATTTACTGTCTGTCGATGACCCGAAATTGTTCAGAAGGGGTTAACTCGTGGCTCAGCTAATTGTTGCATATGGAAATAGATAGGAGGTCGATAGGAAGTAGCGGTATATCAGAATTGAAAACCTTAACCAATTATGTCCTTGCTGCGTTCCGCATGGACCTGATAAAATTACGCATATTTACGTTACTCCATGTTTTACAAAAACATAAAAACAAAACAAAAAACAAAACAAAACAAAACAAAACGCAATCATTATCATTACTGCAAAATTGTTGTTTAAAAGGTTGTTTAAAACTTATACAACCTGTTTGATATTAGACAAATTGTCTACAATATGAACTGCACGACCCGTTGTACAGTTCTATCATAAACAACTATTTGCATTTTTAACCAGCATTTTCTCTGTGTATTATGATCCCTGTAAATTACATCTTAGAAATTCCAACTCAAAATGATTGCAGCACGACGACAACCGTCGTTTAATAGGCCTTTAGCCCTGCCCCGAAATACATAGTGAACCAATCATGACTTTGACCCTTCAAACATAATTATTAAAGTTACTTAGACCATTTTAATCATTAACTAGGTTGGCATCCCCATATAGCCTTTGGCTTTAGCCCCCAAGAACCCCCAAGTCTGGCCATCTATAACCCATACGCACCAGACTTTGTCAAAAAGAAGTAGCTGACAACCATTTCGTTAGTACGGGGTTATCCGAGAAGCCAGTAAAGCTTGTGAATTAAGTCGGTCACGTGTGTGACCACTCAAAAAACGGCGTTTTTAAATGTCTCTGTAAAAACATTACGGTTGTGAAATGATTTTTTTTTTGTCAAAGAAAGGGAAACGTTTATCATGTTAGAAACTGCATGCATGATATAAAAATTTCACTAACATGTAATTGTAATCTGATTTTTCAGCAATGAGACAACATCAGATGGTCAAGTGTGTGATCATTTGTTTCACTTTTTAAAGAATGGCAATGTTGTTGTCCCCCCCCCCCAACAAAAAAAAAAAAAAATTAAACCCTTAAAAACGCTACATGAATTATAGTCCATTAGGGGACGAAAATTACCAGATTCCGAATAAACAGCTATGCGAGGGAGCAAAGTGACCGAGATTTAGAAAATGTCCGCATTTTTTTTTCAAACAATTAACCACTACTTCTTATGCAATTTATCCTGGATGGGGGCGCATATCATCCTTATAGACCATATTCCTTTTCTCTCATTTTTCTTATCTCCTTCCCGATTTTGTGCCCCTTAAAATGCCATCCAGGGTACCTGTCCCCTCTGCACCCTAGCCCCCTCCCCCCGCCCCTAAGATACGTTACTGCTTGACCATCGAAATGTTACAAAACTCTATAACTTTGTATTGCGAAGTACGAAGCCATGAGATGATGACTATATTTGATTGTATCAGAACGTCATTGTGCAAAAAAGGGCATCAAATTTCCCTGATCAGATCAACAAAACCCACCTCCCTTGCCATTTTACAGGAACAATTTGTTCCTTGCATTTGCGAGTATTTTTTACCGAATCAAAACCATTTTGCTTGGAATATGAGCGAACATATCGCACTTATCATGCTTGTATAGGCTTCTATACTGGCAACCTCACGGAGATCGTGCATGTGACGTGAGAGATAAGTAATCAGATTTCATTGCGCAGCATAGAATAATTAGTACTATATTTATATACATAATTATATTTCAACATGAAAAGAAACTGCAATAAATCCGGTGATTCAGTTAAAGTTTATGCATAGTCATGTAAAATGAAATAGTAATCACTCTTACCACTGAAATTATTTCCAATAGATACTGTCGACTGTACGCAAAATTATATTTCAGTAAGCGTACAAAGTACGGTGGTTCGTTTATGATAAACAAATTTGATAAGTACCGTAGGCCTTTCGATCTTGCTATCAAATAACTCGTCATACCTCGTTCGGAGAACCATTATGATTCTATTATTTGTCACATAATAAATCCATATGGTTCTATAGCTCTGCCAATGCTGTACACAGTGCCCTCTCTTTCTCTCTCTCTCTCTTTCTCTCTCTCTCTATTTCATTCTCCCTCTCTCCCTCTCTTTTATTCTTTCTCTCTCTCTCTCTCTCACACACACACACACCCACACTTTCCCACTCCTCCCCACTGATAGAACCCCCCCCCCCTCTCTCTCTCTCTATCTCTCTCTCATTTGCAGTGTAGAGCTTCAATCTCCATTAATCTATACAGTTAAAACTTGTCATTCCACTTAAACTGAAAGAAAAAATCATGACGAGTTTCAAGATTACAGTACATTTCGCAAGCACTTTTTCTTCAAATTTTAAGCAGAAAAATACAATATTTATTATCCTTAGCTATAAATGATATTCCAGAAATATTTCGAGAGCATGTAGAGTTTAAAGTAACTCTATGAGCTTGAAGTGGATCAACTCTCATTTTGGGATCGTTATAACTGATTTAAAATAAGCAGTTTCATTTATAAGAATAAAATAATTGAAAATTATTTTAAAAAATAATACGACTATATGGAGCAATGAAGCAGTGAGTTTAGAACAACATTTAGAGTCATAGGCGTACCAGGAGGGACGGCGGAGCGTCTTTCAAAGTGGCGGTGGGGGTGGGCACCAACAAAAAGGGGCACCTACAAAGGGTGAAAACAAGGCGTAAAATGCCACTTTGAGACATTAGTATACCGCTACATTCTGATTACTATTGAGTATTATTTTTGACACATTATTGTTTATGTTTTAACATGGTTCTAGATAAAAAAAAAAAAACAACAACAACACTACTTTGCACTTGAGTGTAATGGTCTGATTATTCATTTGCGAACGAGCGAAGCGAGGGACCGAAATATTGAAGATAATTTGAATAGCAGCGATTTTCCTAACATGATAATAAGAAGGCAATGGTAAATACGAGCGAGTGTAGCGAGCGAGCGAGCTTTGGAAAAAATAGGAAAAAAAATGTCCTTCCAATTATGGTTTAGGGGCACTGCTCATTCTTGTATAATTTAGGGAATTGTGCCCCTCCTGCCCCCTGCTCCACTGCCTCTCATTGTGCTGATATCAGTAGGGGAATCTATTATCATGAAGCCTCTCTGATTTTTTTTATCTAGGTATATATGGCTCTTTTGTGGACTTTAGGGCAAAGCTTTTAAGCCGCAATGGAGTATATAGGTACAATATGTTAAATATACTGTATATTCAGTGTTAGTTTCTGTTTAGTTTATTTTTCTACACAAATCAATCAAAATACAAATCATACATTTTGGAATACATTCTGTAATAACAGAAATCGGTTACATAATTCAAGGACAGATATGTCACATTAATGAAAAAATTTGAAAATAAAGAGAGTACATGTAATTCAAAGATTTACGTTCTTGTATATACAGTGGAGGGGCCTAAAGGAAAGCTAGGCTTGTTGTGGATAGGCCCCATTTATAGGTATATAGGTAGGGCACTTATCAGAAGACAAAAGGGGCACTCACCAAAAGGGGAAATAATGCTATTAGAAAGAAAAGGCGGCACTGTTCAGAAGTAAAAGGGGATTTATCAGAGGTGAAAAGGGCACTTATCATAAGGAAAAATTGCACTAGTAGAACGGAAAATGGCACCAATCAGAGGAAAACAGGGACAATTGTCGGATTTCAAAGGGGACATTTATCTGAGGTAATTGGTAAAGTGGCGGCTCCGTATATTATGAAAGTCACCGGTGGCCCAAATCACATGCCAGCGAGGGGAAAAGCTCGTGGGCCAAGAGTAGCCGGGAGCAAACTGTATATAACACGTACTGTTTTTTTTTTGCAGTAGCCAAGATTTTTCTTTCACTTAAAAAGAAATAGAAATTCAGTTTCAGACGCAAATAACTTTAGTTTATTGATAAACGTCTGTTAAAAGCCAATCAACAACAACATTAAAGCCTGTTTTCAACATTTAGCTCTATCGTGCATCGACGGAGGGGGTATATATAGGAGATGGACTCAACGCCGCAGCTATGGGTCATGGAAGCTAACTGGGCGTTTTCATGCCTTTGACTTTTTAACTGGCACTATAGTCTTGTTATTATATTTTTTTAAGGTGTCAACAAGCTCATACAAGTTGCTTATTTAATGAAATTATTTCGTTATATTTGTTTAATCTCCGTAGATGCAACAAATATAATTAATCCTTGGCTTCATTAAAGCAACTTGGATGAGGTTAATTAATAGCAATAGTGTAAATTCATTGAAGTCAAGCTCACTCTTAGAAAAGGCGCGGAAGATGAAATTTGATTGCTTTGACCCCGATGTTAGCTTCACTTGCACTTAAATATCCATTCTATATATGCATGCGACAGACAGTAATGCAACCTAATTGAAATCCGCATGAGAAGATGCAAAGGGGCAAAAAATATCATGGCCGACTTTTTCCCTCTTTCAAAGGTTTCAGCTACGAAGAAAGACTTCGTAAAAGGGACATAGAGGCATCACTACCTGCGTCCAGAACTCAACCTCAATAATATTAAAACTATAAGTAATTTAATAAATTAGAGTAAATTGATTATATTTTGTTATCATAATAATGCTGATGTTGTTTGCTTTGAAACATTTTAATGAAGTTCTACTTCATTTGATGGTTACATTCTTATATATGTATTTTATGTAAATGAAATAAATATAACAAAACCTTTCCATCTACCCTATCCCCCTCCCCCCCCCCCCCCACACCCTCAAGAAAATCTCCGATCCGAGCGCATACAACTGCAATTTCCTTTTTGTTTTTTTAACTTATATCGAGACACTAGACACTTTACTGTGCCGCGGATCGAATCGAGGGTTTAAAGACAGCGAAATTATGGCAGTGTCCATAAGAGAAAAACAGATTGGTAAAGTTTTAAAATATTGTATTCACATTGAAGATATTAATTTAAACTAGTGTAATTGAAATTTTGTGTCATTTAAAAACGATTATGAATGATGTGGTGCCCAGAAATCTGAACAAGCTGCTTCGACTAGGAATCAGGATCTATGTATTGTTGTCCCATGTAACGGTATCTGTGTCGGCTGTGACGTGGCTGTTCTCTCGACTTGACTTGTTCACCATCACTCATAGCTACATTCCTATACTTCGTGTGTCATGTGTGTATAATGTAGGCAGTCATACACCTCATCTTTTTAAAACACCACTGCACAAAAGTCACCAATATTCACTCAAAATCGGCATTTAATTTTCAAAAACCGACCCCAAAATATCCAAGAAATACAATAAATTCAACTCACCAATGTTGGAAAAGATATTTACGAAAATGAAATCCGCAATTTACTGTTGATTCTCGCGAAACGAGCTATCGGAGTCATTGTGTACATTTCCTGGTCGCCGCGGGCGCTGACATCTCCCCAAAAGAGTTTTGTCCTCAAAAATTCGGTCCCTATCACTCATAGCTACATTCCTATACTTCGTGTGTATAATGTAGGCAGTCATACACCTCAACTTTTTAAAACACCACTGCACAAAAGTCACAAACATTCACTCAAAATCGGCATTTAATTTACAAAAACCGACCACAAAATATCCAAGAAATACAATAAATTCAACTCACCGATGTTGGAAAAGATATTTCCAAAAATCAAATCCGTAATTTACTGTTGATTCTCGCGAAACGAGCTATCGGAGTCATTGTGTACATTTCCTGGTCGCCGCCACATCAGCAAGCAATGGTCATATTGACCATTAGAATCATATACATGTGTGTATACTGGGTATTGGGGATACAGATGTAATTTTGTTTCAAATGGATGTTTTTGTGGGCAAACTAATACTTAAGTATCATTCTTTAGAGTTTAAGTTATCAGTTCGTTAAGATACAAAATGTAGAAAGTTATAAAAACTTACATTTACAGCTCTCTTTTTGGAACTTGTTACCCACACCTGCATACGGATCACGATTGCTCTCAATATGTTGCGCACTAGTGAGGCCGCTCTACATGGTTACGCACCGTTGATACGTACGCAGAATGTTACGCACACAAGCTATTCTACGAAGACCTGAAAGGGCCAAACTGACGACGTAAAAAAATAAAAAATATTACGTACGTACGTACGTAATATTTTTTCTTTTTTTACGTCGTCAGTTTGGCCCTTTCAGGTCTTCGTAGGAGATCGACGAACCCATCGCGCCGGTACTACTACGAGCGCTGAGGGCTCCCTTCATCATAATCGTGAAAAATACAAACTGGATGCTGACGGGACAGTCTCGATAGCAGTTATCGACAAAAAGGACCCAAAATTTCAGGAAACCCTCTTCAAAGGTCACAAAACAACCTGGTAAGTTTTAATCATCTATTATTCAATATAATTCTTTGGATATAAGTAAACTGTAATATATTATATTCAATTAAATATAGCCAAAAATGCACAGTGATGCAGTTTAGGTATGGGATGTGTGTTGGCTGCGTTACTACACAGTCGGCAATGGCGTGTACCTATGAGTGGTCGCCGCGGGCGCTGACATCTCCCCAAAAGAGTTTTGTCCTTAAAAATTCGGTCCCTATGTGGCATACACGGAAAGTCCCGATTTTCTGTGTGCGCGATCGTAAAGATCGATGAGCGCTTGCGATCCCGAGTTTCTTCGTGGACAAAAATTTTATTGGCCGATTTTAGTCTAAGACATCGGCAGTATGTAAACAACACGCGATCGCGAAACAAATCGGCGGGGATTTCTCCGGTTTTGGACAAGATTTTGCCTTTGGATTTTGCTGAAAATATCAAAAGTTCTTTCTAACGGCCATTTGAGGTAGGAGTGAGATTTTTAAGGGCTGAATTTGAAAGCAAGTATTTAAAATATTTATCTTATTTTCCCCCCATACCTTTACTACACGCGACAGAAAATACGAACTATTTTTGCATTTTGTATTCGTAGTGGTCAATATGACCACTATTCGTGGTGTGGTCCCTATGGCGTACACGGAAAAGTTCCGATTTTCTGTGTGCGCGATCGTAAAGATCGATGTGCCCTTGCGATCCCGAGTTTCTTCGTGGACAAAAATTATATTGGCCGATTTTAGTCTAAGACATCGGCAGTTTGTAAACCACACGCGATCGCGAAACAAATCGGCGGGGATTTCTCCGGTTTTGGACAAGATTTTGACTTTGGATTTTGCTGTAAATATCAAAAGTTCTTCCTAACGGCCATTTGAGGTAGGAGTGAGATTTTTAAGGGCTGAATTTGAAAGCAAGTATTTAAAATATTTATCTTATTTTCCCCCCATACCTTTAGTACATGCGACAGAAAATACCAACTATTTTACAGTAATGTACCCGTGAGTGTTCACCATCACTCATAGGTAGGGAGGTCCACAAAAAAAAAAAAACAGCACTCACTGTCACAAAACATGCCTTAAAATATTGATTAATATTCCAATTATCACACAGATGGCTCAAAACTTAACTGAAAATCTCATAAATAGTGAAAAATAAGGTCTAAATAGTCCATATCATGTGCTGAAAAATACGTTGACATATTCTGCCCGCAGCGCGTACGTGGCTTTACAAGCAATGTACTATCGATAGTCAAACGATCATCATTCGCGCACGCGAATAAATTGGAAGAAATTCCCCCAAAATCGTAGCTCACTGCATGACAAGCCCATATCTATGCCTCTCACATGCATAGGCGATTCACTGCGGCTCATCGATAGATAACAAACTCAACTCCCCTAAAATACACAGATTCTGACACATCTCACTACATCACCCACTCAAACTATGCAAGAACAAGGTAAGTAGCGATAAAAATGCCTAAAATTGCATACATACCGCCACTTTGTTTGTCCTTCAGGGAAAAAATCCTGGGTTTGGTCACTCACGGGTACATTACTGTAAAATAGTTGGTATTTTCTGTCGCATGTACTAAAGGTATGGGGGGGAAAATAAGATAAATATTTTAAATACTTGCTTTCAAATTCAGCCTTTAAAAATCTCACTCCTACCTCAAATGGCCGTTAGGAAGAACTTTTGATATTTACAGCAAAATCCAAAGTCAAAATCTTGTCCAAAACCGGAGAAATCCCCGCCGATTTTTTTCGCGATCGCGTGTTGTTTACAAACTGCCGATGTCTTAGACTAAAATCGGCCAATATAATTTTTGTCCACGAAGAAACTCAACAAACTGGACAAAAATTTTATTGGCCGATTTTAGTCTAAGACATCGGCAGTATGTAAACAACGCGCGATCGCGAAACAAATCGGCGGGGATTTCTCCGGTTTTGGACAAGATTTTGACTTTGGATTTTGCTGAAAATATCAAAAGTTTTTCCTAACCGCCATTTGAGGTAGGAGTGAGATTTGTAATGCCTGAATTTGAAAGCAAGTATTTAAAATATTTATCTTATTTTTCCCCCCATACCTTTACTACACGCGACAGAAAATACCAACTATTTTTGCATATTGTATTCGTAGTGGTCAATATCACCACTATTCGTGGTGTGGGTCATATTGACCATAAGGATCATATACATGTGTGTATACTGGGTATTGGGGATACAGATGTAATTTTGTTTGAAATGGAGGTTTTTGTGGGCAAACTGATACTTAAAGGAGAATGAAACTCAACGAACATTAGCTGATAATCAAGTGGAAAATTGGTAGCCTATTCGAAATATCTTGAAAATACTCCTATTTGATTACTTAATAAGGAGAACAATCTCTCTAAATTTTGCAGATTCCTTGCCAGATATTATCCCATGGGGGCTGCCATTTTGAAAAACTGTGATGTCATATGAGTACATGTCCATTTACCTGTATATAATGGATATGATGTTGCATATTGAATAGCTATTGTACAACTAAAGCCACAATGCAAAATGGCAGCCATCTTGGTACCCCCATTGTCTCGCACAGGTGATATCTAAGAGCAGTTGTAGGTCTTTGTCACTTTTTTGTAGAATTGACAAACCTTTGTCTGACCAAACAACTTGTGCATGTTAAATCCTGCTTAACAAAAGAAACAGCTGAACCAAATATCTTGATACAAATAGTATCTTCATTTGAATGTACATGACTACAAAAATGCTTTACATGTATTATGGGAAAATCCAGTGTCATGCATTCCACAGGTGATCATGAGTGTTATTATAGCTAGTGTATAGGTCAGTGGGTATCTCATAAATATAACTGCTCTGACATTACTTTGTAAAGAAAATGGCAGCCCCCATGGGATAATGTCTAACAAGGAAACTGCAACTTTTTGAGACACTGTTATCTTTCTTCAATAATCAAACATGAGTAATTTCAAGATATTTGTAAAAGGCTGACAATTATCTACATGATTGTAGGTTAATGTTTGTTACCTTTCATTCCCCTTTAAGTATCATTCTTTAGATTTTAAGTTATCAGTTCGTTAAGATACAAAATGTAGAAAGTTATAAAAACTTACATTTAAAGCCCTCTTTTTGGTACTTGTTACCCACACCTCCATACGGATGACGACTGCTCTCAATATGTTGCGCACTAGTGAGGCCGCTCTACATGGTTACGCACCGTAGATACGTACGCAGAATGTTACGCACACAAGCTATTCTACGAAGACCTGGAAGGGCCAAACTGACGACGTAAAAAAATTAAAAATATTACGTACGTACGTAATTTTTTTACGTCGTCAGTTTGGCCCTTCCAGGTCTTCGTAGGAGATCAACGAACCGATTGCGCCGGTACTACTACGAGCGCTGAGGGCTCCCTTCATCATAATCGTGAAAAATACAAACTGGATGCTGACGGGACAGTCTCGATAGCAGTTATCGACAAAAAGGACCCAAAATTTCAGGAAACCCTCTTCAAAGGTCACAAAACAACCTGGTAAGTTTTAATCATCTATTATTCAACATAAGTATTTGGATTTTAGTAAAATGTAATATATGAGTTTCAATTAAATATAGCCAAAAATGCACAGTGATGCAGTTTAGGTATGGGATGTGTGTTGGCTGCGTTACTACACAGTCGGCAATGGCGTGTACCTATGAGTGGTACGTATGTAATAATTACTACGTACGTACGTAATATTTTTAATTTTTTTACGTCGTCAGTTTGGCCCTTCCAGGTCTTCGTAGAATAGCTTGTGTGCGTAACATTCTGCGTACGTATCTACGGTGCGTAACCATGTAGAGCGGCCTCACTAGTGCGCAACATATTGAGAGCAGTCGTCATCCGTATGGAGGTGTGGGTAACAAGTACCAAAAAGAGGGCTGTAAATGTAAGTTTTTATAACTTTCTACATTTTGTATCTTAACGAACTGATAACTTAAAATCTAAAGAATGATACTTAAGTATCAGTTTGCCCACAAAAACCTCCATTTCAAACAAAATTACATCTGTATCCCCAATACCCAGTATACACACATGTATATGATCCTAATGGTCAATATGACCATTGCTTGCTGATGTGTTCACCATGTTCACATACTCAGCCTCAGGCCCTTGCCTATGCACTCGTGTGTCGGAACCACTTAGCCATGTTAGCCCCACTGGAGATTACGCAGCCTGTTGCATGTACAGCCTGCCGTAGTAATCCAATCAAAAAATTAATAAATATTACTGTAAAATTAAAACATCACACTACTACCACATCAGCAAGCAATGGTCATATTGACCATTAGGATCATATACATGTGTGTATACTGGGTATTGGGGATACAGATGTAATTTTGTTTGAAATGGAGGTTTTTGTGGGCAAACTGATACTTAAGTATCACTCTTTAGATTTTACGTTATAAGTTCGTTAAGATACAAAATTTACAACCTTGTTTTTCGTACTTGTTACCCACACCTCCATACGGTAGCTATGTGACAAAAAAAATTGAACTGCATACATCTTGATACAAATAGTATCATATGAAAGCTCTTTAAGATACCTTTCCAATGACACTAACAACTTTCAAATTGGTCAAGTAACTAAAAAGTTATGATAATTTAAGTCCTGTCATTTCAACCATATTTCCGGCCACTGTCTTAATGTAAAACCAATGGAGGGCATGAAAAAATGTGTGACCAATATGGAGGGAATTTCATGTCACACTATAAACACACGCATAACTTCTCTATTTCTGAGACTTTTGAAGTGATCTAGGTATCAATGGAAAGCTGAAATTGAGCCTGGAGCAGCTACTAATTAGTTACTTTCTTAACAGTAAGTATATTGATTTATGCTAATTAACTTATGTTATGCGAAATATGGAAAATATTTGTTACAATTGTATTTGTAGAAAACGAAGATTATGTATAAAAAAACACATTAAAATAGAGTTTGATTAAGGGTGCCTTTTAATTTATAATGATTTAACAAACACAAAATAAAAGCTGAAAATAATTTTTAAAAAAATTTTAATTTTAAATTAGAATAATTAAAAAAGATATTCATCAATTTGATTTTTAATCAATTGAATTCAGATTGAAGAGAAAGTTGAAATTTATTTTTCCCCCAAGAATTACATAATCATATTTGAAAAGAAAGTATAATGACGGTCAAATTCATAGAAATGCGGATATGTTTGATTGATAAATCATAATTCACGACAAAAACATTTGACCAGTGTCAGATGCGCCATCTCTGCCGCGCCCACCACGTCCAGCGGTCTGTCAGAAGCCAGACCACTGGCGGGGTATCATCGACCGAGCGCCAGCTCTTGGCCCGGCGCACCCGGCGGCCTAACTCCAGGTACAACTATCGAAAGTCGACCTCGCCCATTTTATGGCTAATTGCATCGCTTAATTTCGGCAGGTAAGATAGAAATTTGTACTTACACTTTAAGAGAATTACTGTAACTATGTAGCAGGCTCTTTGATTTTACGATTTAACGATTGTTTCGATGAAAAAAATGGAATTTCCTCGCCGAGCTGATCTTTTCCCGTACTGTACCGTCGATTCAAATGACTCGATCGCACTGTGTGTAATGTACCGTATATACGTCGCTGACTCGATCACACAGTGCGATCGAGTCATTTGAATCGACGGTACAGTACGGGGAAAAGATCGGCTCTGCGAGGAAATTCCATTTTTTTCATCGAAACAATCGTTAAATCGTAAAATCAAAGAGCCTGCTACATAGTTACAGTAATTCTCTTAAAGTGTAAGTACAAATTTCTATCTTACCTGCCGAAATTAAGCGATGCAATTAGCCATAAAATGGGCTGGGTCGACTTTGGATAGTTGTACCTGGAGCTCCAACGCTGCGCGTTGGAGCTCCTTTGAGTTACCGGCGGCCTGGCTTCTGACAGACCCGCTGTGCAAGAGTTTCCAGCGTGACCTATTTGAAAGCTGGCGCATGTCTAGAATCTAGTCAAAATGAATCATTTCATACTTTGATAATTAACAAAAGTTATGTTCACTGTTTTAATAAATATTTTACTCATTTTACTGATGAAATTCGATGATGAAAACGGCCAAAACTTTTCTAAAATTTCAAGCGATGATATCAATTTCTGGATGGTGGATGTCCACATTGAAACTTACATATATTGAAAGTGCAGAATCTGGGCTACTCAAATACGGCCTCGAGAAAGTTGCGCCGATTTGCGCTCGCTCGAGAGAGCTGATTTTCAATTGGGATGTATGCAGAGGCGATGTCACTTGCGAACAGAATGTGAACAAGCCTTCTTGCCGTACTCGGCGCTCGCGGTACCGTTGCATTTGCACATACCTACATACGGATGACGACTGCTCTCAATATGTTGCGCACTAGTGAGGCCGCTCTACATGGTTATGCACCATAGATACGTACGCAGAATGTTACGCACACAAGCTATTCTACGAAGACCTGGAAGGGCCAAACTGACGACGTAAAAAAATAAAAAATATTACGTACGTAGTAATTATTACGTACGTACGTAATATTTTTAATTTTTTTACGTCGTCAGTTTGGCCCTTCCAGGTCTTCGTATGAGATCGACGAACTGATCGCGCCGGTACCACTACGAGCGCTGAGGGCTCCCTTCATCATAATCGTGAAAAATACAAACTGGATGCTGACGGGACAGTCTCGATAGGAGTTATCAACAAAAAGTACCCAAAATTTCAGGAAACCCTCTTCAAAGGTCACAAAACAAACTGGTAAGTTTTAACCATCTATTATTCAACATAAGTATTTAGATTGAAGTAAACTGCAATATTTGAGTTTCACTTCAATATAGCCAAAAATGCACAGTGATGCAGTTTAGGTATGGGATGTGTGTTGGCTGCATTCCTACACAGTCGGCAATGGCGTGTACCTATGAGTGACTACTACTAGTACTAGTACTCACACCACGCACTCGTAGGTACACGCCCTCATAGGTACACGCCATTGCCGACTGTGTAGGAACGCAGGCAGAATGCAGGTGGTACTAATAATGCATCACTGTGCATTTTTGGCTATATTTAAGTTAATACCTGCGGTTGAAATCTACTTAAATATAAACAATTATGGTGAATAATAGATGATTAAAACTTACCAGTTTGTTTTGTCATGTTTGTGACCTTTGAAGAGGGTTTCCTGAAATTTTGGGTACTTTTTGTTGATAACTCCTATCGAGTCCCGTCAGAGCATCCATTTTCTATCTTTCACGATTATGATGAAGGGAGCCCTCAGCGCTCGTAGTGGTACCGGCGCGATCGGTTCGTCGATCTCCTACGAAGACCTGGAAGGGCCAAACTGACGACGTAAAAAAAAAAATATTACGTACGTACGTAATAATTACTACGTACGTACGTAATATTATTAATTTTTTTACGTCGTCAGTTTGGCCCTTCCAGGTCTTCGTAGAATAGCTTGTGTGCGTAACATTCTGCGTACGTATCTATGGTGCGTAACCATGTAGAGCGCCCTCACTAGTGTGCAACATATTGAGAGCAGTCGTCATACGCATCGATGTCTGTGTAACAACCACGAAAAACAAGGCTGTAAATGTAAGTTTTTATAACTTTCTATATTTTGTGTCTTAACGAACTTATAACTTCATATGTATAGACTGATATCTAAGTATCAGTTTGCCCGCAAAAACCTCCATTTCAAACAAAATTACATCTGTATCCCCAGTACCCAGTATACACACATGTATATGATCCTGATGGTCAATATGACCATTGCTTGCTGATGTGACACCACGAATAGTGGTCATATTGACCACTACGAATACAGTCAATATGCAAAAATAGTTCGTATTTTCTGTCGCGTGTAGTAAAGGTATGGGGGGAAAAATAAGATAAATATTTTAAATACTTGCTTTCAAATTCAGGCCTTAAAAATCTCACTCCTACCCACACCACGAATAGTGGTCATATTCACTCATAGGTACACGCCATTGCCGACTGTGTAGGAATGCAGCCAACACAAATCCCATACCTAAACTGCATCACTGCATTTTTGGTTATATTTAAGTGAAACTCATATATTGCAGTTTACTTAAATCTAAATACTTATGTTGAATAATAGATGATTAAAACTTACCAGTTTGTTTTGTGACCTTTGAAGAGGGTTTCCTGAAATTTTGGGTACTTTTTGTCGATAACTCCTATCGAGACTGTCCCGTCAGCATCCAGTTTGTATTTTTCACGATTATGATGAAGGGAGCCCTCAGCGCTCGTAGTGGTACCGGCGCGATCGGTTCGTCGATCTACGAAGACCTGGAAGGGCCAAACTGACGACGTAAAAAAATAAAAAATATTACGTACGTACGTAATAATTACTACGTACGTACGTAATATTTTTTTTTTTTTTTCCAGGTCTTCGTAGAATAGCTTGTGTGCGTAACATTCTGTGTACGTATCTATGGTGCGTAACCATGTAGAGCGGCCTCACTAGTGCGCAACATATTGAGAGCAGTCGTCATCCGTATGGAGGTGTGGGTAACAAGTACGAAAAACAAGGCTGTAAATGTAAGTTTTTATAACTTTCTACATTTTGTATCTTAAAGGGCAATCCAACCTTGGTAATAAGTTGATTTGTGTGAAAGCAGAAAAATAAGAAAAACAGGAAGGTGAAAGTTTGAAAGAAATCGGACAAGGACTAAGAAAGTTATGGATGTTTGAAAAATGAGATCACTACATCTATGCGAATCTCAAATTGGCAATTTGGTGAGTTGATTGTGACATGTTTGTGGACAACTCTCCCGTTTGTCGTACACAAAAATATCATTAATTTGCGGTTTTCTTCGAGGCGCTTTTACCCTCAGGGCAGGGCTCAAAATATATTGGACATGTCATATTGTTATAGGTCCTCATGAAAGAAAAAGATCCTAATAAGTAATACATTTTGAAAAAAGTGACATTTTTGTCATTTTGTGTGTTGGAGCGAATGGGGGAGTTGTCCACAGCTACATCACAGTGACATTACCTGTTCGGCCAATTTGAAATTCCCATATATGTAGTGATTACAACTTTCAAAAATTCATAACTTTCTTATTGCTTGTCCGATTTCGTTCAAACTTTTATCATTCTGCTTCTCTGATTTTTCCTCTTTCTTTCAAAGCAACTTGCGATTAAGGTTGGATTTCCCTTTAACGAACTTATAACGTAAAATCTAAAGAGTGATACTTAAGTATCAGTTTGCCCACAAAAACCTCCATTTCAAACAAAATTACATCTGTATCCCCAATACCCAGTATACACACATGTATATGATCCTAATGGTCAATATGACCATTGCTTGCTGATGTGGTCATATTCACATCAGCAAGCAATGGTCATATTGACCATTAGGATCATATACATGTGTGTCTTCGTAGGAGATCGACGAACCGATCGCGCCGGTACCACTACGAGCGCTGAGGGCTCCCTTCATCATAATCGTGAAAAATACAAAATGGATGCTGACGGGACAGTCTCGATAGGAGTTATCGACAAAAAGTACCCAAAATTTCAGGAAACCCTCTTCAAAGGTCACAAAACAAACTGGTAAGTTTTAATCATCGATTATTCAACATAAGTATTTAGATTTAAGTAAACTGCAATATATGAGTTTCACTTAAATATAGCCAAAAATGCACAGTGATGCAGTTTAGGTATGGAATGTGTGTTGGCTGCATTCCTACACAGTCGGCAATGGCGTGTACCTATGAGTGGTCATATTGACCACTACCAATACAACATGCAAAAATAGTTGGTATTTTCTGTCGCGTGTAGTAAAGGTATGGGGGGAAAATAAGATAAATATTTTAAATACTTGCTTTCAAATTCAGCCCTTAAAAATCTCACTCCTACCTCAAATGGCCGTTAGGAAGAACTTTTGATATTTTCAGCAAAATCCAAAGTCAAAATCTTGTCCAAAACCGGAGAAATCCCCGCCGATTTGTTTCGCGATCGCGTGTTGTTTACATACTGCCGATGTCTTAGACTAAAATCGGCCAATAAGAAAAAGAAACTCGGGAACGCGAGCGCACATCGATCTTTACAATCGCGCACACAGAAAATCAGGACTTTTCCGTGTATGCCACAGGGACCGAATTTTTAAGGACAAAACTCTTTTGGGGAGATGTCAGCGCCCGCGGCAACCAGGAAATGTACACAATGACTCCGATAGCTCGTTTCGCGAGAATCAACAGTAAATTACGGATTTGATTTTTGGAAATATCTTTTCCAACATCGGTGAGTTGAATTTATTGTATTTCTTGGATATTTTGTGGTCGGTTTTTGTAAATTAAATGCCGATTTTGAGTGAATGTTTGTGACTTTTGTGCAGTGGTGTTTTAAAAAGTTGAGGTTTATGACTGCCTACATTATACACACGAAGTATAGGAATGTAGCTATGAGTATAGGAGTGAGATATTTAAGGGCTGAATTTGAAAGCAAGTATTTAAAATATTTATCTTATTTTCCCCCCATACCTTTACTACACGCGACAGAAAATACCAACTATTTTTGCATGTTGTATTCGTAGTGGTCAATATGACCACTATTCGTGGTGTGGTAGAGGCGCACGGCTGATAGTGATATCGGAGACTGCCAATCTCAAAACGGGGCTAAAAAAGTAATGGCTGGCTAGTATATAGGAGCTAAATGGTCAGATTGAGGAAGCTCATTTTTTATTTTGAGGGTCTAAGTTAAGGAGTGAAAGGGCTCATGGGCAGAGCTAATTTTGGGGTCTGAAGAGCTAAAAATTAGTTGGGAAATCCCATTTTGGAGGCTCTCGGGAGCTAAAACTAAAAAGTTCATGGTCAGAGCGAATTTGGAGGGACTAAGGAGCTAATAATATTGGCAGTGGCTATTCTTACGACGAGTCGTAAGAATAATTTTCCGGCTATTCTTACGACATGCGCACACGCTCCATTTCTGTACTCTATGCTGTCGTAAGAATAATTTTCCGGCTATTCTTATGACATGCGCATACGCTCCATTTTCCCTAACCCTATGCGCATGTCGTAAGAATAGCCGGAAAATTATTCTTACGACTCGTAAGAATAGCCACAGCCAATAATATTATTAAAGTAGATCTTGTGTATTAATTGACTGTTTTAATTGACTAAAATAATCTGGCTATTATAGCTAATATGCCCAGTAATCCTCAAATTGGCAAGAATCCTACCTAGGATATAAAAAAAAAAACAGCACGGAGGTATAGATACATTTGTATGGAGCGGAGGTATATAGTGCAGCAAGATCAGATTCGCTGTCAATTGCTAGTGGTAAAGGCGTCTGGTCGGACTGTCAGAGTATTCTCTTTCTACACTGCACTCGCGTTTAAGGTCCCGGGTTCGAATCCCGCTCTTTCTTGCTGATAATTTTTTCAGTTATGAATCGTTAACGATAGCGTTTATTCCGTTATAATAACTGAATTTCAACAATGAAAACCAAGAAACTTGACTAATTATTCACTTGTTCAGGCGGATTTAATGGCGGCTGGGCATAATAACGACTTAATTTGGCCAATAATCTTATGTTTTGGTTTGATTTGGTAAATGTTAAGGTGTATTTCTTGCACCAAGATCAAAGCTAGAAAATTTGATCTGAATTATTTAGAAAATACACAATTTACATTCAAGTCATAAAAGAATCACACTGGAACCAAAGCTTGTTTTAAAACTCAAATGGTGTACTGTATATTGTGACCTTTTCACTAAAAATCTATTTACAGAATAAGATTTCTCTGCAAAACAGAATGTCAGGATAATGTTTGTTTGTTTGTTTGTATTTATTTCCGTATTAAGAAAACCACATACATTTCATAAAATACAACGTATACATGAGCTTAAAAAACAGAGGATGACCCAAATTCAGCAGTATTTACAAAATGCCGCTGTTCTTCCTTGGGGTCCCACATAGCATTATATATTAAAAATTATATCATAACACAATTATATAATAAAAAAAAACAACATCAAAAAAAGAGAAACAAAATAATAAAAAAACACAAATCAATCAAATTTGCAAACTACAGTCAAACCAAGTTACAAATTAATAAAATGAAAATGACTATACCCGAACCCAGACAACCCCCCCCCCACTTATATGCTCATTTATAATATTGATTCAATAGCAATTTAAAGGATCTAATAGATGTTGCACTTCGAATCTCATTGGGTAGTTGGTTATAAATGGAAATTCCCCTGTAGAAAAAAGTTCTTTTACAATGATTAGACTTTGGCTTTGGGAGATATAAATTCTGATTAGAGCGGAGTGTGTAATTGGAAGTTCTTATTGTGATATTGTCAGACATATAATTTGGGGTGAAATTATGCAAAATCCTATAAATCATTGTACACATGTGTTTGTTATAGCGGCAATCAAGAAGGTCCCAACCCAATTTGTCGTGAATATGTTGATTTGATGTATGAGAAAAAGGATTGATTTTCATAATGATGCGACCCGCTCTGTTTTGGATTTTTTGCAAAGGTGAAAGAAAACTTTTAGGAGCAGATTGCCACACAACATCTCCATAATCGAAATGTGGTATAATGACCGATTTATAGATTAAATTTAAACTTGATTCATTTACAACATGTCTTAATCGACCAAGGAAACCGACAAGCTTGCTAATTTTTTTACACATGTTATTTATATGAATATCCCATTTCAATTCCTTATCAATATGAAGTCCAAGGTATTTAGTAGTTTCAACCTTTTGTAAGATCATATTATTTACTTTCACATTAAGGGTATTATACTTTGCTAATATGTTACGCGTGCCAATGAGCATGCTATCAGTCTTCGTATAATTAATTAATAATTTGTTTTGAGAAATCCATTTGTCCAAAACCTCCATCTCGGTATTTAGAGCAGATTCTACGACATTTGGATTTTTAGCTCACCTGAGCCTATGGCTCGAGTGAGCTATTGCGATGGAAATTTGTCCGTCGTCCGTCGTGCGTCGTGCGTCGTGCGTCGTGCGTCGTCCGTCGTCCGTTAACTTTTTACATTTTCATCTTCTTCTCCAAAACCCATGATCGGAATTCAACCAAACTTGGTAGGAATCATCCTTAGGGGTAGGGGACCCAAAGTTGCTAAAATGGTACATGTGGCCCCCAATTGTAAAAGCTATGTAAATTTCAAACATCTTCTTCTCCAGAACCAGGCATAGCTCAGACTTGGTATTTTGTATGGTGATACCTCTATAGATGAAGAATGAATGTTGTTCATGAAATTTCTCTGAGTGGCCCTATAGGGGCCCTGTGGGGGTAACATACTGGAGGGGGGGGGGGCGCTGCCAGGCAAAATGTACATTCTGATCTTCTTCTCCAAAACACATGATCGGAATTCAACCAAACTTGGTAGGAATCATCCTTAGGGGTAGGGGACCCAAAGTTGCTAAAATGGTACATGTGGCCCCCAGGGGGCCCAGGGGGAGGGCCCCCAATTGTAAAAGCTATGTAAATTTCAAACATCTTCTTCTCCAGAACCAGGCATAGCTCAGACTTGGTATTGTGTATGGAGATACCTCTATAGATGAAGAATGAATGTTGTTCATGAAATTTCTCTGAGTGGCCCTGTAGGGGCCCTGTGGGGGTAACATACTGGAGGGGGGGCGCTGCCAGGCAAAATGTACATTCTGATCTTCTCCAAAACACATGATCGGAATTCAACCAAACTTGGTAGGAATCATCCTTAGGGGTAGGGGATCCAAAGGTGCTAAAATGGTACATGTGGCCCCCAGGGGGGCCCAGGGGGAGAGCCCCCAAGTGTAAAAGCTATGTAAATTTCAAACATCTTCTCCAGAACCAGGAATAGCTCAGACTTGGTATTGTGTATGGAGATTTTTTTTCTGGGTGGCCCTATAGGGGGTCTGTGGGGGTAACATACTGGAGGGGGGGGGGGGGGGGTGGGGCAAGTTGTCCGCCATCCATAAACTTTTTACATTTTCAGCTTCTCCAAAACCCATGATTGGAATTTAACCGAACTTGGTAGGAAGCTCAGACTTGGTATTGTGTATAGAGATACCTCTATAGAATGAAAGTTGTTCATGTGCTAGAGAGAACAGGCACCAGATGTGAATTGATCCACCTCAGGTGAGCGTCGTGCCCCCTGGGGCTCTTGTTATGAGAAAAATAGATTACGGTGTCGTCTGCATAGAGATGAACTTGGCACAATTTAAGAATGTCAGGGAGATCGTTGATAAATATACAAAACAATAAAGGTCCTAAAATGGAACCCTGAAGTACACCGTGGGTTAACTTTTTTTCTTCCGATAATGAATTATTGACCTTTGTTACTATTCTCCTATTAACTAAAGAAATCAAACCACTTAAGGGTTAAACCCCTCACTCCAATGTCAAACAGTTTTTGTAGCAGCACTTTGTGATCGACAGTGTCAAAAGCCTTCTTTAAGTCGACGAATATTGCACCAGTAAATTCGCCCTCATCCATGGCCATCATCCAGTCATCCAGCACTTTCACAAGCGCCGTTACAGTAGAGTGCTTAGCACCTAAACCCAGACTAAACTGATGAAAGTATGTTGTTTTCTTGAAGGAAACGTAACAATTGAGATTGAACTAATCGCTCTAATATTTTCAAAGTACAAGGCAACAAAGAAATTGGCCTATAGTTATCTGGGTTTGACCTGTCCCCCTTTTTATGAAGTGGTATTACCTTCGCTATTTTCCATGATTTTGGAACTTTTCCCTCTGTAATTGATCTATTAATGAAATACGTGACTGGTTTACTTAGAATATCTGCACATGCCTTCAGAACCTGAAAGGAAATACCGTCAATTCCGACTGATTTTTTATTTTTATGCCTCCGCCCACCGAAGGTGGGTGCCGGAGGCATTATGTTTTCGGGTTGTCCGTCCGTCCGTCCGTCTGTCCGTCCGTCCGTCCGTCCGTCCGTCCGTGTGTCCGTGCGTCCGTCCGTCCCACTTCTCGTTACCGCGATATCTGAAGAATCATTTGAGGTAGGAACCTCAAACTTGGTACTAGTATGTATCCCCATACGAAGATGAACTGATTAGATTTTGGGGTAAGTAGGTCAAAGGTCAGAGGTCACAGAGGTCAATTTACATGAAATTACATAAAAATTCTTGGTTTTTAGCACCGTTACCACGATATCTCAAGAACTGTTTGAGATAAGAACTTCAAACTTGGTACTAGTATGTTTCCCTATATGAAGATGAACTGATTAGATTTTGGGGTAAGGAGGTCAAAGGTCAGAGGTCACAGAGGTCAATTTACATGAAATTACATAAAAATTCTTGGTTTTTAGCACCGTTACCACAATATCTCAAGAACTGTTTGAGGTAAGAACTTCAAACTTGGTACTAGTATGTTTCCCTATATGAAGATGAACTGATTAGATTTTGGGGTAAGTAGGTCAAAGGTCAGAGGTCACAGAGGTCAATTTACATGAAATTACATAAAAATTCTTGGTTTTTAGCACCGTTACCACGATATCTCAAGAACTGTTTGAGGTAAGAACTTCAAACTTGGTACTAGTATGTTTCCCTATATGAAGATGAACTGATTAGATTTTGGGGTAAGGAGGTCAAAGGTCA
This sequence comes from Heliocidaris erythrogramma, assembly GCA_025617745.1. NCBI lineage: Eukaryota > Metazoa > Echinodermata > Echinoidea > Camarodonta > Echinometridae > Heliocidaris > Heliocidaris erythrogramma. The sequence continues at coordinate 979,788 of CM046855.1, forward strand.
GAGGTCACAGAGGTCAATTTACATGAAATTACATGAAATTACATGAAATTCTTGGTTTTTAGTACCGTTACCGCGATATCTCAAGAACTGTCTGAGGTGAGAACTTCAAACTTGGTACCAGTATGTATCCCCATAGAAAGATGAACTGATTAGATTTTGGGGTAAGTAGGTCAAAGGTCAGAGGTCACAGAGGTCAATTTACATAAAATTACACGAAATTACTGGTTTTTAGCCTCGTTATCAAATATTTCTAGTTTATTTATGAAATGAAATAAATTTTCAGTCTCCTGTGCATTTTAAGTGAAAAGATTTGTAATTTTGTTGGACCAATCCTTTTTAGAGTGTACATGTATGCCATACATTTCCAATCTGGTGATGGCGGAGGCATAAATTCCGACCGCGCGCGGTCGAAAATTCATCTAGTTTAACTTTTGATTTCATTTATAACGTCATTCTCGGAAACAATAGTAAATGTGAGTGTATTCTGACAAGGTATATGTGTTTTGCTGTCTTCGGGAACGATAAATACTTCCTCTTTAGCATTGTGTTGTTTTCTCAACAATTCTGACGCAACGCCGGCAAAATGATTGTTGAATTCGGTTGCTTTACTTTCTGAATTATCGCAAGAGATGTTGGACGAGGATTTATTATTCGGTAAAAAAGATTTCAGAATTTTCCAGGATTCATTTCTGTCGGAACAATTCGCTAACTTCTCAGTATAATATTGCTTTTTAGATTTCCGAATGACTGACGTCACTTTATTTCTCAGTTGCCTATACTCCTTCCACAACTCTTCCTTCTTTTGAGCAATAGCTCTCTTTTTAGAGATAATATACACACGTCAGGTGATTACATCATTAATCAGGTCCTTTTGGCTTTACAAAAGTATTCATCATTGGCTGTAGCATCTTCATATATTAATCCAACATCTTCTATTTTATCAGTTTATCGAAATCCTAAAATAGATACAGCAATTTGAAACATCACATTAATACAACATTAATTGTATAAATGGAAGTGGAACCTTCTTTATAATATTGTATAGATCAGGGGGTCGTTTCATCAAATCAACTCCATGACAGTCATAACTCCCTAAACTGTTCCATAATGTAAAAAATGGCAGCGAAAATTAATACTGATGATACAAACATCCCGTTTACATGAAAAGATGTGTTACTTAAGGCATCTTAGAATTTATAAAATTGAGAAAACTCGAGGAGGCTTTTGCGATGTACGAATCTAGATGTGTAGGTAAGAGGATACCGTAATTGACTAATTACGGAAAGAAGACCCAAATCGTGTTCACTTTAGAGAAAATGATTAAATTAAGATATTTTAAGACCCAACTTTTAATACTTTTTCATCAAAAGATACATATAATATTATTCATATCAAGCATTTTGTGAAAAGGGAAAATCTAGGAAAAATACATGATATACTGTCTTCGTTCACATGGGTCTGTATATACAGTCTGTATATTTTCGATGCTGATTCTATGGTAGACGGATGTGGGTATTTTTAATGTAAATCTCATTTACTTGTTGGGGGTCAAGAAGCCATAAGAACATATTGTCCGTCTGTACAATAAAATATGAACATTACTAACAATATTTGTTAAAGGAATGGTAAAGGATAGGGTATGGAGATCAGGAAATAAATATTCTCTTAATTTACATTTCTTTTTTTTTCGCAGCCCATAGACTAACTAACAGCTGGCTTGTGATGGCGTTTTTTTAGATACGACAGGTCTGGAGTACCGACAAGTCACTTGTTAGCGAAGTTGTCGCTGGTCTTGGCAAAGACGGCTTTGTGAAACACTTAGCGGACAAGTTGAGCGACAGTGTCGAGATGTCGCTGATCTTGTCGTTATGACGGTTTGATGAAACGACCCCTAGAACTACTATTTGGCACCTCAGTCAGACTAATATAGAAAGGTGGTTGCATTGTTTTCAGAGCAAAAGTTTCCATTGGAGGTTTTAACAAAGCATTCAACATCTTCATATATTAACCCCTATCACCAAGAAATATATGCATGCGCACATATGCAGTTCTAATTTTAGCTGCTCCCGATCTCACTACTCTGGTACACATGCGGTGCATGTGCTGAGCTAGTCAGCGGTCGCAGCGCTGTTTTTAACACTGTACATGCCACTGAATTCAGTGGTAAGAGTAGTTCAGTGGGGCTTTTGCTAAACAGTCGGGTAACGTTGCGTCGCGTTGGTAGAAATTTTCGAACATTTTTCAGGAAGGTGTCTTCAAGGGGACAAATTGAAAAAGTGTCCATCTCAGTATGATTTTTCCTGTTTTCAGGCTAAAAACGACAAACAAGGGAATAAAGAAAACAATAGAAGGATAATGCAAAGAAAACGTACAGTCCGTCCCAGTGGCAGTGGCTGCGCTGCCGGCGGTGCAGCTTCCCTCTGTACCCCGTCTGTGTTAGATCTAGATTCTTCTTCTTCTTCTTCTTCTTCCAGTAGTGTGCATAAACCTCCAAGGAGTATCGTCGCACAGCAGTTGGTTGTCTATCAGGCGATCAAACGTGTTGCTCGAAAACTTATTTTAGAAAAATAATAATTCCCAAAACGAACACATCTACACTATATACAAATTGTTCTCATATTTTGGGTTAATGTATGCCGACATCTTTGACTCGTGTCTTGAAGATGTCGATCGATGGTAGTCAGTAGACGTAAGTAAAGGTAACAAAACTAGATTAAATTAATTGAAGCTACTAACAGACTAATATAATGCTTACCTGTCACCATCTTCCCCTGACCCTGAGGCTGAGCTTGAACTTGAAGCCATCGTACGATGATACACCATCCCAGTGGCCTGTACTTTCACGGATGATGTCTGATGATGATGATGATGACGATGATCGTGACACAGTGCAAAGCACTTTATGCATGAAAAGATATGCAGCGTAGACCAGAGCATGACTAGCCTACATGTACCGTACGTGTATAGGCAGGCTAGGCCTAGTCTGCAAGCACAGACCCTAATTTGACACTTTATCAGAAAAACATTGTGTCTTGACAGAAGCCTAATTCAGCTACCTTCTGGTCGGAAGGAGCAGCTATAGTACATGGCCTATAGTAGTCTTACAGTGCAGGCACTCTTTTACGACTGACCAGGGTTTGTGCCTGCAAACTAGGCTAGGCTAGGCTAGGCCATGCACAGCTCAGGCCATTCCACGAATCCGGGAAATGTAAACACAGCTAAAATTATTAAAATTATTAAACATCTCTGTGTTTTCAATCCAAAGTTCAATAAAACAGTGATTAATTGAATAATTAATTAATTAATCCAACAATCGATTTATTCATGGCATAAGAAATCAAATAATTAATTCATGCTGCCATCAGGCCACCTTTTTTTTTCCCGCTCCTTTTCTTTTTCTTTTCTTTTTTTTTTTTGCTGCTAAAAAAAAGATACCATACATAAAATTCCTGAAAAATGTTCGAAAATTTCTACTAACGCGACGTGACGTTACCCGACTGTTTAGCACTAGGCCGCCCAGCTCCCCCCGCTGCGCTGGCCTGGGAGGCTAGGGAGCGACTGTTCCCGGACAATGGGCTGTGCGCATTGCTTTCTCATATCTAGGGAGCGAATCGGAAGCCAATCGAGGTGCGGTTAGTGAAAATCACATATCATGGGAGCGGTCCGAGAAGGTTGAAAATGGGGGACGTCACAACGGCACATACATGTGTGACATTATATATGAGTGCCCCCCCCCCCCCCCCCCCCCCACCCCGGGCTCTCTCCCAATCCCATATTGCTTTAATATTGGATAGCCAGGACTAGCTTCCTGAGTGTAAAAAAAAAAAATGGGCTAGGGCCTATCGGTATACGCCTTTTACATCACAAAGCTAGGTCAGTAGGTGTTTTATTCCGCCAATCTAACAGCGCACATTAGCAGGACATGGAAAATGCCCTGAAATATGCCATTCCTGATAACTCCTGTGACAGGTTCTTCACCACAACATCTCCTACTAGGGAAACTTTTGGAATGTTTGTGTTAAAATGATTTTGTTGGTTTAATTAATAAATTTGGCAAAATATATCATAAGAAATTTGCGAGAACTCACAAGTGTTTGTGTATCCATGCCTCCTCTTGTCATGCAGATTTCAAATGGCGGCTGCGTGCGATGGCGCGCGCTGTCAGTGATACAACCATAATCGAAACTATACGATGTGGTGCAGTGGTGGAGATGTCTGACTAAATTTCCATTAATTCAACAAAAAGTCAACGTAGATGGCACTAAGCCAGTTGAGACCTCAACGTTTAGCATTAATGGAAATCTCCACCACTGCACCACATCGTATAGTTTCGATTATGGTTGTATTGCCGACAGCGCGCATCGTCGTACGCAGCCACCATTTAAAATCTGCATGACAAGAGGAGGCATGGATACACAAACACAGGTGAGTTCTTGCAAATTTCTTATACTATATTTTGCCAAATTTATTTGGCAAAATCATTTTAACACAAACATTCCAAAAGATTTACTAGGAGGAGATGCTGTGGTGAAGAACTTGTCAGTCACGGGAGTTATCAGGAAAGGCATATTTCAGGGCATTTTCCATGTCCTGCTAACCCGTACGCAATTGGCGGAATAAAACACCTAGCTTCGGGATGTAAAAGGCGTATAGCCCATTTTTTTTTTTTTTACACTCGGGAAGCATTCAAGAACATGTGTAGCAAGATTGTGAGGCTACCCACCCAAATTACCCAAATTACACATCACAGGGTTACCACAATTTGTCAGTTAGTGTCGAGTCCTTGACTGGCATACTATTTTCCTCCTCTTTTTTTACAGCTGCTCTGAAGCGCATGTTGAATTTGAATGCTGTGCCAACTAAAGCTTCTCTTGCAGAGCCAGCATGGAAGGTAACCTACATTATAGACACGTATGCGCACCGCTGGCATTAGCCGGGCGCCGCCATTTTGTGTCCTAAAATGTCACTTTTCGCGCGTTGGTACGTTCTTCACGTCTTCTCATCTTATGCATATTCATTTTTTCCCTGTCCCGCTGTTGAATGAAAACTTGGTTTGTCAATCGTACCTCTAGATTCAGTAAATCAAGCTCGTTCCAAACATATATAATTTGCCACTATTTCATGTCATAAAAATACAGCAAAATTGGCTTCGAAATAACCTTGATTGTCATATAATCGATTCATAAAATCATGGTTTATTATTTGTTGCCATGGTTATTATTCAACGGTTTTCCAGGTATCAACATACATTTATTTTTATTGTTTATCATCCACTCTTTAAATTGTTCATATGGTTTTACAAGTCTTATTCGATAGTTTTTTTTTTATTAGCCCCGAAAGTCGAGGTAGCTTCACCAACTTTCCTCTTTATTTTGACCGTCATCCGGAAATTCTTCGGAAATTACGGAATACGGATACGGATACAAATTGCAGTGTGTGAGGTGATATTTCATATTTTGGAATATTGTTAACAATTTAATAATAACTTTAGGTCGATTTGACTAAATTTTGGTAGATTTTGAAGAGTTTGAAATCACCGCAAAAGCAGCAATCCCCAAAACACAACGCTCGCTACGGGAAGTCGGACTTCTGCTACCCCAATGCAGGCGGCGTACGGCTAATCCATATCTCGATAGACATGGGGGATTGCTGCTCTTGCTGTAATATCAAACTCTTCAAAATCCACCGAAATAAAGTCAAATCGACGTAACATTGTTATTAAATCGTTAACAATATCCTAAAACATGAAATATCACCTCACACACTGCAAATTTGTATATGTATTGTGTAATTTCCGACGAATTTCCGGATGACGGTAAAAAAAAGAGGAAAGTTGGTGAAACTACCTCGACTTTCGGGGCTAATAAAAAAGAAACTATCGAATAAGACTTGTAAAATCAAATGAACAATTTGAAGAGTGGATGATAACAATTAAAAATAAATGTATGTTGATACCTGGAAAACCATTGAAAAATCACCATGGCAACAAATAATAAACCATGATTTTATTAATCGATTATATGACAAACAAGGTTATTTTCAGGCCAATTTTGCTGCATTTTACTGACATTAAATAGTGGCAAATTACATATGTTTGGAACGAGCTTGATTTACTGAAGCTAGAGGTACGATTGACAAACCAAGTTTTCATTCGACAGCGGGACAGGGAAAAAAATGAATATGCATAAGATGAGAACGTATCCACGCGCGAAAAAGTGAAATTTAGGCAACGATCTTAGACGGAAATGTCACAAAATGGCCGCGCACAGCTAATTCCACAAAGTACATGCGTTTTTGGAGCGGTGCGCATACGTGTAGAATGAAGCTTTGCATCAGGTTCTCACAATTACATTGTATTTATTTCACAATCAAATGTCTTGCTCAAATTTCCTAATTGTTGGAGCAGACTGGGTTTAAAAGTTGATTGCTTTCTCTATTTATATTTTGATTAAAGACATTTTAAGATAAGATATATATTTCCAATTCAATTCAAACATAAAAATCCAAACGTAACATTTGATAAGATTGAAAAAAAAAATATGTGCAAATCATTGATTGTTTGTTGTTGGAATACCCTTAGTTTATTCATTATATACCCATGGAAATTCATCCTGTTTCCAGAGTAATTTTTGTCTCGCCCACCAGAGGTGAAGGCGAGACTAAAGGATCCAAATTCCGTCGTCCGTCCGTCCGTCACAAACGTTATGACAGATAACTCTGCATTCGTCACTCACTTTTCAACCAAACTTGGGTTGTAGATGCACTGAGGGGACCTGCATGTTATGGTGCCGTTGGAGGTCACATGATAAGGTCAAAGGTCATTTCAGGTCAAATGTTAAAGTTTACCTGCAAGACTCTCTTATGACAGATAACTTTGCAACCATCACTCACTTTTCAACCAAACTTGGGTTGTAGATGCACTGAGGGGACCTGCATGTTATGGTGCCGTTGTAGGTCACATGATAAGGTCAAAGGTCATTTCAGGTCAAATGTTAAAGTTTACCTGCAAGACTCTCTTATGACAGATAACTTTGCAACCGTCAATCACTTTTCAACCAAACTTGGGTTGTAGATGCACTGAGGGGACCTGCATGTTATGGTGCTGTTGGAGGTCACATAAGGTCAAAGGTCATTTCAGGTCAAACGTTAAAGTTTTCCTGCAAGACTCTCTTATGACAGATAACTTTGCAACCGTCACTCACTTTTCAACCAAACTTGGGTTGTAGATGCACTAAGGGGACCTGCATGTAATGGTGCCGTTGGAGGTCACATGATAAGGTCAAAGGTCATTTCAGGTCAAATGTTAAAGTTTACCTGCAAGACTCTCTTATGACAGATAACTTTGCAACCGTCACTCACTTTTCAACCAAACTTGGGTTGTAGATGCACTAAGGGGACCTGCATGTTATGGTGCCGTTGGAGGTCACATGATAAGGTCAAAGGTCATTTCATGTCAAACGTTAAAGTTTACCTGCAAGACTCTCTTATGACAGATAACTTTGCAACCGTCACTCACTTTTCAACCAAACTTGGGTTGTAGATGCACTGAGGGGACCTGCATGTTGTGGGGCCGTTGGAGGTCACATGATAAGGTCCAAGGTCATTTCAGGTCAAACATGATAGTTTACCCGCAAGACTCTCTTATGGCATAACTTTGTAAACGTCACTTTCCAAGCAGTAATGTAGATATATGCAAGCATAACTTATGCAGATTTATGCACTTGGGGGACCTGTTGCATGGCAACAGAGATCACGATATTTCTAGTTATCGCATGTGGGCGAGACACGTTATCGCTAATGCCTTGTTTTAAATAATCTGCTATCATTAAACTGCAAAAATGTATCAATTTGTCTTCATTGTTAGGTGCAAGGCCTTCTACATTGTTTAGCCATAAAAAGGCTCTCTTATTTTGGTGATCTTTACCAGACACATTTCTTGATCAATATTGTTCTATTTTTTTACAGAGGTGCATCTAGGTCAAATCTAGATGGCTATTGTTTTTGATGATGCCTCCCCCATTGTTTAGCCTTTAATAGGGTTAAAGGTCATATTTTGATGGGTACTTTTTGTTTTGATGAATTTAGTTCAAATTTGTTAAGGGGATGTATCATGAGATAATCTAAAGGCCTATCTTTTTGAGTGGTACTGCCCTTGTTGCTCTGTCTCATTTTGGGTCAAAAGTGAATATGGCTTTAAAGAAATACTGTATATTTTTTGTAATACTTCGCTAAATGCTCCATCTCATTTATGATATTGTATGAGGGTGAATTCATGATGGTCTGGGGGATACATTTGCTTAGCCAACTGAATGAAATTCAGCCTATGTTCAGGATGTATTAAATAAACCCTTCAATTCTTCTTCTTGTGTGCATTCTTCTTCTGTATATTCTTTTATGTAAATTATCCTTCTTCTTTACATGTACATTACATTCTCTTGATCCCTGTTTACATTTCCACATGTTCTTGTCTTAAATTGTATTTATACAGGTTCTAGTTTATGATCGCTTTGGCCAAGATGTTATTTCTCCTCTTCTGTCAGTTAAGGAGCTGAGGGATATGGGAGTTACGCTTCACTTGTGAGTTTCTGCCTGTCCCACATTAGAAATATGCTGTTTTAGAAATCATAGTAGACCACTTTACTCTTTTTGTGATGATTTAATTGCAAAATTTAAAGGTTATAGTGTATAAAGACATGTATGTGTATATTTCTGTGGAATTTGTGTTCTTTTTTGTAGGGGGAATTTGATTATGCTGTTGAATATAATTTAAAGGGATACTCAACCACAGATTGTGGACGTTTTTATGCCGCGAGAGGGCACCGTGATCCTGATCATGCCAGTGCCGTATATAGATAGAGTCTGGCCAACTCGGCTCCAGTTGGGTAACAACATGGCGCATATTCCTTTGTTGCAAGCTTACATAACAAAGGAATATACGCCATGTTGCTACCCAACTAAAACCGAGTTGGCCAGACTCTCTATATACGGCACTGGATCATGCCGTTGTCCTGCGGGAGCAAACTTTGAACAGGCTGTTCGCCACGCAACATGCACACTCCGTCTGAGCTCGAGCTCTTGTGCGAGATTCGGTCGGCTTCGTGCAGTCCGAAATGTAATCCCAGTAGTCCAACGGACGCGTTCAACGCACAAACTTGTGTTTGAGTGAATGGGGCTTACGCAATCCTGACTTTCCCCAAGGCTGCCTGGTGGCGTATCCCTTTAAATATACAATTTGATATTTGTACATTACTAGAAGATGTAGTTATTTTGAACACAAATTTGTTTTCTAATTATTCAGTATATCTATATTGTTAATGTTTGTAGATTATTGCATTCTGATCGAGATCCTATACCAGATGTGCCGGCTGTATACTTTGTGCTACCAACAGAAGAAAATGTGCAGAGAATATGTCAGGTATAGGCTTATATTCTTACCTACAATAATTCAAGTTACCATACACATCTATCTTCTTCATCAAAGCAACACAATACTTGTTTGTGTGTGTCTTCAAAGACTATTGGCAGGTTTTTTTTATAAACATGTGTGAATTTCATTGAACATCTGGTGTCATACGTGTATTCAGATGTATAAATTACCATATAATTACCCTTTCAGTGGCTAATTGTTGTATAGAGGTATAATAATAGAGTATAGGTAGTGGGTTTGATTTCCGGCTTGGCACTTGTGTCCTTAAGCAAGACATTTGATCTACATTGCTCCTCTCCACCCAGTGAAAGTCACTGTGGTTTGATCAGCATTGTGAGCGTCTATAAAAAGGCGCCTGGCTTGAATGCTCTCCAGGGAGTAGAGAAAGTGCATACATTATGTGTAGGCAAGACATGATGAATATGATGACCTTGGTTATGATATATCTGTAAAGCACTTTTAGACATTTAGAATGCGCTTTGTAAATCCCAAAAATTTATTATTGTTCTGTAATTTAACGTTTAAATAAATTCAATGAAAAAAGGCACCTGTCAATAACAGCCTTATCGTCTAATGAATGATTATTTTTCTTGAATGAGTTATTCTGAAGAGTCACTGTGAGTTGTAGTATGATATACAGTATAATTGATTTTATTTGTACATACAGGACTTTCAGAATCAGACGTACATATCATACTACTTGAACTTCATCTCAGCAATTTCTCGTCAGAGATTAGAAGACCTAGCCAGTGCTGCTCTACAGTCTAATGCTGTCAGTCTCATATCTAAGGTTGGTAGTTCAGTCTTCACCTAGCTCTGGATATAGGCAGCTTTACTCTCATAGAAATGATGAAAATTGTCCGTTTTGTTTGTTTTTTTGCTGGAGGCATTTGTTTTCAGGTTGTCCGTCCATCTGTCCATCTTGCTTTCCTGTTAACGCAATATCTCAAGAGCTATTTGAGGTATGAATTTCAAAGTGGTTACTAGCATATCACAATAAGAAGACGATCTGATTAAATTTTGGCGTATGTAGGTCAAAGGTCATAGAAGTAAATTTCTGAAATTACAAACGCGATATCTCTTTGAGGTATGAACTTCAAACTTGGTGCTAGTATGTATCACTGTAGGAAAAACCTTAGGAAGAACCGTAGGAAGATGATCTATTTACATTTTGGGGTATGTAGGTTGAAGTTCAAAGGTCATAAAGGTCAATTCTGAAATGGCAGGTTTTAGCCTTGTTATGCTATGGTCACAACTGATCGTTCATGTTTTTGCATCTGCGTGCGACATGTCAGGGCCCTGTATGGAGCCATGGGCTTCGTGAGACTTCCACAAGGAGCATGCGCGATGCTCGCAAGAAGCATGTGCAGAAAGTATGATGGCTGGGCGTGTCACATGCATTCATCAGAATGCTTTTAATGGTGTTATAATAGATCTGAAAGTACCTCAGTCACTTTCAAGGAATTCCTAGGAAAAGTGCGTTTGCGCATAGAGGCAAGCGTATTGAAAATTGTGAATACAGTGTAACCTCATTATAAAGAACACTGTTATCCAAACTCTCATTATAACAATGTTATTTTGCTGATCCCATTTCTTTGTACAATATTGTTTTTTAGTCCTGATATAACAAGGTTTCAATATTAAGAGATAATATCCTTGGTCCTAAGGAGTTTCTTATATAAACAGGGTTTCACTGTGACTGGCAGAGATAGTTATTGCATCATAAATGGGCGTGTCTTAGATTATGAGATGACGTCTTGCTATAATGGTTCTCTTATGTAAACAGGGTTTCACTGTGACTGGCAGAGATAGTTATTGCATCATAAATGGGCATGTCTTAGATTATGAGATGAAGTCTTGCTATAATGGTTCTCTTATATAAACAAGGTTTCACTGTGACTGGCAGAGATAGTTATGGCCTCATAAATGGGCGTGTCTTAGATTATGAGATGACGTCTTGCTATAATGGTTCTCTTATATAAACAGGGTTTCACTGTGACTGGCAGAGATAGTTATGGCATCATAAATGGGCGTGTCTTAGATTATGAGATGACGTCTTGCTATAATGGTTCTCAGAATACCCATTCAAAACAAATATTTTAAGGTTATTTTATCTCACTGACTTAAAATTTCAGATAAAATTAATCGCAGAATACACCCCTGGTCATCACAACAGATTGAGTCATGATCTTAACCAAATTTAAGCACCGGCATATACATGTAGGAGATGCAGTCACATTTATCTTGTTTTATTGTTGTTGTAATTCAACTTGGAGTGAGCCACAGAAGGGACAAGGGGTCTTTAATGGTCATTAATGTTGACTTCTCCATTTCATCTGCATTTTATTTTTGTATTTTACATTTAACAGGTATTTGCTTATTGTGCACTGATGCTGTTCAAATCGTTTCTTTGTAACTTTTGAAAAATACTATGATTCACAAAAATGATCTTAACTTTGAAGTTTTGCTTTAGATCTGTGTGAAATTCACACAAAATATAGGTGATACTACTACAGGATTACTTGTGAAATTTCTTTTAGGTTACTTAAGTATTTTTTTTTATGCTACCAGTAAAAAATCTCTTAAAATGGCCCTACTTTATGTCTCAGTTTGCTCCCATATTTAAATGTGATTACCTTTATCTTACGTTTTCTATGTTACAGGAATTTTATATCTAATAAATGAGTAGTTTCATTCTGAAGCTATTACAAGTGATAGGCATTAACCCTAGAATTTAATATAATATTCATTCCTTTTATTATTGTTATGAAACTATATCATCAACCTACATGTACATTTCACTTCAGTAGTCTTTACATGTTCATGTATTATTGATGTTTACTTAGATTCATTTGGTTCATGAATAGAAATATTGCTTATTAACTTAAAATCTAATGCTGTTCTAAGATAGGCAAGAATTATTGATTTCAGCAAAAACATAACTGGTATTATATTTTATGAATTTCTTTGTGAATAGAAAGAGTCTTGAATGATAGAATGCAATTTTTAAAATACCTTAAGGCAAAAGTAATTAATTATATTACTGAACAAATAAATTGATTCTTTTCATTCTCATTCATTCTGAAAGGTTTTTGACCAGTATTTGAATTTCATCACCTTAGAGGATCACTTTTTCACAGTTAGGCATCAGAACAGAGACTCAATATCCTACCATGGTAAGTCTATATCAAAACAAAGATTTAGTATCATACTGTCATAGGTTTATCAAGACAGAGACTCAAAGAATATCCTACCACGGTAAGTCACTTTAAAGTCAGACTCAATATCCTACCATTGTAAGTCTTTATCAAAACAAAGATTCAGTATCATACTGTCATAAGTTTAGAGACTCAATATCCTACCATGGTAAGTCAATTTAATAACAGACACTCAACATTCTACCGTGGTAAATTAATTTAAAAGCAGAAACTCAAAATCCTACCATGGTAAGTTGACTAAAATCAGTGACTCAATTTCCTGCCACGGTAAGTCTGTATCAAAACAGAGACTTACTATCCCATTATGGTAAGTCTGTATCAAAACAGAGACTTACTATCCCATTATGGTAAGTCTCTATCAAAACAGAGACTTGCTATCCCATTATGGTAAGTCTCTATCAAAACAGAGACTTACTATCTCATTATGGTAAGTCTCTATCAAAACAGAGACTTACTATCCCATTATGGTAAGTCTCTATCAAAACAGAGACTTACTATCCCATTATGGTAAGTCTCTATCAAAACAGAGACTTACTATCCCATTATGGTAAGTCTCTATCAAAACAGAGACTTACTATCCCATTATGGTAAGTCTCTATCAAAACAGAGACTTACTATCCCATTATGGTAAGTCTCTATCAAAACAGAGACTTACTATCCCATTATAGTAAGTCTCTATCAAAACAGAGACATGCTATCCCATTATGGTAAGTCTCTATCAAAACAGAGACGTACTATCCCATTATGGTAAGTCTCTATCAAAACTATCCCATTATGGTAAGTCTCTATCAAAACAGAGACTTACTATCCCATTATAGTAAGTCTCTATCAAAACAGAGACATGCTATCCCATTATGGTAAGTCTCTATCAAAACAGAGACGTACTATCCCATTATGGTAAGTCTCTATCAAAACTATCCCATTATGGTAAGTCTCTATCAAAACAGAGACTTACTATCCCATTATAGTAAGTCTCTTTCAAAACAGAGACATGCTATCCCATTATGGTAAGTCTCTATCAAAACAGAGACTTACTATCCCATTATGGTAAGTCTCTATCAAAACAGAGACATGCTATCCCATTATGGTAAGTCTCTATCAAAACAGAGACGTACTATCCCATTATGGTAAGTCTCTATCAAAACTATCCCATTATGGTAAGTCTCTATCAAAACAGAGACTTACTATCCCATTATGGTAAGTCTCTATGAAAACAGAGACTTACTATCCCATTATAGTAAGTCTCTATCAAAACAGAGACATGCTATCCCATTATGGTAAGTCTCTATCAAAACAGAGACGTACTATCCCATTATGGTAAGTCTCTATCAAAACAGAGACTTACTATCCCATTATAGTAAGTCTCTATCAAAACAGAGACATGCTATCCCATTATGGTAAGTCTCTATCAAAACAGAGACTTACTATCCCATTATGGTCAGTCGATCAAAACAGAGACTTGCTATCTCATTATGGTAAGTCTGTATCAAAACAGACACTCCATATCTTACCATGGGAAGTGTACATTATGTCCCATAAAAAAAATACAATTGGACTTTCAGCATCTATAGCTTCCAAAATTGGGAATTAATCTGATTATGGATTACGATTAGGAAATTATAACTAATTATCTAAATCTCAGCGAAAAACCCATCTGATTTGGTTCAGTAGTCACAAAGAATCAATTTTGTAACTTTTCATATAAATCGTCAATAAAATGTATTGAAATGTATATCAAATTAAAAATTTGAGTTGATTCAATTTGATTTTATATACTGGCTAACATTTAAAAAAAACCATGAAGGTTTTGCTTTTATTATATTTTGGTTTCGGGGTTGTAATTCATTCATTTAAAGAATATTTTGCAATGTCAAAGAGACAATTTTCTCCAGTTGTTACATATATATATATATATTTATATTTAAAGTTAAATATCAAATTTTGTTAATGACTTGTAAGCTGAGCAATGTTACCCATGTAATTCCTGTATCCATCAATCAATCTGATGTGAAAGACGGCAATGGATTCCATGATAATCTGTGTAATTATTTAATTTTTCTAGCCATCAATCGGAGTGATGTGAAAGACACAGAGATGGATTCCATCATGGATACTATCGTTGATAGCCTCTTCTCATTCTTTGTTACCATGGGAACTGTGCCGATCATCAGGTCTGCCAAGGGAAATGCAGCAGAGATGGTGGCAGAGGTAGGAAGAAGAGTGAGAGGTGGGGTACACCATAGTATTTCCGATCATCCTCCTAACTTTGATAATGATTGGTTGTAAAATTTATTGCTATGTAAATGATGATTCAAACTAAGATCTTAAATCATTGGTATAGCTTTTGAAAGGAGAACACTAAATATAATACAAGCTGTTATCTTCCTTATTTTAAAGTCTACTATAGGTTAATGTAGTAACCCTATATTGACGGGGCCCTTTTGAAAGGTTCAAAAGATGACCCCCTGAGATCTCACTTGTAAAGTGACCAAAGCAAAATTTTACACCCACAACCTCTTAAATTACATAAAACACAGGACCACAGCATGAATTTTGTTGACAATCTTTATTTGTTATTAAATGTGAATTAAATTCATGTACATTTGTAATTATTTAGCAAAGAAAGCTTAAGGAGTGTTGCATCTTGTGCACAGTGTTTTAATCAAAATATTTGAACACTAGCGTGGAAGGTGTTAATTGAGCTAATTCAATTCTTGTCTTGTTCCTTTTTTTTATGAGCTTTGTTAATTGAATATTGTATCCGGAGCAATATTCATACAAATCAGATAACATGTAATTCTTGATTGAGAAATGCAAACTGACTTTAATGATCAGAAATTATATTTCTCGGTATGTATGTAATTCATAAGTTCTCTATTTTCGGGCTAATATTTTTTCTCGAAATGTCACATGATTATGTAATCACTATTTAACTGTATACAAATAATTTCTTGGTACTACAAAATTTCAATATGGCACGGAAAAGAGACATGATAACGAAGCTTTTCGACCTGCACTCATCAGGTTATCACGCAGGTAAATTACTTGAAATCAGCTATATTATACTTGATGAACCCGGACGCAACCCAGACGTTGTAATTTCAGAACAATCGCAAGGCTTGGACGAACTCCTTTTGTCTGACAGAAGGGGTTCGTGCGATTGAATGTAGGCGGCTTCCAGAAACCGTAAATGCGCTGCGCTTCTGGCCCGGGACATAATCGAGAATTGATCATCGGCATAGCTTTGTGCGCAAGCTGGATTGTTCAGCAAGTGGAGACCAATCGTTGAATCGCATTTGGCTATCTTTGGTCTGTTAACGGGCATTTCAGATTTACAGGCACGGACGGGCTGCGTGCGCTGATTGGTTGTACGGTTCCGAATAGTCGAGGGGACGTGTTGTTTAATGCGATCAGCCAACCGCTGAGAAGTACGGCCCACGTACCTGGCATTGCACCGGCACTGAAATTGGTAAATAACATTACTCAAGTGGGGGGTGGGTAGTACATCCTTGCTAGTTGACGGTAGCATCCTGTGTGTAGAAAACACAATGCGTGTCCAAATCTGGTGTCAGATTTGGATTGTGCCTCCAGCGTCCGTGTTATGGTGCGAGATATAACATGCTCAGGGTAACCATTGTCAAGGAGAATAGTTTTGATTTTCGCGATTTCGGGAGCTAATTTGCACTCAGAGCAAATCCTGAGGGCGCGGCACACTTATTTTCTAATGATCCCCATTAGGCCCCGCGCTCGCTAACATTTTTGTTGGCTTTCATGAAACGCGCCTGCTACAGAACGCCACCGATCTTAATATAGTCCCGCGTGTGTATTGTCGGTATGTTGATGATACGTTTGCAATTTTTGACAACCGCGCAGCGTGTGAGGTTTTCCTTACACAACAGAACCGGCTCCATCCCGCGCTAAAATTCACATGTGAAATTGAACTGTCCGATGCACTCCCATTTCTCGACGTTCTCGTGGAGAGAAGTCCACATTCACCGGGCAATACACGAGATGGGACTCGTACAGTGCAACTTCATACAAGATTGGGCTCATTAGAAACTTAGGATTTGCTCTGAGTGCAAATTAGCTCCCGAAATCGCGAAAATCAAAACTATTCTCCTTGACAATGGTTACCCTGAGCATGTTATATCTCCACCATAACACGGACGCTGGAGGCACAATCCAAATCTGACACCAGATTTGGACCTGCCAAATGCCCCGTGTATCTCAAACTACCCTGGAGGGGTAAGGTATCTGACAAATATGCCAGTCAGATCAAACACGCAGTGTCACGTTGCTATTACGCGGTTTTGACTCGCATTGTGTTTTCTACACACAGGATGCTACCGTCAACTAGCAAGGATGTACTACCCACCCCCACTTGAGTAATGTTATTTACCAATTTCAGTGCCGGTGCGATGCCAGGTACGTGGGCCGTACTTCTCGGCGGTTGGCTGATCGCATTAAACAACACGTCCCCTCGACTATTCGGAACCGTACAACCAATCAGCGCACGCAGCCCGTCCGTGCCCGCAAATCGGAAATGCCCGCTAACAGACCAAAGATGGCCAAATGCGATTCAGCGATTGGTCTCCACTTGCTGAACAATCCAGCTTGCGCACAAAGCTATGCCGATGATCAATTCTCAATTATGTCCCGGGCCAGAAGCGCAGCGCATTTACGGTTTCTGGAAGCCGCCTACATTCAATCGCACGAACCCCTTCTGTGCAGACAAAAGGAGTTCGTCCAAGCCTTGCGATTGTTCTGAAATTACAACGTCTGGGTTGCGTCCGGGTTCATCGAGTATAATATAATTGATTTCAAGTAATTTGTTATATACCTGCATGATAACCTGATGAGTGCAGGTCGAAAAGCTTCGTTATCATGTCTCTTTTTTGTGCCATATTGAAATTTAACTGTATGTTCAAATTTTGTAAAAAATTAGTTACTTTCTTTTAATCTGTACTCAACAACAATACCACACTTATCTCTACATGTAGATATAGATAACTAGGTATGAATGAATATTTGATTCCTTATTTTCAGAAACTGGATAAGAAGCTTAGAGAGAACCTTCGTGATGCCAGGAATAGTCTTTTCACAACAGACAGTGTCCAGTCAGGTCAGATAAGGTGAGTGTGAAAGGACATTGTCCAGGAAGCACGACTGAAATGCATAGGGGTGGCTCAGGATGATTTTGTCCTCAAAGCTACTGAAGTAGCTCCCATAGCCTTTCAAGTACTTGTAGATCCTGCATGCATAATTGGGAGAGGGGATGATATGGGTAAAGGGATGTTTTGATACCCTCATGCAGGGCTCCACTCAAAGAAAGTAAAGTTTCATATCTACTTAGTATATCAAACGGTTATCAAATTATCACAAATTGATTATTTTCATATACAAGAAATTAGCAATTCTGCATTGTGTGCAATACATTTGAAGAAATGTCTATTTTGGCAGCAAGCTGCGCTGTGATTTTTTTTATGCTGCACAGTACCTGTTGCTCAAACTTCTATAAATTTGGTATCAAAGGATGCTTGAACATATCGCGGCACGCAACCATGGGGGATGGACCCCCCAGCCCAAGCCCTTTTTTAGGCTTAAAGTGATAATGCATGAGCCCCATGTTAAAATGTAATTAGGGGGTCCAGATGTATGTTTTTGGCGCAGATGTGTCCTGGTCCCCTGTTAGTGTGGAGCCCTGCCTAAGGACCTATTCTTGTCACAAACTGCCTTACAGATACCAACTCAGCTTTATTTCATGATAATGTGCCAGCTCCACACAACTTACATGTAGGTAGTTAAGAGCAGTTCAGAAATATAGTAAGAACATAAGAAATTACATATAAAAGCTACTCTAAAAATTCACTTGTAGCACAAGAACATATCCTTGTGCCTTTAACAACATGATTGCCCCCTATTTCATAATCTATTCTATTCCCACAAGTTAGGCATTCTAATTTTCAATTTTGTTTTGAGTTAGTTAAATGCTATTACTTGTTAATATAATACTATAACAAGTAATATCATTCTAACACAATTTTGCATTAGAGACCATGATGGGGAAAATGTTCCTGTATGGATCACATATTTCATAGAATGAAAAGTAATCACTAAATGTTTTTTATAACTTCTCAATCAATTTTTCAGTTTTCAGCGTCCTCTCCTTGTAATCTTAGATAGAAACATGGATATGGCTACACCTCTTCACCACACATGGACATACCAAGCATTGTCACATGATGTTTTGGTAAGCCAGTCAGCCTTATCGTATACATAGAGAATAGGGACTGAAATTGGACTTGCGATTACATAATGTGTTTATTATCTTTCTCATGTGGATTTGGAGTGGCTTTCCTTGTTGATATAAAACCTTTTATCAAAATATGGAAAATCTTGCTGATTGAGGTTTGCTTTACAGACATATGCATAGTAGAAACAAATGTGTGCATTATTGTCCTTCCTATGATCAAAGAGACCCATTGGATTGGATGTCAATCATTAGATCAATCGCAAGACTGTGCATGATTTGAATCAAATTTGGCCATCTATAAAGGCCCATATACCCTGTAATATTGATTTTACCATTTCATCATTATTAACATCAACAGGAATATTTCATTTCATTTCGATAGTCATGTCAGTAGTAATGCGCTCTCAGATTGTAGTGGGATGGTATAATATGACATGGGACAAAGAAGTCTTTTTACCACCACTACCCATAATAATATAGCACACTTATATTGCGCCATCTATCTTGTAATGCTATTCTGAGATGCATTGTAAAGCAAAGAAGAAGAGAGGAAATATAGTGGGCTAGAGAATATTATAAAGTTTTCATGAACTATTTACTAAATGTACTGGGCATCGCTCCATTCAATTTGTTTACCTGTCAATTGATTACTTTTGTAATGTATGCTTTGAATTTTCAGGACTTACAGCTGAATAGAGTAACGTTAGAGGAGACAGTGCCTATCAGTAGCCCTGGGGCAGGGGCAGGGAGAACGAGGAAAAAGGTCAAGTCTTATGATCTCTCATGCACAGACAAGTTCTGGATAGGACAGAAGGGAAAGTAAGTCTTCTGATCTTTCCTGCACAAATAAGTTTGGGATAGGACAGAAGGGAAAGTAAGTCTTCTGATCTTTCCTGCACAGATAGGTTCTGGATACGATGTAAGGAAAAGGAAGACCGAATGTCTGATTTACACGAAATTTTGCATGGAGGTACATTGAAGTATTAACAACGCGTTCATGTTTTCATTTAAAAGATCCAATCTTCAATATGCAAATTATACGCATATTAATTACGAAAGTACGCTAACTATTAACATGATGACAAAGAGAGCGGACAAAGTATACAGCTACTAATTGTACCCTCCACAATTGCTCTGGTAGACAAAAGAACATCCCTTCATTGCTATTATGTAAAATAAGTCGAACAGGTGAATATGCATGTGACACCTGTTCTATATACTTTTACATAATAGCAATCAAGGGATGTTCTTTTGTCAGTATTTGTAATCAGAGAGTATATATAAAGTTGATTCTGTTGTAAAACTTCATGCTGACGATGGAGTTTGCATGACTCCGAAACATGTACCATTTCTTAAAATGCTTCGTCGTCTTTGTTGTTTTTATTTTGAAACTGTTATTGTGTCATTCTTTTAGGAAATCATATGTTATTATTATTATTAGTATTATTAACTGCAATTGTCAATTTACAACCAATATCCATGTTTAAGATATTTTTTTTTCTTGACAGCCCATTCCCAGAGGTAGCTGAGGCTGTTCAGAGTGAGTTGGATGCATATAGAGCATCTGAAGATGAAGTTAAGAAACTCAAATCAGCCATGGTAAGATTGTATGAAGCTTTCTTTGTCAGAATAAAACTCTCTTTCCTTTTTAATTTAATGCATTAAGAATAGGTCAAATTAAGTTAAATCATTGCTGTAGGTATAAATTATTATATTTTGTATCAATACAGATTACAGAGAGATTTAATAATTTCTGTTCATCTCACCAGTGCCACCCCTACAGTCTGCATAATGTACTGTATATGTGCAATTGTGATACCCCTCCCACTCCAATCTTTTTTGATTAATTTATTTAATTTTTAGTGGTCAAATAGCAAGGTACTAGCAATATTAAGCTGCTGTGATTTTTTTTTTTAAAGTGGATTATTAAAGAAAAGGAGAGGTAACTAAACATTGAAGTGCCTGCCCAAGTACACAAATTTCAACAATATCAACATTTACCAGACACATGTAAAACCTATGTAAGCTGTTTGTCATCATGTGCATCAGAAATTTCTAAGCAAATCTATGAAATTGTTATGCGGAGGGCTGTCAGGGACGAAGGATCGTAGTATAGACCATGTGTAGCTGCGATCTGGCATTTCTTCAGATATTTACATTAAATTCATTGGTAATGATGGACAGAACATCACAATATCAGACAATAGTTAAGATGTGTTATTCATATTTCCTTTTTACTACCATTACTCTTAATTATCTGTAACCTTAAAAGGAGGCTGAAAAAGGGAGAGATGCTAAATGCCCCAGTTTATACTTCAGCTATAGTATCATGAAAGAATCTACAATTTGGTACAAAAATAATGTTAAGAAATATGATTGTCCTAAAGAAAACAGTGATGTGCATTATGGACAGTGGATTTAGATACAGGGGATGTATTGGCCCTACAAGAATAGGCTATTTGGAGCTCTCTCAATTGAAGATGATGATGATGGTGATGATTATGATGATGACGACGATGGTTTATTTTGCCTGAGTGCTAAGAAAGTACATGTATGTGTATGCTTGTATGTAAGCAATCAGGCGACCGACTTGGTTTCCAACCCGGGTCCTCCAGTTAAGAGACCACTGCTCTACCACTGAGTCATCTCGCCTCTGTTGGTTGTCAAAGGTCATTTGATTCTAAACAGGATGTCATATATCCATAAACTTACTGGTCAAAAGATAACCCAGACTTAGGAATATGCCTGAATCCTGTGAAGCAGTCATTGTGACAGTTAAGAATACATGGCTTAATGTATGTCTTTGGAATTGTAATAAAAGTAACAATGTTTCTACATTTTATTGCAGGGACTGGAAGGTGAAGATGAGGAAGCGATTAGTATGCTTTCAGACACAACAGCTAAACTAACTTCTGCTGTGAGGTTAGTATTACAATCTATGTTTGTAAAATATACTGTTCACTCTTCAAGACTGTGTAATAGGTGTGCTTCAATTCAGGAAGTTTCATGAGAAGCTAGGTCTTCCTTAAGCCTCCCTCGTTTGCACGTGATGCAGTAAAAATTTAAAGGGGAAGTCCAGTCCAAAAACAACTTGGTTTTATTAGAAGCGGAATAATCAGACCTACAGATCAAAAAAATGCTTGAGGAAAATCGGACAACTAAAGAAAGTTATGAATTTTTTTAATGACATGAAAAACTAGAGAAACAGTGAAAATCACTAGACAAATTGGCAACTCAGTCATGGGTTTGTGATGTCATTGGTACACAACTCACCAATAATTTTGTTTATATTCTTAATACAAATTCTCGATTTTTGTCCAAGAATATGAATATTCACATACCTTGAACCAAGTTACATGTATAGTAATATGTTTTTGCATGTATAAACATTTACAAAATATTTCACGAACTTTAAAATATTGATAATGTTTTCAAATTATTACATTTCCATAATCACTCATTTCTTATGTATATTGTATAAAATATTCATATTTTCATCATTTTTGCAGAAAATTATTTATTCTGTATATATAAATAGTGTATACATGCAAAAACATATTACTATAAATATAAGTTGGTTCAAGTCATGAGGGAATCATATTCTTGGACAAAAATTTAAATTTGTATTACGAATATAAACAAAATAGTTGGTGAGTTGTGTACCCATGACATCACAGATTCATGACTGAGTTGCCAATTTGTCTAGTGATTTTCATTGTTTCCCCAGTTTTTCATGCCAGTGCATGTCATTCCTCTGTGTAACTCACTCGTACTGACACATTTTTATTTTTTAGGTCTCTCAACAGTGTCCAGTGCATATCATTCCTCTGTGTAACTCACTCATACTGACACATTTTTATGCCTCCGCCCACCGAAGGTGGGTGCCGGAGGCATTATGTTTTCGGTTTGTCCGTCCGTGCGTCCGTCCATCCGTCCCACTTCTCGTTACCGCGATATCTGAAGAATCATTTGAGTTAGGAACCTCAAACTTGGTACTAGTATGTATCCCCATACGAAGATGAACTGATTAGATTTTGGGGTAAGTAGGTCAAAGGTCAGAGGTCACAGAGGTCAATTTACATGAAATTACATGAAATTCTTGGTTTTTAGCACCGTTACCGCGATATCTCAAGAACTGTTTGAGGTAAGAACTTCAAACTTGGTACTAGTATGTTTCCCTATACGAAGATGAACTGATTAGATTTTGGGGTAAGGAGGTCAAAGGTCAGAGGTCACAGAGGTCAATTTACATGAAATTACATGAAATTCTTGGTTTTTAGCACCGTTACCGCGATATCTCAAGATATAGATATATATATACAGTTTGAGCCATCAACTGAATTTAGGCGGAGGCATATAGGAGACACAGTCGCATTCATCTTGTTATTTTTTAGGTCTCTCAACGCTGTCCACTGCATATCATTCCTCTGTGTAACTCACTCATACTGACACATTTTTATTTTTTAGGTCCCTCAACACTGTCCACTGCATATCATTCCTCTGTGTAACTCACTCATACTGACACATTTTTATTTTTTAGGTCCCTCAACACTGTCCACTGCATATAATTCCTCTGTGTAACTCACTCATACTGACATATTTTTATTTTTAATTTTGGAAGGCTAAAAGCACAGATGGAAGTGACGAAAGAAAGTTGAGAATCACTGTCAGACCATGCAGGTTACACAAGGACATGTGTATGGATAGTCTGTTGAAGACCATACATTTACTTTGTAAAAAAAATCCCAGGTACTCCAAACCAGCATTATGGATAGAAATGCTACCTTGTAGCCAGTATGAATGGATGGAGAGCCCATTCAGAGCACTAGCTAGCACTTCATACTGTGTATATTGAGTTTCTTGTATCTTTGTGTGGGTTTTTGAATAAAGGAACAGATTACCTGTTTGATGCTGGTTGTACCTTGTAATATTTATTTTAAAGTCACCATAATCCTAGATATAATCCTAGATATTACCAAAAGCAAATAATTCTTCATACATCATCAATTCATCTCATTTCTGTTTCAGTTCTCTGCCAGAATTGCTTGAGAAAAAGAGACACATTGACATGCACATGAACATTGCTACAGCACTCCTTGATCATATAAAGGTACGACTTATTTAGGATTGAGTTCAATGTTAGTAGTGACATTACTATTATGTGATGGGTTCAACTAGCGCATGAATGTAGACAATATGTGCATAGGGCATATGTACAGAAAAGAAACAACACAACTTACAAGTTCGTCTCTTGCGTTAATATGTTTGTAAAAAATGCATGACACTTTCATGTAAAAATGATGCAAAATGGTAGGAATGCTCCCTAAGGAGTGGAGATGGTGCGCATTGAAGTATTCACATAATGCGCTATATAAATGTAATATATTATTATTATTACTGTTTTTTAAAGTTATCAAACATTATGAATAATATTTGAGATACATGTTTGATCTTTTTCATTAATTTATCTGCATTTATGTTGGGTTTTTATTTTTTTAAATATGTTGGGAATGCATATAAATGATAATGATGATATTTCTGAAAAACTAACATTTTAACATAATTATTTTATCTTTAAGGCGCGAAAGCTGGATGTATACTTTGAACTGGAAGAAAAATTGATGAGTAAACAGACATTAGATAAATCGTTGATGGATGTGATCTCAGATCCTGATGCAGGCCTACCAGAAGATAAGATGAGACTCTTCCTCATCTTCTACATCTGCTCTCCATCAGTACCAGATGTAAGTAAAGTATTAGATCTCATTAGATGTTGTATTTGGTGATTCTCCATTATTACCAGATGTAAGTAAAGTATTGGATCTCATTAGATGTTGTATTTGGTGATTCTCCATTAGTACCAGATGTAAGTAAAGTATTAGATCTCATTAGATGTTGTATTCAGTGATTCTACATTAATATAAGATGTGAGCAATTGTAATGATAATAGATCTCATGTAGATATAATATTTATTGATTTGCTGCTTCTCCCCACTAGCATTAGATGCATGAATTAATGATCTAAATTGGATTCAATTCCGCTTAAAATCATTTAAATGACTTTGTTTTGACAGTCTGAAGTTGAGCAGTACCGCACTGCATTAGAAGCAGCTGGTTGTAATCTAGCTCCATTGGATTATATCAAGAGATGGAAGTAAGTCCAGGCATTTTAAATCTAATACATTATTCTTTCTCTTAAGAATATTATGGTAATTGTCCTAAAGTACTCTCATGATCCAAGGTTGGAATAGTTACAACATTCATAAAAAACATGAAGTAATGTTTGATTTGTGTTATGTCAGAATATAGTTGTTTTAAAGAAATTAAATCACCATTATGATAAGGTCAAGGTGATTAGCGGTTTATGAACTATAACAAGATGTAATAGGATATGATCTTGTCATTTGTTCTGACTCAATTGTAACCTGTCGTATCATGTTGGGAAATGATAATAATCATATTGTTGAGAAATTACGCTTAAATATTGCTTGATAGAAAAGATCAGAAGTGCCTGTGGGCTCAGCAAATGCTGATAATTGTATTATTAGTGACTGAAACATAATGCTTTTAAAATATTTTCATTGAGTCTTCATATTTGAAAAAAACGTAGCTGTGGGACAGAGACTTTGTGTATTAGCTGAACTACCTTGATGGTGATGGTGATGATGATGATATATTTTAACTGACTACTACGTGATATAAGCAATCTACTTGTGACTGATAGTAAGTTCTGCATCAGGGTATACTGCAATTATTTCTTAAGATTAATGATTTGTTGACATATACAGTCTTCAGCATGCCTTTTCAGGTTCTGTGAAGCCATTTTGAAGGGAAAAAATAATACTTCATCTTTGAATGAAAGAGCTTTCAGCAAGATGGGCGTACCACATACATGTAGTCAGTATGGAAGTGGAATCACTACGACAGTGGGAATGTTCTAATGAATTCAGGATGATATATTATAAACTCCTCAAAAAAAGTTTGGAAATCTGACTTTGGCCACTAATTTCTCCCATCTCCCAATGTTACCCAATGCATGTTTGATATAATTCAAAAGATCGTTTAATTCTCTTTAAAATGATACCCTGCTTGTTATGATCATGCCATCAGGAAAAGAGCAGGATTCAAAAGTGTTGGATAAGGTCTGAACTGAAAAGCTGCAAAACGAGCAGAAATGGTCATGAAGGGTCAATAAAGAACATGATTCTTTTGTCCGGAGTGATGTCTTTTGTTATCAACTGGTCAACCATGAATGTCAAATTCAATAGAAGTTTGAATTTCATATTCAAGCTTTTGGTGGTGCCATGTCAGGCAGTGTTAATGGCTCAGTCTGTTAGGTTGGTTGTTCATTATGCCACGTGTAAGTAATGTTCAAAAGGCCTGCGCCATTGGGCAAATCGAAGCTGGGATGCTTCAAAAAGATGTAGCAGAGATGCTTCAAAAAGATGTAGCAGAGAGACTTGGTGTAAGCCCTGGGACCATCACTAAATGGAAACAGAAATTCCGAGCAACGGGTGATGTCAAGGATCGGCCCAGGAGTGGACGTCCGAAGATCACGACGGAACAGCAAGACCGTTATATCAGGGTACTTGCTTTACAGAATCGTAGACGATCGTCACAGAGTATTCAACGAAGCGTTGTTAGGAGGTTCAACACCAGGGTATCTGATCAAACAGTAAAAAACCGCCTCCATGCTGCCAATCTCCGAGCACAAAAGACGGCAAAGAAGCCAGCAATGACTGTTCGACAGAAGCAGGAGCGCCTTCGTTGGTGCCGCGATCATCTCCGCTGGAACAGGCGCGAGTGGCAGATGGTGATGTCCAGATGGTGATGTCCAGAGTCGCGTTTCTGCCTGCGGAAAGTTGATGGGCGAGTGAAGGTGTGGCGTAGGCGGGGTGAACGTTTCGACGATAGCTGCATCGACCGCGTTACACCATTCGGTGGAGGAAGCGTGATGGTGTGGGGAGGCATCTCGACTGCAGGAAAAACAGAACTTGTTGTCATTGACGGAAACCTCACTGCTCAGAGGAATAGAGA
The DNA here is from genome assembly GCA_025617745.1 of Heliocidaris erythrogramma. Lineage (NCBI taxonomy): Eukaryota > Metazoa > Echinodermata > Echinoidea > Camarodonta > Echinometridae > Heliocidaris > Heliocidaris erythrogramma. Next base: position 1,006,723 of record CM046855.1, read on the forward strand.
CGAGATCCTCCAACCAACAGCTGTCCCGTATTTAAGGAATATGGGGAACGACGCAATCCTGCAAGACGACAACGCGAGACTGGTCCGCAATTTTCTCGAGAGAGAGGATATCACGAGAATGGAGTGGCCTGCATGCAGCCCAGACCTAAACCCCATCGAGCATCTCTGGGATCAACTCGGCCAGTCTGTACGGAAGAGAGTCACCAATGAAACGACACTGGCAGGACTGTGTCAGATTCTGATTGAAGAATGGAATGCCGTTCCACAGCAACAAATCACGAAGCTCATCAGCAGCATGAGGAGGCGGTGCCAGGCGGTGGTGCAAGCACTTGGGTCGTCCACCCGTTACTGAGCCTTGATCATGTTAATTGATGAAATCAAAGATCTCTGTATGTGACAATAAAGATGAAAATCCATTAAATCAAGCCCCTGCCTCTTCATTTTTGATGTTTTGTTGTGGTTTATGTAGTGATGGTTCTGTGAGATAACATGGTTTGAGTCGTGTTTTGAAATACCCATGCATGCATGTTTGTTTGTTTGTTATGTGTTTGCTTGTGCAGAGGTTTGTTTCATTCCATGTTAATGTTGATGTTAAGATGCATGAAAACAAAAGAAACAACTGGGAAACTCACTCATCACCACGGTAAAAAAGAACAGTGACTTTCAATATTGTGTCATTTTGCAACTTTTGAATTTTGACCTTGCCCCACATTTCAAGGCAGTGCACCTCCATGTGATCGATAATCATATCATGTAGGGTATCATTTTAAAGAGAATTAAATGATCTTTTCAGTGGTATCAATCAAACATCAATATTCACTGAGACTCGGGAGAAATGATCGATCAAAGTCAGATTTCCAAACTTTTTTGAGGAGTTTATGTCTCACTCTTACTTTCTTTGTAGAGCTTTCGGCCAAATGGCCACACCACCTAGTCAGTATGGAGGTGGAGGTACAAAGACTGGGAATGTTCTCATAAACGCAGGATGATATATTATATAGGGGAACCGACATTTGCTCCGGCGGCAATTGCTCCTGCGACAAATGCTCCTAAAAATACGACAATTGCTCCGCGACAATTGCTCCGCGATAATTGCTCCTGCGACAATTGCTCCGTCGACATTTGCTCCTGCGATAATTGCTCCGGCGACATTTGCTCCTGCGACAATTGCTCCGACGACATTTGCTCCTGCGACAATTGCTCCGTCGACATTTGCTCCTGCGACAATTGCTCCGTCGACATTTGCTCCGATCGAGCGACAATTGCTCCGCGACAACTGCTCCGTCGATAAAAATGCATATATGCGGCAATTGCTCCTGCGACAATTGCTCCGTCGACATTTGCTCCTGCGACAATTGCTCCGTCGACATTTGCTCCGATCGAGCGACATTTGCTCTGCGACAACTGCTCCGTCGATAAAAATGCATATATGCGGCAATTGCTCCTGCGACAATTGCTCCGTCGACATTTGCTCCTGCGACAATTGCTCCGTCGACATTTGCTCCGATCGAGCGACATTTGCTCTGCGACAACTGCTCCGTCGATAGAAATGCATATATGCGACAATTGCTCCGTCGACATTTGCTCCGATCGAGCGACAACGGCTCTGTCGACAGAAATGCTTATATGCGACAATTGCTCCTGCGACAATTGCTCCGTCAACATTTGCTCCGATCGAGCGACAAATGCTCCGCGACAACTGACTGCTCCGTCGATAGAAATGCGACAATTGCTCCTGCGACAATTGCTCCGCCGACATTTGCTCCAAAATATGATTATTGTTCAGTCGTTAAAAATGAATATGCGACAATTGCTCCGGGACAATAAACTCGGTAGACATGGTAGATGAAAAGGTATATGCGACATTTGCTCATCGACAATTGCTCCGCCAACGTTTGCTCCATTTGAGCGACAATTCCTCCGCGACATTAGGTCCGTCGAAGAAAATGAATATGCGACAATATCATTGCCTCGAGATATCTCGAATATCTCGAAATACATGTATGTCGAGACAATTACTACCGTACCTCTAACTGCTTAATGCACGAGAGTACGATGACACTGGCGTCAATCCGTTTCGAGGAGTGGGATGGGGAATGAACAAAATATTTTGCCGAAATTTCTTGCTCACATTAATTTGACTATACACACCCCTCACCCACACACCCCAAGACACATACTTTTATTTATTTTGCGAGCGAGCCAAAAATTACCATATCTTGCCTTAAAAGAAGTCTCGTTTTTTTGTCAAAATACACTCTGGACTTATAAGATATTTAAATGGTATATTTGGTTACCTCACTGCCAAATATTACATACTTCGCTGTTGCAAATGTTTGCTGTCCAAAACCACACTGTTTCTAAACATTGCGAGCAAGGAAAACGCACTCTCTTGGGGATAAAGTATCATTTCGTCATCAAAATACACCACAGGCCTATAACCTTTCTAAAATATATTCGTCCGCCTCCCGTTGCATGCCCAATTTGTTTGCCTTCCCAATAAGTTTCACTCTAGCTTTTCAGTGAGCGCAGCGAAAAATATTATGATATGCGGGCATCCGCTGCTGGAATAAAAATGATTGCTAAGCGAAAACGTCTTGTTTCTAGATTTTATAAGCGGGCAAATATTGATTTTTTTTTAAATACTAAGAACAGGTTTAAGTGTATTGTTACAATCCCTTCTCGTGATTTTAGTAACGTACATTTATCGGCATCTTCCGTTCACACAGAGAGCATGATCAGGGTGTGATGATATGAATAGGCTAATGGTCACAGGCGGTCATGTCCTGAAAATTCATCTATTTTAGGTCAACTTGCCGCTCGAATCCTTGCAGACGTAACTTTCACTTTATGAGTTAAAGAATTAAGCATAAATATTGGATAAAAGACAAGATGCAAACCTATTCCCTTTCTTGATAATATAAATATAACCGGCATAGGCTAAGATAGTGAAATCAAGCGAGCGAAGCGAGCAACGCTTTAAATTAAATTAAATTCAATTCTTTTCAATTCAGCTTTATTCATATTCATAATAAAAGAGTATCATTAACATTAACATGCAAGAAATTATGATTAGTTTAGTGTGTTTCGACGGGCATAGTCATTAAAATTGCATGTAATTATTAAAACATAAAAAAGACTGACAATAAAAATAGGAACCTGGTTGCTGTATAAAAACCCTTGTGGGTTTGTCTTGACAGCCACGTTCAGGTTTTCCCTTCATTGTCATTCCTCTTTTTCCTTTCTCTTTTCCATTATTATTTCTTCTTTAAAAATTGGGGGTATATTTTTTACACGCCATTCACCCTTCTTCCACCTCTACAAGCGATTATTTTAAAAATGTATTTATGGCTAGACAGGGGCGAATGGGGGGCTCTGACAATCAGCCCTGGGCACCCCCCCCCCCCCCCCCCGCACAAAAAAGTGAAGATGGTGAGTGTACAATATATTTTGATCTAGTCCTTTAACCTTTAGTGTGCACATTTTCTCTTTGCATTTAGATGTTTTTAAAGAATCCATGTTCGGGGGGGTTGAGGTGTTTTGCCCGAAAATGACATTTTCTGGTCCAATTATCACACTTTTTACCCAAATATCACATTCTATGGCCATAAATATCATTAATTTTCAAGTCTCCCACAGCCTCCTGGGTCGTAGCATATGTTTCTTTGTACTCTGTAATTAATTTCGCTTTACAAATAACCGTAAGACAAGCATATTCAGACAGATGTCACAACAAATTTACGTTTTATTTTTTACCCCATTATTAACCACATTTAATGGGGGTGGGCAAACTTTCGTCCATATCACTTTCATGGTGGGTAGCAACTGCCCCCTCCCCCCCCCCCCCCCCCCCCACCACAGGATCTTCGACGCACCAGCTTCATTTCTTTATCTATCTTTCTTTTTTGACTTCTTCCTTGCCCTTTCTTTCTTTCTTCCTTCATATTTTCTTCCACATGCACAGCCGAATGCATACCGACACGGGCATTGTAGTACTAGTACCAACGGCAAGTTTTGAGGGGGAGGACACATCCACAAGTCCCCCCCCCCCCTCCCATACGCCACTGGACTCCACGTACATAGGCCTTTGCATGTTTTTATTTTGATTGTTCTTTTACTTTATCATGGTTTATATCCTTTCACTGCCATACGTTTGACGTTTGCTCTGATTCTTGTTTCTGTGTGTGTGTTTTTTTTTTAGTTTTGTTCTTAATAAGCCGACACCAGCTCAGCGCGGCAGGAGCCGGGGAGCTGGTTCCAGGCATAATTGTGACCAGCTTAGAGAGAGAAAAAGAAAGCTGTACAGTTTAGTCAATATTTGTTTGTTTTTGTTTGCAAGGCGTTTGTCAGCTCCACGCTGAGGGAGACCCGGGAGCGAACACTTATAATACCCCGCTTGACCAGTTTAAAAAGTTGAACTTGGCAACCCAGAATGATTGTCGTACTTTTGTATTACTGGTATAAATTATTTCACGTTTGTATTATTTTTGTTTATATATATATATATATTTAAACCATGCAGTTCTGCATCGGGGAGTCAGGGAGCTAGAGGCATTATTATGATATTTTCTGTTTGATAGAGTACTGCCATATTAATAAGTATAATACATGTATATGTCAATTTGTTTTGTTTGCGAGGCATTATGCAAGCTCCACGTGGCGGGAGGCCCGGGAGCGAACACTTAATTCCACCAATTCCCCATATTTTGGGCGTATATTCCCTTCCCCTCACTATTACAATATTAAATTGAACCTATGAACTTTAGCAATTCGCAACAACCCACATACAGGACTGGCTTGTTTTCCCCACCAGCAAGTGTCATGACTAGTAGATAGAATGGCTATAATTTAGAAATAAATGTTCGCCATCATTTACTCAGTTGTGTTAAAAATGCCCAAGATAAAGAAAGAGAGAGAGAGAGGGGGGGGGAACAAAATAATAAAACATATAGATGAATAATTAATAGGTATAGGCAAAATCACAAGGGAAAGTGGTAGAAAAAATCTTTAAAAAGGTTTATTTCCAAATCCCGAAACACCAACAACAGCTATTGTTCTGAATTCGTTGTGTTCGCTTTTGATGAGGATTTTATATAAGGTTGTCGTTGGAGCAATTGTCACATACATAAGCATTAACGACGGCCGACGGAACAGATGTCGGCGGACAAGTTGTCGCATGAGCAATTGTTGCGGAGCAATGATATTGTCACATATTCATTTTATTTGACGGAGCTAATGTCGCGAAGGAATTGTCGCTCGAATGAAACAAAATAATGTCGGCGGATCGAGTGCTTTCCGCCGGAGCTAATGTCGCCGGAGCAAATGTCGACGGAGCAATTGTCGAGGAGCAAATATTTATTTCTATTTACTGAGTTTATTGTCGCGGAGCAATTGTCGCATATTCATTTTTATCGGCGGAGCAATTGTCGCATATATTCATTATTATCGACGGAGCAGTTGTCGCGGAGTAGGTAATTGTCGCTCGATCGGAGCAAATGTCGACAAAACAATTGTTGCAGAAACAATTGTCGCAATTGTCTCATATATTCATTTTATCGACGGAGCAATTGTCGCTCGATCGGAGCAAATGTCGACGGAGCAATTGTCGCAGGAACAATTGTCGCATATATGCATTTCTTGCGACGGAGCAGTTGTCGCGGAGCAATTGTCGCTCGATCGGAGCAAATGTCGACGGAGCAACTGTCACATATATTCATTTTATCGACGGAGCAATTGTCGCTCGATCGGAGCAAATGTCGCATATTTGCATTTCTATCGACGGAGCAGTTGTCGCGGAGCAATTGTCGCTCGATCGGAGCAAATGTCGACGGAGCAATTGTCGCAGGAGCAAATGTCGACGGAGCAATTGTCGCAGGAGCAAATGTCGACGGAGCAATTGTCGCAGGAGCAAATGTCGTCGGAGCTATTATCGCAGGAGCAAATGTCGACGGAGCAATTGTCGCAGGAGCAATTATCGCGGAGCAATTGTCGCGGAGCAATTGTCGTATTTTTAGGAGCATTTGTCGCAGGAGCAATTGCCGCCGGAGCAAATGTCATACATTCATTATATAATGCGCCACGCAGTACTCCGGGGGTATCGTTGTACACCGGGGTACCACGTTATGTAGTGCCATTTTGTGTCCACCCGAAGTACAACCGTACTGCAGAGCAATCATGGTGTCGCAGTTGCTAGCGCTGGTGTAAGTTGCGTTGTGCAAACAGCGCTTGTATGCCTGCTACCCTACATGTAGTCTCCACCATGCTAGTAGGGTTAGGGTTTTACAGGATTTCCAGTTTACACTCGTGTGCGCTGCTAGCTTCAACTGTTCAAAGATCGTTAACTGCTACGTACGCATTTACATTGCTAAATACACTTTAAAACTTACAGTTACAGCCTGTGATGATACCATACAGGTTTATTGTATGTAGTCTGTGTGCACGGTAAGGAACAAAGGTAACCATCGCGATCAGGTTTACGTGTATTATTTTAAATGTAGCATGCATTATGAGATCTTTTTGCAAGAACATGGAACACAAGAAGAGCATTTGGACGTTAATAAAGCATACCAAATATAATTTCACACATTTTGGTAACCCAGGGTACAGCCCTGAAAAGTAAATAAATAAATCAACAAAATGGCAGATTTTCATTTGGTAGCCCAGGGTACCATTTATGTCATCATATGTCTCTCCTTCTTTGTAGAGCTTTCAGCAAGATGGCTGCACCACCTAGTCAGTATGGAGGTGGAGGTACGAAGACTGTGGGAATGTTCTCTAAACTCATGAGCACAGGATCAAACTTCGTCATGGAAGGTGTCAAGAACTTTGTTGTCAAGAAACATGTAAGGAGTTATTACTTATTTATAAGATCAGTTAGTACTTAAAAATCATTGTATCCTTCACAAAAGTAAACATCCGGAGGGGGGGTGCCTCTGCCAATCTCAAAACAGGGGGCTAAGGAGGTAAATGGTTAATTAAGGAAGCTCATTTTTGAGGGTCTAAGGAGCGAAAGGGCTCATGGGCAGAGTTAATTTTAGCTGCTCCCGATCTCACTACTCTGGTACACATTCGGCTGAGTCAGCGGTCGCAGCGCTGTTTTTAACACTGTACATGCCACTGCACTGAATTCAGAACTCGATGTCGCATGCAGATTGATCTTGCTGAGCCGCCGTTAGCACCAAGGGGCACTAGGCCGCCCAGCTCCCCCGCTGCGCTGGCCTGGGACGCTAGGGAGCGATCGTTCCCAGACAATGGGCTGTGCGCATTGTTTTCTCATATCTCGGGAGCGAGTCGGAAGCCAATCGAGGTGCGGTTAGTGAAAATCGCATATCATGGGAGCGGCCCGAGAAGGTTGAAAATGGGGGACGTCACAGCGTTACATACATGTGTGACATTATAAGGCAAGGCGGATCTATTCCAAATGTGCGAAATTGGTGATGAGCACGCAAGGCATGCTTCCCAGGGGGGTGGGTGCGGGGGGGGGGGGGGGGGGGGGGGGGGGGTTCCCCTCTCCTCCAGAAAAGCAGGAAGGCGGAAAGTTAGTTCGATGCCCGTACTGCTTTTCAGTTATATGGATGCAATACTACATTGTATGTAACAGGGGTAGATACAGGGAGGGGGGAGTTGATAGTAATAATATGTTGTTTACCCAGAATAGCCTCATCAGTATTATACATGTATACTGTTCTCCCTGAGGGTCCTGCAATCATACTATTACCCTGGCATTAGTCGAGCTGCCGGGGTGCTCAAGCATTTAAGGATTTCCTTCCTACCGGGTACACATTTACCCCCCTCCTGCGCGAAGCACGAAGGCTCTGATGTTTTATAGCAAATTTGAGAGAAAGATAACGGCTCGTAGCACCTTTTTGTCTCACCCACCGGAGGTGAAGGCGAGACTAAGGGATCCAAATGGCGTCCGTCCATCGTCCGTCCGTCACAAACGTTAAAGTTTACCTGTAAGACTCTCTTATGATGCATTACTTGGCAACTGTTACTGCATTGGCAGCCACACTTGGGTGATAGAAGCACTAGGGGCATCTCCATGTTATTGTGTTGTCGGAGGTCACATGATGATGTCAAATGTCATTTGAGGTCATATGTTAAAGTTTACCTGCAAGACTTATTTCATTTCCACTTTTCAACCTTAGCACTATTTTTAACCTTTTTGCATTTTTATGCCACCCAGAGACAAACTCTACTTCGCCTCTATTGTACAACTGATTATCATCCTATTTTGTATTTGTGTAATCTAATAGGACTTGATGGTAACTTTTTATTCCATCTCTAAAGGGGGTGATGGCGGCAGTCGATGGAGGGAAGTAGTATTTTGTGAATAGTCCTTCTCATTAATGGGATATTACATTCTGTGACAGATACCCAGAGATACAATTCTTCTTCGTGGCAACAGAGATCACGATATTTCCAGTTTTCGCAAGTGGGCGAGACACAATCTTGCTAATGCCTTGTTTTAGGCAGAAAGTTAGTTCAGCGTCCGAACTGCTTTTCAATTATTTGGACGCAGTGCTGCACTTTATGTATCAGGGGTGGGGGCAGGGAGGGTGGAATTTCCCCCTTCCTGCGTGAAAGTCGAAAAATTTGATGTGTTAGCAAATTTTGAGAGAAAGATAACGGCTCATAGCGCCTTTTTAGGATATTTTCTCTCAATTGCCCTCACTCTTTTTTTTTTTTTTTTGGGGGGGGGGGGTTTTAGTTGGCGTTTTTTTGCGGGGGCGCAATTGCACAATGCAGACGTGAGTAGTTTTGTTTTTGCTTTTTTCCTACTTTGATCAGTTGATTACCAAGCTCTGTCATTTTTTGTGTTTGGCAATCTAGAATCTCCCTGTAACAAGAGTTGTGGACTCTCTAATGGAACTGAAGTCAAACACAGTAAGTATATGACACAGTTAAATTGGGATTTACACAGGGTTCCGGATACCTTTGAATAACACGCACAAGCTACATTTCAAAGTTGTGGTAGTTTAATATTTGCTTGTGAAGTTATGAACCTTAAGATATATAGAAGGAGAAGTCGTACATGACATCAATCTGATTTAAATACAAGCAGAATTATCAGAAAACAGATCAGTGAATGTTTGAGAATAATCAGAAAAACAGATCAGTGAATGTTTGAGAATAATCAGAGAAACAAATCAGTGAATGTTTGAGAATAATCAGAGAAACAGATCAGTGAATGTTTGAGAATAATCAGAAAAACAGAGCAGTGAATGTTTGAGAATAATCAGAAAAATAGATCAGTGAATGTTTGAGAATAATCAGAGAAACAAATCAGTGAATGTTTGAGAATAATCAGAGAAACAGATCAGTGAATGTTTGAGAATAATCAGAGAAACAGATCAGTGAATGTTTGAGAATAATCAGAAAAACAGATCAGTGAATGTTTGGGAATAATCAGAGAAACAGATCAGTGAATGTTTGAGAATAATCAGAAAAACAGATCAGTGAATGTTTGAGAATAATCAGAAAAACAGATCAGTGAATGTTTGAGAATAATCAGAAAACAGATCAGTGAATGTTTGAGAATAATCAGAGAAACAAATCAGTGAATGTTTGAGAATAATTAGAGAAACAGATCAGTGAATGTTTGAGAATAATCAGAGAAACAGATCAGTGAATGTTTGAGAATAATCAGAGAAACAGATCAGTGAATGTTTGAGAATTATCAGAGAAACAGATCAGTGAATGTTTGAGAATAATCAGAGAAACAGATCAGTGAATGTTTGAGAATAATCAGAGAAACAAATCAGTGAATGTTTGAGAATAATCAGAAAAACAGATCAGTGAATGTTTGAGAATAATCAGAAAAACAGATCAGTGAATGTTTGAGAATAATCAGAGAAACAAATCAGTGAATGTTTGAGAATAATCAGAAAAACAAATCAGTGAATGTTTGAGAATAATCAGAAAAACAGATCAGTGAATGTTTGAGAAAAATCAGAGAAACAGATCAGTGAATGTTTGAGAATAATCAGAGAAACAGATCAGTGAATGTTTGAGAATAATCAGAGAAACAGATCAGTGAATGTTTGAGAAAAATCAGAGAAACAGATCAGTGAATGTTTGAGAATAATCAGAGAAACAGATCAGTGAATGTTTGAGAATAATCAGAGAAACAAATCAGTGAATGTTTGAGAATAATCAGAGAAACAGATCAGTGAATGTTTGAGAATAATCAGAGAAACAAATCAGTGAATGTTTGAGAATAATCAGAGAAACAAATCAGTGAATGTTTGAGAATAATCAGATCAGGATAAAATTATGAATTTTCATTACTCTTAAAGATCTTAACACAAATTGGCATTTTCATGATTTTAGGGGGTGGATGTCCCCTTAAATTAATAAAATAAAGTTTCCACCATTTTCTAAGTGGCCTTTTATAACAAATATTCAGTATAACAATGCTGTTTTTTATATTTATTTTGGATGCTTGTATTTGCCGTATCCTACTAAGAATGGGCAATAATCCAAAAATCCTTTTAAATATGAATGGGAAACCTATGGGCACATTAAAAGTCAAATAGAATTAATTGTCTCTCGGGAGCTGTGGTCAGATGTGGTAAGGACTGAATATATTGCAATCTGTTTTGAAGCACATTATTGAAGCTTATTATATCATTGATATTTATTTAGATGAACATGTGGTATCATTCAGGCTATTTGAAATATGTTTTACTTGATTTAGGAAACAGATGACTACAGATATTTTGATCCTAAGCTCTTACGAATGACAGACAGGTACGTATAATCAGCAGTGATGATGAACTCATCAAAATAACACTATTCACTTCCAATAGACACTCACTGATATGACATCTTCTACCTATGTTACCAAATACTGTGTTAGAAAACAAATTGATTTAAAGAAGAAAAAAAAAGCTTCACTGAGGGTTCACCAACAAAGATGCATTGTTCAGTCATTTCCTGAATGTGTGCACTTTGATCATTGTAAAATTATCGCAAATCAGCTCTTCCTCAATAATCCATTTATATATCTATCTAATGTAAATTTGATAATGATCCATTATCTTACATAATCATAATATTTTTTAATAAAGCCTGAAAAAATAGTAGCGCCCCTACCGGGAATCGAACCCGGGCCACTGGCTTAACGTACCAATGCTCTACCACTGAGCTACCAAGACACGGCCGGACGGTACAATCATTTCAGGCTTAGAGTCACTAGTTTTTTTACCAAACTATACAGGGAAGGCATCCACCATTCATTGTACCTTCCGGCCATGTCTCGGTAGCTCAGTGGTAGAGTATTGGTATGTTAAGCCAGTGGCCCGGGTTCGATTCCCGGTCGGGGCACTACGATTTTTTCAGGCTTTATTCAAAAAATATGATTATTAATAATCTCCTCTTTATAATTACAATTTATCTCACATAAGTAAAATCCTGTGATTTGATTTGTAATAATGGAGAAAATGGGGTAGAATTGCATGGCTTTTAGTAGGGACAAATTGTCTTCATCATGATATGTTGTTGTTTTTTATAAGAAGTAGTGACAGGTACGCTTGTGAATCAGACAAGAAGCATTTTATGCTCACTTCATGTGAATAAACTCAACCCTTATTCTGATAATATTAAACATGTTATTCATTTGACAATTTCTTGCTCTAGTTCTTCCATCCCTCGTACAAAGACACCATACCAAGAAGCCATTGTGTTTGTTGTTGGAGGAGGAAACTATATAGAGTACCAGAATCTACTAGATTATGTCAAGGTATGTAGGACTCTAAATTTAAGGTTGTTTTCATCCACAATTTGACATGTATAATGTGGAGGAACCTTTTCTGTTGGTGCTTTCTTGTCTGGATTTTTTTTAGTAAAAAAATGTATGTATCCCATTAAGAAAATCTTGTCAACTGGCTATTATGTAGCTTTGTTATTCTATCACAAATATTAGTGATCCCTCTCCCTCTTACCACTAGGGATGAATACCACCAATGTGCTTGAATGACATCTTGTATTCTTCCACAAAGGATGAATATCATCAATGTGCTTGAATGACATCCTGTATTCTACCACTAAGGATGAATATCATCAATGTGCTTGAATGACATCTTGTATTCTACCACTAAGGATGAATATCATCAATGTGCTTGAATGACATCTTGTATTCTACCACTAAGGATGAATATCATCAATGTGCTTGAATGACATCTTGTATTCTACCACTAAGGATGAATATCATCAATGTGCTTGAATGATATCTTGTATTCTACCACTAAGGATGAATATCATCAATGTGATTGAATGATATCTTGTATTCTACCACTAAAGTTGAATATCATCAATGTGCTTGAATGACATCTTGTATTCTACCACTAAGGATGAATATCATCAATGTGCTTGAATGACATCTTATATTCTACCACTAAAGTTGAATATCATCAATGTCCTTAGATGACATCTTGTATTCTACCACTAAAGTTGAATATCATCAATGTGCTTGAATGACATCTTGTATTCTACCACTAAGGATGAATATCATCAATGTGCTTGAATGACATCTTGTATTCTTCCACTAAGGATGAATATCATCAATGTGCTTGAATGACATCTTGTATTCTACCACTAAGGATGAATATCATCAATGTGATTGAATGATATCTTGTATTCTACCACTAAAGTTGAATATCATCAATGTGCTTGAATGACATCTTGTATTCTACCACTAAGGATGAATATCATCAATGTGCTTGAATGACATCTTATATTCTACCACTAAAGTTGAATATCATCAATGTCCTTAGATGACATCTTGTATTCTACCACTAAAGTTGAATATCATCAATGTGCTTGAATGACATCTTGTATTCTACCACTAAGGATGAATATCATCAATGTGCTTGAATGACATCTTGTATTCTTCCACTAAGGATGAATATCATCAATGTGCTTGAATGACATCTTGTATTCTACCACTAAGGATGAATATCATCAATGTGCTTGAATGACATCTTGTATTCTACCACTAAAGTTGAATATCATCAATGTGCTGGAATGATATTTTGTATTCTACCTAAGCCTGAGTCGAATCGATTGGTTAGCCGGTGTTCGATCGAAGACATCGAATCCCGATTTCGTTTTGGCAAAACCGGTGCATCGATTTGTAGTCCGCCAGATTTTTGACTACTGTAGCCACCATGAAAAAAGCAAATAAAAAAAAGAAACTCTGTAACATACAGCATAATACTAGCAGAGAACGTGAAGGCGACTTCAAACTGTTGGCTAACTTTCGCTAATTCGCTCGCGGAGGACGTCACGCTTTACCTGTGCTTTCTCTATGGAAAAATCGTTTTGTCGTTACAAACTGAAGTTTACGATAATATTCTTGCACTCTCTCTGCATTGTCAATTTGACAATTGTAAAATTGAACATGATAAATACGGGCATGAGTACGAGTGTTCCTACTTAATTCGCAATAACTAATATCACACTCTCATCAGATTGGCAATTACTTCTTGGAAATGATCTGAAGCTGAATGAAGTCGAGTATGAGCGACGAAAAGTTTATTTCGTATTTTTTTTTTTTTGTTGCATCGAACGAACGTGTTCCATTCAGCTCTCCAAAGACAAAGTAAGATTATTAATTCTTTGAATTTGAATCATTGTCGGATGTGTCGACAATGAGCATCGCTTCGTGCGACACTAGAGTGATATTTTGGCTAGCCATACAGACTAGAAACTTAAGATTTTGGCTCGTCCGCTGTGATTTTTACTAGCCATTGGCTAGCGGGCTATCGTTAATGTCGAGCAGCGAGAGCCCCATACATATGCCCCCGATGCCAGCGGACCGGTCACCGGTGCATGGTGCATGCACTGCGTGCAACTCTGTTTTCACCGCCCATCATTTATCGATGCACCGGTATTCGATCGAATCAAAGCCGTCGAATCCCGGATTATGAAATATTCGATGTGACTCAGGCTTTATAATGCTACCACTAAAGTTTGAATATCATCAATGTGCTTGAATGACATCTTGTATTCTACCACTAAGGATGAATATCATCAATGTGCTTGAATAACATCTTGTATTCTACCACTAAGGATGAATATCATCAATGTGCTTGAATGACATCTTGTATTCTACCACTAAGGATGAATATCATCAATGTGCTTGAATGACATCTTGTATTCTTCCACTAAGGATGAATATCATCAATGTGCTTGAATGACATCTTGTATTCTACCACTAAGGATGAATATCATCAATGTGCTTGAATGACATCTTGTATTCTTCCACTAAGGATGAATATCATCAATGTGCTTGAATGACATCTTGTATTCTTCCACTAAGGATGAATATCATCAATGTCCTTGGATGACATCTTGTATTCTACCACTAAAGTTGAATATCATCAATGTGCTTGAATGACATCTTGTATTCTACCACTAAGGATGAATATCATCAATGTGCTTGAATGACATCTTGTATTCTACCACTAAAGTTGAATATCATCAATGTGCTTGAATGGAATCTTGTATTCTACCACTAAGGATGAATATCATTAATGTGCTTGAATGACATCTTGTATTCTACCACTAAAGTTGAATATCATCAATGTGCTTGAATGGAATCTTGTATTCTACCACTAAGGATGAATATCATTAATGTGCTTGAATGACATCTTGTATTCTACCACAAAAGTTGAATATCATCAATGGTACATGTACGTGCATAATATCTCATCACAGTGCTTACAGCTAATAAAAGTTTTGTCAGATATACTCCAGGGTATACCATCATGACCACTAGGTTATTGTTTTTCTTTCTTTCCTTTTCTTTTTTCAATTTCTAAAACCATGTGGATACCGATTCTGTGTTTCTTGCTTACAACAAAAAATATGTATATTTATTTTTAAAGATGTAATCAAATATTTCCTTTTTTGTGTGTGTTTATGAAGAGTAAATCAAGCACTGGTGGGGCAGGCAAGAAGATAACATATGGCTGCAGTGAAGTTCTGAATTCATCACAATTTATGAAACAGGTAACTATGGTTTTCATATGGTATACTGTGCCATACTGGTAGACACTCATCACAGTAACTCATAACAATAATCAGACATAGTGAGGAGGTCTGAGGTAGATTACGTAATTTCATGAAAATGCAGAAATATCTATCATTCATTGAAGGTAAAAAAAGAGAACCTTTGCCAACATCAGCTTATATTTTCTATTTTCTTCATAATAAAAGGAATACCTTAGATTTAATTTAAATAATTGACCTTGAAATGCAATTATGGGATAGGCAAAATACTAAAGTAAATTTTATTTCTGCTGAAATAGTTTTATCCATTGTGTCTGATAAGCATTGTGTATAACTTATGGAAAATAACTGTACATGTATTTTTATCATATAGATTCGCATGAACTTTTCCCATTATCTCATGATGCATCCTGTGTGAGATATTGTGTTGCACATTAGTATTTATATTGCATGATATTCCCTCTCTTATCAAGAAGTCTGGTATACATCTAAATGTAATTGATTGTTGTGCTTTGTTTTGTTTTGTTCTATTTCCAGATCATTCTACTTGGTGAGGAGCACTGAAATAGAAGTTTGCTTTTCAATCTTCAGTAGCTCATCTGAAAAAAGTGGAAAGTTTGAATTTTGATTCAAATTGTGTAATAGCGATACTTTAGACATGGAGAAATGGACATGGACATGGATGAAGATCTTTGATGCATTCATTGGATAACTGTACAAAGAAGTAGCAAAATATCCAAAATATTTATTATTGCATTGTTAAAAATATGAAAGAGAACACGATGAATGTTATTCATCACACCATTATGGATCATTTCCAGTTTCTATTTTCAGGTATGGGTGAAAGTGCCTACTGCAACCCATAATCATAACCCATAAACGTAAGACCTACAGTATGTCCCAGAAAAAATTACAATCGGCATTTGGGTATCAATTACAAAAGAAGTCGTTTTGCGAAATGAAAAGTCATACTGGATTATAAAACTATAACTCTTTCTCGACCAGTCAGTGAAGATTTGGTCCAGTAGTCGCGAAAAAAATAGGAATTTTTGTAAAGCATGTCATGGGTCCCTTTCTTCCATCTTTAGTCACTTGGATCTTATTTGCATCCACATGAATAGAAATACAACTGTACATGTATTTTGTTCGCAATAGACATGTTTACTAATTCCATATTCAAATTCTATGCATACCATTGTAACACAGGTATAAAATTATTTAATAACATCTTCCTAAAAAGATTAGAACAAGCCATTTAAACAGGTTTATAATTTTGTTTAATCATTCACTTTCAATTATGACATACATTACAAAAATCCTTATTTCTTTGTGACTACTTAACCAAATCAGATGGGATTTTCGCTGAGATACAGATAATTAGTTATATTTTCACAATCCTGAACCGTATTCAGATTAATTCACAATTTTGATAGCTATTTATGCTGATATTCTGATTGTAATTTTGTTTTTGTTTTTTTTTGGGGGGGACATAGTGTATTTTCTTTGTTCAGGTAATTATAAATAAAAACACCTGTAAAGTGTTCATGTTCTAAATTGAATATTAAGTGACAGGTTTGATCCAGCACTAATTGTTTACATTTTTTTAAAATCATATTGATGAAAAGGAAAGGAAGGCTTGCTGATTAGTTTTTAGTGTTCACACACTTTTATAATCCATTATTCTCCATTGGATTACTATTGTAAAATTCTTAGAAATGTAGACTATGACATACATACATATGCCATCCAGTATAGGACAAGTGAAGGTACCGTGCCACCCTATTAGTAGTGCTTTACATCATATGAAGGAATGCTATGTACAGTATGTCACAGAAAAAAACAAAAAAGCTTGATGGTGTTAAGCCATACATACTACACAGAGCAAATTTGTTTTGAAAATGTAAAGATCCATTTGAACTAAATTTGGGTAAAACCATGAAAATGTCAGGATCACGTGCAAATAAGTTAAATGTAAGCTTTATAAGGTGATACACCGGTCTTTCACTGTGTGATGATATGCATTTAAACAACAATTACATAAAATGTGTGCCCTGCCGGAATACGTGCCTATTCTGAGAAGAAAACTTGCCAATATATTCTAATATTTTTCTGTCTTTTTTGCACCTTACACTATACTTTGCCATTTTATTACAATTGAAGGTGCAATCTACTTATATTTATATTATCTTGCTGTGTTTTTTAAAGAAGTTGCCGTTCTGAAAATATAAAAATCGTTGTTCATTACGATTGCAGGTACCAATTAAAGAATGAAATATTTTCCTTGCCCCCACGATCAACAATAACTTGACTATCCTGTATTTGAAGAGGACATTACCCTGGCCTTCATTACTAAAAGAAGCACATGAAAAAAATGTTCTCATAGGGTTTAAAAACGTCTTTTTTTCAGGCATGTTCACATGTGATCTCCGTTTTCATGGTTTACCAAAATGTGGTACAAGTGTGTTTTTACATGTCATTTCTAAAATATGGCATGTATGGATTAATGCCATCAAGGTATCATTTGAAAGCATATCACTTTTGATTTATGGATAATAGATAATTATAGTCATAAAGCACATAGCTTGATCACAATAACCCTTACTTTGTTTTAGGGTTTTATTATGCCTCCGCCCACCAAAGGTGGTGCCTGAGGCATTGTGTTTTCGGGTTGTCCGTCCGTCCATTCCACTTTCTCGTTCTAGCGATAACTCAAGAACCACATGAGGTGTGAACTTCAAACTTGGTGCTAGTATGTATCACCATAGGAAGACAATCTGAATAGATTTTGGGGTACGTAGGTCAAAGGGCAAGGTCGCAGATGCCAATTTCTGAAATTTCAGGTGTTAGCCTCGTTGTAGCGATAACTCAAGAACCATTTGAGGTACATGTATGAACTTCAAACTGAGGGCTATTATGTATCACCATAGGAAGACGATCTGATTAGATTTGGGGGTATGTAGGTCAAACTCAAAGGTCAAAGGTCACAGGTGTTAGCCTTGTCAACACGATATCCCAAGAACCATTTGAGGTATGAACTTCAAACTTGGTACTAGTATGTATCACCATAGAAAAATGATCTGATTAGATTTTGGGATATGTAGGTCAAAGGTCATAGAGGACAATTCTGAAATTGCAGGTTTTAGCCTTAATGTATATCTCAAGAACCATTTGATCCATTAACTTTAAACTTTGAAGTAGTATGCATCACCATAATGAGATGAACTGATAACATTTTTGTTGATGTAGGTCAAAGATGACAGGTCATAGAGGTCATTATACAGATGTATGTGAAATTAATGTTTTTTTACCTTTGTTATCACCATATCTCAACTATGTTGTATTCATGACTAGGAGGAGATAAAGTGATCAGACTTTGGGGTTATAAGGTGTAAGGTCAAATGTCAAAAGAGGTCAATTAACATGTAATTGGAGGCTTTTTATTCTGGTTATCACAATATTTCAAGAACTGTTTGAGCCATCAACTGAATTTAGACGGAGGCATATAGGAGACGCAGTCGCATTTATCTTGTTTTTTCTGGGACACCGCTTATTATTTATTTATTTTCTTGTATTTTAAGGAGGTAACCACATGTGTGTATGGATCATTTTTTTGATTTCATGTTTTTTAATCATTACCAAATCATTGGTAATAGCTCAAGATTTATTAATATAGAATTGTTCATATTCCTCACTGGACATTGTTGACAGAATCACCTCAAAGTGCTAAGATAAGAACAACCAGTAGATGGGATGAAATGTTAACTATATTTGTGTATCTGTGGTTGTCAAATGGGCAAAAAGAGCAAAAGAAAAGCAAAAAGTATCCATTCTGTTTTAACATAAAATGCAGTCAAATTGTGATAGGTATTGTATAATGCTTTTTCAAATATTTGTAAAAGATACATGTATGTAACCACTTTTATTTTCATTTGATAATCTTTGATAGTAAGCTTTATGGTATTTTGTTCCTCTACCATTAATCACATTCCAATAACAAAATCACAAAACACTGACAAGAAATCAGATTGCCTATAGAAGTCATGTTTCAATTATGTAATATGTTATTGTAATGCTTGTACATTTCAAAAGGTGATGCCGGCACAAGACTGATTTTTCTTTACCGCAATTTGAGTTTTTTAAAATCTGTGCGATCATGCTCATAATATTTGTACTTTGATAGATATTGTGTACGACTCTATAGGAAATCAATACTTCTGTAGTACCATGTAGTTTGGAACTTTACAATGTGTAATGAAAAGCCATCATTTTACTGCCCAACTTGCTCATTTGAAATCATGGTTTTATTATTCAGAATCGATCTTAAAAAACTTTAATCCAATTAGTAGATAGACATATTCTTAAAGTGGCATTGAACTGGTAAAATTTGAACAGCACCATCTTACAGTTACTGTTAATTAAAATTATAATTCGAAAATTAATTGCATTTTATTCTGAGTTTGACAAACAGCTTGTTTGGATAATAGGCACATTTTATACTTCAAACTATTATTTTTTTACTTTGCAAATGTGGAAAATTGCCTACAGGTACATACATTCTAAGCTTCTACAAACTAGAATGGGGGGGGGGGGGCATGGTGGGAAAATTAGAGGCACAGACACTTTTGAAATCCTGTTAAAAGATGGCACCATTAGGAGCTTCAGTTTACTGTCACTTTAAGTGACACTATGTTCATTTAACAAGATTGCTGTAATATAAATCACCATGTAATTCTATCATTGAAAGCTTTTCATGTAACAGGGTTTGGGAGATGGAGATGGAGATCAAGAAGATGTCACTGCACCAATGAGAAAAGACTAGTGACTGCAAAATTATTATTGTATTGATGTTGTGTGTTTTTGTCAAATGGATAACTGTCTGGACTATGGATCATATGGTACCCTACCACTTCACAACAATGTCAACAATCTCCAGTGCTTTAGAAAGACAGTAATCTACATTTTGCCATTCTTAACCCAGATGAAGTAAATGAATGCTTCTGCACCTTACCATGATAGCTAGGATAGAGCCAGGGTAATAATCCAAAACTTTTCTGAAGCACCAAGAGACATTGTTATGTTCTTATACACAATAATTTACCTACATGTGCGTTGGTGATCTGTGAATATTAGCATGCTATGTAAAGCATTTGAAATAGATCATGATATTCCCGGGGAATAATACATTTTTACAGTATGGGACAATTACTCCTACAATATACAATCTCTTGCATCATTGCATAGTAAAATAAATAGCTTGATTGCACCTTCCGTATAAGGGATCCTTTATTTCTATCTGCCAATGATCAAAATACCATTTGTTACTGTCAATATTTGAATAATAATGTCCCTAAATGACAGAACATAAGGTAGATTTTCAAAACTAGTTGGGAAGTTTGTCCAATGTGGATCATGTATGTACATGTATTACTATAACTTTACTATTTTGTGTTGTATATTGCTGCTATGTGAATAAGATTTATGTGTGAAATAAATGGAAAATTGTCAATTATTATTGCTACTTGCAACTTAATTGATGATATTCATATCTCTTTCATTGATTTGATATTCTGGATGTATAAGCCTAGATGCATTATTGACACACTTTTATTTTGAATTTGGTATTGTTAGGGGAATATGAAAACTTGCGGTACAAAGATTGAAGTCCACGTATATCCAATCAAATCCAGTATCATTAAGTTGATAAAGGGTCTTTTATATGCAGTTACAAAGGACTGCATCATTATTTGTTCCACATATGCTTGAACAATAGCCAGTTGACTATTTTGGTATGTTTGAACATTAAAAAATAATCTTTTGCACAATGAATGGGCCTTCAGGGTATTCTTGAAATATACACATGTTACATTGAACGAGAATGTTATCATTTTTAAAATTTTGCAGAACTAATAATTAGTTGACATTTATAGGCCTATAAGTTTGGAGTTACACTCAGGGGTTGATTCAGGATTTTGTTAAAAGCAATGGGCACAATTCTAAACAAATCTCTTGCCAGAAAAAATTCATTTCATTTTTTGGGGCGCTGATTTACTCAGAAAGTCTTTGACGAGGGAGGGGGCATATTTTTTGGGGTTGTGTACTAAAAATATGGGTTTCAAGCAAGATCATGGCGAAGAGCGTAGAGTATGAGATAAAGGACCGGGGTGGGGCCGGGACGGGAGACAGCAAGGGCAAGAAGATAAAAGAGAAGCATAGAATGAGAGAGAAAGGGGGACAGGTAAAGCAAGATGGATAAGATAGCAATGTAGCATATGAGAGAGAGAGAGAGAGACCCGGTGGGAGAGAGAGAAATAGACAGCAGGAGCAAGGTGATAAGAGAGGAGCATAGTATGATACTGATGAGGGGAAGGATGGGGAAGGACAAATTATGTATACAAAAAGGAGCACAACACGAGAGAGAGAGGTGGGGGGAGTAGGAGAGATTGAGAAAGGTTACTTTTGCAACGAATAAGAATAAGAAAAAAGGTAATTTATAGAAACTGCTATATAAGAGAGAGAGACACACACAATAAATTACTCTGTTAGACACAAAAGGTTCAATATTTCGCCTATAAGGAAATGATACCAAGTACTTGTACTTGTACAAGTACTTGGTATCATTTCCTGAAGTAGCCTTATAGGCGAAATATTGAACCTTTTGTGTCTAACGGAGTAATTTATTCTGTGTGTCTCTACTCTTTAAACTCCATCACAGAACTTTTGAACTTTATACACTAAAGGAAAAAAGAAACTTATAAAAGTTCAAGAGATCACCAAATTAAATTCTCTGCATGGAAATGTACCAAATTTGGATATAATGTTATTCAATGCATGGCTTTAAATGACAGTCAATAACAAAAAGTTTTCTTCAATGCCACAAAAGAAATGTGCACTGAAACAAAGGACTCTCTAATCCCAAAGTCACAAAGATAAACTGCAGTCTTGTACACCATATGCATGTCAATGAATGAAACAAAAGAATTTCAAAAGGGATTTGCACCCCTCGAGCAAGAGGATATTGATGTTCTGCCATGGTTCGCCCGTTCACCAGACCTTTCCCCAATTGAACATCTCTGGGAAGAGCTTGCTCGACGTGTGTCAAGGCGTGACAATCAACCCATCAATAGGGAGACGCTCATTGCAGCACTGCAAGAGGAATGGAACAATGTTCCCCAGGCTACCATCGCGAATCTGATCGGAAGCATGCGAAGACGGTGTACAGCTTGCCAGCAAGCTAGAGGTGGACATACTGGCTATTAATCTGTTTGGATATGAACTTGCAAATCCCTTTTGAAATTCTTTTGTTTCATTCATTGACATGCATATGGTGTACAAGGCTGCAGTTTGTCTTTGTGACTTGGGGATTAGAGAGTCCTTTGCTTCAGTGCACATTTCTTTTGTGGCATTGAAGAAAACTTTTTGTTATTGACTGTCATTTAAAGCCATGCATTGAATCAACATTATATCCAAATTTGGTACATTTCCATGCAGAGAATTTAATTTGGTGATCTCTTGAACTTTTATAAGTTTCTTTTTTCCTTTAGTGTATATATATTTCACTCTCTTAAAAAAACATCAAAATTTATACAACACATATTTCATAACTGATTGCAGATAAGAAGTGAGGGACTCATAAAAAGCGATGTAGGCTTGTCGAAGATGATATATATATATTTTTTTTTTCTGAGACACACTGTATATTTCCTTTTATATTTCATTATTATTATTGTGCCTATTATTAGGCCTATTATTATTATAATCATCATCATCATCTTCATCATTATCATTATTAATAGCCAATAGGCCCTATTCTTGTTATGAGTGTCCAAAGTGCTAGTGAAATCCGTCCGTCATCCAGTACGTATTTCAATGACTCCTTTTTTCGAGCTTGCAATGGAAACAACGCTCTTTTTGACACTTTTTTCATAAATTATGCTATTTGCGATGTGCTGTACATATACTAGCCTAGCGGGCCTTCTTCGGAATATGGAGAAAGCTCAGAATTCAACTAAAATGTTTATGCATTGTTACTCTAGCTCTCGAGGGGTTATTTAGGAGCATCACCTAATTCGAGTTTTGGGGCATGGTATCATCTCAAGCGGTAGGTCCTACATCATGATGGTTTTTTTTTAAATGAACATTGTCTTTAACCCCGCCCCCATCCCTTTTTTTTTGGGGGGGGGGGACTTTATAAATTGAGTAGACCTATAAAATTTTTGCTGTTAATAAAAGCAGGGAGGTGGAAGAGAGACCTCCCACTGTTTTGGGGACACATCCATTCATCCATGATCCACAGTTTCGCGCGCAGCGCCAAACGATACCGGAAGTAAACCGATTGGTTCCTGGCAGGTTCCTGGTACGGTGCACTGCACTGAATGACGGTTCGAGATTTGCATCACCGGCGCGGCACACGTCACACCAGTACCAACTAGCATCAATGGCATGCTAACTATTTAAATGTCGAGTCTACACTGGTTGCTAACGTTACATGTCAGTCTCATGTGGACTTAGATGACTAGATGCCTGAGTTTTTCGATCTAACGTTAGTCTTTGATAAACTGTTACTATTGTAACGTTAGAGTTTAATCTTTCTCGCTCGCGCTTCGACACAGTTTATTCATGAGCACGTCGAGCTTCGGGACGTGTGATGAGATGCCAGCTCCCAGCTGAGTCTTGGACATGTTGGATGTTCAAAGTGGACAAGTTCGAATTGAATCTAACATGAATTGCCACATCATGTCATCATTACTGCTGAAAGAATTGGTTGATGCGAAGTAAATGAAACGTGTAACTTTAAAGCCTATCCTCCTTTACATTGGATGGTATATTTGCATCTTTATTCTTAATATTATTATTGGTTGTTTTCATGGACAGCAAATCAACTTTTCCTCATCTACCTATCTTTAAGTGTAATGTCCAAAATAAGCACAAGACGTCTACCATATTCTTTATTCAAAACAGAGGTCTAACTATAGATCTAGTCTAGAACATATTAATTCTCCACTTCATCAAGTATCAAAATGGATTCCAGTTCAAACCTAAAGCTCCCAGGACTGCCAGCATTACCAAAAAGTTTGAGTGGACTTCTGAATGCTAACAGTGGAACTTGGCGTGAAACTGGCAGAATTTTAGCCCACCAAACGAACATACAGGATAGTCTTGCTGCTGGATTTTCTCCAAGCCATGTCCATAAGAGTGGAGGAAGGAAAAAAAGGAAACGCATTGAAATACCAAGAGGAAATTTAGATGCTGCCTTAGCCTTGCTCCGCAAAGAGATGGTGAGAACAAGACAAAAAGGAATTAAGAAACCTGTAGGCCTAGGCCTAGTAAATAATGCAGGGCCTAGACCCTATGATTGTCACAGGGGCGTCACTAGATCTACATGTACATGTATACCATTTTAAATAGGGAGGATGTGTTGAGCACAATTTGATGATAAGGTAGCTGGAAATCTTCCAAAAAGCAGGCAAGCAAAAAAGAAAGAAAAAAAAGTCATGAGATTTCCAAATTTGCAAGTAAGGAAATAAAAATTTGATATAATTTGTCAACAGATGTTCACATTTTTTTCCTACAAGACAAATTTAGAAAGGGCAATATTTGAAATTTGCTGACAGCCTATATAAATTTCTAATTTGTTGACAGAAAATTTGTAAATGGGGTGCCGTATATGTGTAGACTGCCCCCACCCTTCTAGTTCTAGCGACACCCCTGGGTCCTGGCCCCTGGCTTGATAGAA
Source organism: Heliocidaris erythrogramma (assembly GCA_025617745.1). Classification (NCBI taxonomy): domain Eukaryota; kingdom Metazoa; phylum Echinodermata; class Echinoidea; order Camarodonta; family Echinometridae; genus Heliocidaris; species Heliocidaris erythrogramma. The sequence goes on from CM046855.1 coordinate 1,031,471, forward strand.
AGTGTGCATTGTATCATTGCCTGTCTAGTGCTGGAAGTGAGAAATTTGAGAGGGGCAAATATACTTTAAGCCCAACATCAAGGTAAATCAAAGTAAAGGATTGTTCAAACATAGATTGTGTCAAACACATCAAGTATACTAGTAAAGGAATCTTTAATCTTGAATCTTGAACCTGACATCAAAATAGGAGAGCTGCTCGCAGGGAATTGACAGAGCTGCCAATTTGTGTTTGATTGCTCACACATTGAAAAAGTTCTTCAGAACTATTTTTATTTAGTGTTTTTCTCAACTTTCATTGATTTCATTTTCTACCTTTTTATAGACCAAATTAATTTGAATTTTAAAAGAAAAGTTAAAAACTTGATGTCGGGGTCAACTACCGCTTTACCATTAGAACTCCACGTTAACTATTTTTATACGAGATCAGATTTAAGATTTTAGGGTCGTATGCCCATGTGCCCCGTTTCAAATTGTGAACTTAGGGGGGTGGGGGTGTGTAGTTATGAGAGCACAAGAACCTGGCAGATACAAAAATCCGTATTACTACTGGTTATTAGTATTATTTTCATTATTAGAATGTGGGGGCCCCTTGTGTACCAGTTCATTTGTTATAGTCGATGACTTGACTGGAGATACAGTATGAAGGTCATAGGTTCAATTCCTGACATGGCACTCATATAGCTTACTTCTCTCTAGTGCTGTAGCTTGCAACCCAAAATCCTGGTCTGGTCTGGCTCATTAACTTTTGAAAATCCCTACCAGGTTCTGGACTGGTCCGGTAACTAGGACTATCATCAAAGTGTTGACTCTAATAAATGTATGCATAATTACACACAAATATTTCAGAAAAATACACTTTCTGAGTGATAAAAGATGACAAAAAGTGAGCTTTTTCACAACTTTTTCTGCCAAACCTTTGTTACCGAGGTGACCCAATTTGATTTTTAGTCTGGTTCGTGTCTGACTCAGCTCAAAGCCCTCAGTCTGGCAAATTTCAGACTGGTTCTGGTTCGAGCTACAACACTACTTCTCTCCCCCCAGGTGCATTAAGTGTGTACTTGGTAGGATGCAAACTTTATTTGTTGTGAGTACTAGCAGTCAGACCGCAGGTCGTATGCAAAATGCAAAAAATGCGTATGCAAAAAAACGCGCATTTTATTTCCAGTGCCCGAAATGGACTCTCTCCCTGCACCCAGTCGGCTGTATCGCATGGTCATCTTCAAAGCTGTGTTCTTCAATAAATATAAATGCTATGCTCATTAGACTTTCTGCAAAAATAAATGAATAGTTTACCAACACAGGGATATTTTGTTTTAGTCAGAATTTTAGAAATAAGTTGTTTAAAATAACTGATGAAATAGTCATACAAAAGCCTTTTTTTCACAAGATTTCAAGTTGTTAAAAGACATATAAAAAGTATATGAGCCGCCATCAAGACACATATGTATGGAAGCGCTGGAATCTCATCTTTTTCATCGTTACATTCAAAACATCCATAGATTTATGACAGAGTCAGGATCCAGCAATATTCAGTCGCAGATCATCCGTTGTCAAGACCATGGTCAAGACCATAGAATCTTAGCCCTGTGATTGGCAAGCAAGCCATCTGTAACCAAGTGCGCGTTGAATGAAACAATGCGCAACATGTTGCTTCATCCTTGCGCAAACATGCGCATACATGTAGCTGTTGCCAGGCTGTGAGAAAACATCTTGCGTGGTGGTAACCAATCGGAATGCTGGAATTGACTTTTTTAAAGACAAAGTGTGTACATTGGTTACATATTGCTGGATCCTGACCCTGTCATGAAGTGCACATTAATGTTATTTCAATCTTTGGAAAGTACAGAAAATGCCCTTTACGCTCATGTCAAATTTGCCCTGGCTCACAATAAAACTATGGTAGTTTTGGCCAGATTTATATTTCATTTCATTTCCATTTTTTGTCATAAAAGGAACACCATTTTTTACCAATTTCGTCTTTTATTTTGAAAACTATAAAAGCATGTCACAAATCTCTGATTCCTCTTCTTTTATTTGATGCATAACTCATGACAATTGGTGAATGATAAGTAGTCTATTCAATAGTTTGCAAATGAGATGTTCCTGGCTGTTCTTGCTCATTATGTATTCATAGTCAGGCAGAACTGGAAATAAAATAGCGCGCTTTTTGGGGACCTGCGGATTGGCTGCTAGTAACTAGTACATGTAGTACTTTACTATTTTAATCTTCATTTATTCATTTATTTATATATTCCTGAACAAGAAAAAGTGAAGACAATTACACTGAACTTGAAATTGGAAGCATTTGGGAGTGATTCAGAAATTTAAGAATAATTCAAATGTCTTGATAAAGACCATTTTACTACTAACCTGTATTATAAAAATAAAAATAATGATGTCATTTTTAGGTTGGCCTACGTCAGCTGGATATGTCTCTTCTAAGTGAGCTATGGTCTCTTCATGAATCCATCCAAGATTACAAGTCGGATATGGAGAAAGTAGTTGATAGCTCTTTGGATCTTGACCCTGATGATTCCCAACTCAGCCAACTATCAGCCCTTGATGAGGAACCAATGGAAGAGGAATAATGGAGAAGTATAGACCTAGAGTGTAGATACTAGACCAAGACCAGGACCCTGATGATTCCCAGCTCAACCAACTATCAGTCCTTGATGAGGAACCACTGGAAGAGAAATAATGGAGAAGTATAGACCTAGAGTGTAGATACTAGACTAAGACCAGGACCCTGATGATTCCCAACTCAGCCAACTGTCAGCCCCTAATGAAAAACCAATAGAAGATGAAGAGTGGAGGAGTATCTGCATGTCGATTTTGTTCTAAAGCTTTTCTACTTAAGGTGTATTAATAGAAATATTGTATGGTGTTGATTGCACAAATTTAAAGGAGAATTAACCCCTGAGTACAAATTTACTTATATTGAAAGGTGTAGTATATTCCTACTTATTGGCCTAAATCATTTTCCAATAAGATATCAGAAAAGGGTATAATAAAGATATTCCAACACCCGGTATCGTCTACTACTCATTTACATGGGGGCTGCCATTTTCTTGCTGATTTGGATTTGTACATGAACCATTGAGAAATGTTCCGGTCAGGAAGATATTTTGAATCCAAGACCTAAATTGATTTTCTTCATTACCTAAAATCCCATATGTGACGAAAAATATAAAGTGGGTGTTTACATGATTTATAAAAATTAAATCTTTATAATGATACTTTTAAATTGTCTGGTTTTGCTTAACAAAAATCTATTTTCTTGGGTTTGCCAAACAGAGCAGAGCATAATATATGCAGCATGCATTCTGACTTTTCAAGTCCCATTATCCGAAAGCAGGTGAATGCATAGTTTGCCGCTATAGATGCTCAGGGAAGAAGCATCCATAAAATTTGAATTAATTTGCTCCGTCCATTGCGTCACAGTATCTAGAAAATAGATTTATATTAAGCGAATATCGATTTTCAACAGAAATATATAAGGAAATCTTCAGTTTAAAAATAAATTGACATATCTATTCTATATTTTAAATCTCAAATGGGTTTTTAATTTTGAAAAAGGCAATTGGGCATTTGGATTAAGAAAATCTTCTTGTACACATAAAAAAAATGGCAGCCCCCATGTATTGCTAGCAGACGATACATATTGCTAGCAGATGATAAATTTTGCTCAGAAAATCTTGATTCGTATCGATCTCGTATATTTTGACGCGAAGCCATATAGTCTAACAAGTAGGAATAAATAACACCTTTGAACACTATCGTCTTTATTGTTTGAGGTTAATTCTCCTTTAAGCAAAGGTTGTTACATTTAAGTGACAGCTACCTTTAATTTGCTATGGTGTGAGCTGAATTAGAACCTCTATGTCAGTGTAGGAAATTTGGGACATGGATACAGGACAGCTATCAAAATTAACATGGAACTTTGATGAAGCAAAGCCAACAGAATCGGGAGAAAATTGTTCAAAGCACATATTAATTAACTTAATGCTGTATTCAGAAGTGAACTATTGGATATATTTTTTCTGCGTGCATGTAGACATCTTTTCTCCATGCACGGCAAGGCCGCATGGTTTAATAGTAGTACCCAGATTGTTAGAAATATGTTTTTTGCTAGAACACTTGTTCCCTTATGGTCTTGTCATGCATGAGTCTGAGATATGTAAGACACCCACCAGCTAGACATACAGCCCAGTCTATTTTTGAATTCAGTTGCCAATAAAGTAAGCCTTCATCCTGTAAAAATTTGATATTTGTTGGATTTGTATTTTCAAAGTTTGATAGTTTTGTTCTTGTTTTTGTTGTTCCCTTGAACAATTGATCCGGGTAGTGCTTCATCAACAAAATTGATTTTGATCTCATTGATTTTAGTTTGTAACTTTGTTTAATTAATTGATGGATGACTTGATTGAACACCCCAGAGCTTTTCACAGATCTGTGCATTTCAACACTCATTACATGCTGTAGTAATTTGTGGGTTATTATTCAACAACCATTTCTAAATCTTTTGGCAAGTCATTTTCTTTACTTCCTTCAGGAATTCAGTAAGTGTTTACATATGTGCGTCCCAGAAAAAACGAAACCTAGATCTAACGATGTTTAATCACAATTATGATTAATAAATGTCACATATTTGTAAAGCTTGGATCCTGTTCTTTCATTTGATGCCACTCATACGATACATAATTCACGCATGAGTGACTAAAGACAATATGAAGCAGGGCTACCAAAATGTTTGGCCAACGATATCTGAATTTCAAAGAGATAATCACATTTCTAGAAAGTTCATTTTCTGCCCTTTCATATGACATCTCAGTCGGATGACAAAGCTCTGTTGGGGGAAAGTGATGCTTGCATTTTCATGATTTATCAAAGGCACCCAGATCGTCTCCATTCTGTTATCAGAAATAATCGTTGCTCTGTTGTTAACTGCATGGTCAAGTAGGTTTAATAATGAAAACGTACCTAGCTATCAATCAGATTTTATCATTTTGTACTTACCACTCCATTTTGTTGACGATCAGCCATGCATGAAGTCTTTTGTCCTGTTTGTTTATTGCTAGGACAGGCAGCCAGTGCAAACAGATTCGTTTAATAAATCATGGAAATGCAAGCATCAATTTCCACCAACAGAGCTTTGTCATCCAGGGCTCATTTTTCCCAATTGGGGTGTCATATGAAAGGGCAGAAAATGGAACTTTCTAGAAATGTGATTATCTCTTTGAAATTCAGATATCGTTGGCCAAACGTTTTTTTGGTAGCCTTGATTCATATTGTCTTTATTCACTCATGCATGAAGTATGTGGCATCAAATGAAAAAACAGGATCCATGCTTTACAAATATGTGACATTTATTAATCATAACTGTGAATGAGACATGATTAAACATCGATAAATCTCGGTTTAATTTTTTCTGGGACGCACCATATGTGTATGTTCATTGTATTCTTTGCATAACTTCTATCTTGATATTTATGATTTGGGCCCTGATTTCAAGGTACAATGTATTGTATCTGCTATCTGTATCTGTTTTTTATCTTTACCTGTCCTCTATATATTTCACTGTTTTCATGAAAATATGGAATTTAATTTATTGTATTGTACATGTACATGTACATCTATGAGTATAAATAGGTACCTTGTTTAAGTATTTTTGTTTCTTGCCATTGCATGTCAAATTTTGTAAAAAAAAAGAAAAAAATAAGTGATCTTACAGTACAGTTTATGGGAAACATGTAAACTTGCTAGGCATGAAAAGCAACTTTTCGTGCCTTGCTAAGTAGTTTTTGTTAAACCAATTTAAAAAGTTTGATGTCTTGAAATATTGAATATAGGATGTGTTATATAAATTGGAGCACAAACAGGATGAATTATTAAATGACCACATGTAGGACAAACAAACTCGAATGCTGACAAAAATGTTCACGAATATTTAGATTCTCAGGAATTCGGTGTGCGTTCAGTGTGAGATCAAAAATGTGTTTCTGTATCTATTCAAAAGTACTGACTTCAACAAGTATTAAACAGTATTAAAAAGATTTGTGTACATTGTATTTGTTAAAGTAGATATTCAAAGAAAATCACAAATATGGCAATTAATGTATCACTAGAAACTGGGAAGCTTACAGATGGCAATCGTATAAGTTTTATGTCAACTGCGTATCTGGTGATTATAAAAACAACACAAATAAAAGCTCTTCTCAGCATCTGGAATATCCGAGGATTCGCCAGAAATATAGCGATGTTTTGATGTCGTCACACTCGGGATCGATCCTGCTTAAGCAGACGACGTCCTATAATGAATGAACGTAATTGCAATGCAATTATTTATCAAATTATAAAGAGTTTGGTGTATTTAAACATGACCTTATTTCACACCATTATAAAGGGAAAGTGAAACTGATTCTGATAGCTAAAACCGTTTGATTGTAAATACATAGGAGAAGGGTCAATGATCAATGAAATAAACCCCACTTTCAAATTGAAAAGCCCTCCGAATAATAGCAGGATGGTATTCGTTCCCTCTTGAAACGCCGAACATGGCCCGGTGCAAGCAGCTGAAAATACAATGGCGTCTTATTTTGTTTACAAGTGACTGATTCCTTTATTTTTTTAACGCTGCATTTTTCATCAAAATAATACCATACACGAAGTTAAGAGTGAGGCAACAGACTAACATTAAGACTGACGCTAGTGAAGGAAGAGAAATAAGTGAAGAGGAGATGACAAAATAGGCTCTGAAAAATGTGTAAGATGTTATGGGACATCGTCTGCTTAGACAGGACTGGTCCAGGGTGTGTCGTCACATATCTCAGCAGCGTTCGAGGAGCTCTTCAGCTGCTATATCGGGGGCTGTATTTTACCGTTTTATAATTGATAATAATCATTACTTCAAATGTTTCCAAGCGTTGAATTTGGATAACCTTGTTTAATTTATGCCATCTATGCAATAATAAGTATTAAGCCAATATTTAAAATCATTAACGTTCTACTTTAATGTACACTTGCCATTTGATGTTTTGTATCCTTTTTATTCATTGTTTTATGTGTTAACGGAAGCCTTTATCTAAACACTATTTATAGGTTTCAAACTTTCATATAATAGGTTTTTTATAGTAAAAAATAAAGGAATCTTGAATTTAAAAACAAAAATTAATGCGCTTGAGTACATGTATATGATTGAAAGTCATCACATGCTTCCTGCCTATGATTCTCATCTAGTAATCTTGTACAATTGATCTTTTTTCTGCTTATTAGCTTGTGAGATGGAACCAGATGGAATTATATTTAAATGTGCAGTATGTTTGTCCAACTCATTAGGTTAGCCAGTAGGAAATTTCTTGCCAAGTATTGTGTGGAATGATAAGATTGCAATATGTAAGGGCAGTATTTAATTTGTAGATTAAGGAAGTTGGCATCAGGAAGGAGATGAATAAACAGGAAATGTGTCTGTATCGTTATTTTGTGCAATGTCATATTTTGGCTGAAACATTCAAATATTAACAGGGTATAGATCAGCCACAATTACCTGGAAAGATATCAAGGTTGATGGGGATATCCAATTCCAGATACTCTTAGGTTACATTGGTACATTGTGTTGGTAATAATCCTAATTGTTTTCTTTCATTCAGTTATTCTGGAATGGCCCAATATTTCCATATTCATCCAGGAATGATGTCAACTATTGGATAGTTGGAAATATTGGAAGAAAAAGCAAAGGTAAAATTGGATAAAGAAAAATAATGTTTTGACCATGCTGTATTAATTATTGCCTTGTATCTATGATATGGAAAATACATACAGTTTATCTCCACATCTACATTATTATAATACTGTACAATCAACTTCTTGATCTCTCTTTTGCCAAAACATTTTGATGCCAGAAAATGTTTATGTAACAGTTTGGCTTCTGTCAATCAATAAGGAATGTGTGACATGCATGTCTTGACTAGATTAACTACATTCTATGTATGTTGCAAGGTATCTTGTAGCATGTTCAGTGATAAATATTTTATAGTTCTATGCTGTTTAAATTGATATGACATGACAAAAGTCTGCCTCGCTTGAAAGTCATCAAAGGTGCCTTTTTCAATGTATTTGAAGTTATTTTTCTGTTGTGGATGTATTATGTATAGCCAATGAGCCATCATATTTCAGTAATTAGAAATTGCAGTAGTTCAGTATGTCTTTTTGTCTGTCTGTCTCTGTCTCATAGCATATTTTTCACTAGCCGAAGTTACATGTCATTCTGCCCCCCCCCCCCCACCCCCTGTCTCTCTCTTTCTCTGCCTTCTGCCTACATGTACATGTACTGTATCATTGGCTAGCAAGGGCTACAGGGGTCATATTAATTGCCCCCCCCCCCCTCCCTTTTGAAATATTTTTACTCTACAATACATTTAAATTCCTATATTTTAAAAACAGAAAATTAAAAAGTCCTTACCATGCCCCCTCACTTTTGAGAAGTTGTTTATGCCCTCAAACTCTAGCTCTAGATCCCCCCCCCCCCCCCATTCTGTCTGGATCTCCTTTCTTCTATCTCTCTATTTGTCCTTGACTGGGTATATTACGTGTACACCTTTACATGTATGTACCGTGTACATTTACATGTAAATGTATGTACCGCCTACAACAGTAGCTCTGCATTGTTTGGTATTGAGTCATAATAGCTTGAGTGTGCACTATGTCATGTATACATGTACATTGAAATGTTAAACTCATCAAATTAGACAATGTCAAAGGTCATGTGGTTCACTACATCCTGTCTACATACCAATGAGGGTGCGCAACGCCATACCCTTGTAAAAAAGTACTGCAAAGTAATGCAGTAGTACTGCAGTACTTGGGTCCAATTTACTACAGTACTCGCAATATTTTGAGGAACTTGCAGTACTCATAGTACTTTTGCAGTATTACTGCAGTAAGTACTGCAGTACATTGCAGTACTTGTGGTACTTTTGCAGTATTACTGCAGTACATTGCAGTACTTGGGTCCAATTTACTACGAGTACTGCAGTAATAATGTAGTACTTGTACTGCAGTAGTACTGCAGTACTTTTTCACAAGGGTACAAGGGCCATATATTGATGACTTTATAAATTTATTACAAATTTGTAGTACCGGTAGGCCTACATGTATTTATGAAGTATGAATAATAATATCAACAACTTTGAATTTTTTTCTAGCCTGTTGACAAGTTGTATGTGCTGTGCATGTACGAGTATGCTTACATGTACATTACAATGTAGCAATGATATGCTCTAAATTCAATTTTCATCTAGTCGAGATTGTAAGACATCTTCACCCTATGCATCTTTAAACTATGACAATATTTGCTTGCATGAAGAAGGAATGTTCTTTGTCTTGTCTAGATTTGTTTAACATCCCTCCCTTGTACATACATGTACTGCCAAGTATTTCATGTACATGTGACTTCATTGCCGCATACATAGACTGGGGTAATTGTGACCCATTTGCCTTTAAAAGGCTTATAATTCTTAGTTGCATCTCTCAATGTTTGGCATAATATATATCTAGGTACATTTTTCCTCCTATCAAATCAGACATGCTCAAAATACTAAATTTCTATAGCTTAAAAGTGGCAAACTTTACATTTTGTGTTGTGATATCATTAATTTCTATTATTAAGATGAGTTTTGGTTGAAATGGGAATTGAATGAACTAAATACAAATATTTTCAATAGCAGTGCTTAGTGCTTAGATAGATCAAAGTGGAAATGTAGCTTGATGTAATTATGGCCCTCTATTCATAAATAGTGTGCAATGGATGGTAACCCACTTTTTATGACATAATGAGTACTTCCCAATTCTGAGTAAAGATGTATTGGTTAGGGTTAGGTATGAGTGCTTATTTGGTTGGACAAATCATTATTTCAATGATTGTTTGTTGATGCAAAGTATATCAGCAATACCTGACATAAATACAGACTATCCCTAAACTTGTATGCCAATTAATCTTGACTAATACGGGCCACAATTACTACCCTAACCCAAGCCAGTCTCTCCTAGAGGTCATTATGTTGTTTAGCATCTTAATGAACATAGTAATTTTTAAAATTTGCTTCATGATGGAAAGCTGGAAAGCTGGATAGCTCCTCTATAAAATAGCAGTATATACATGTATTAAACCCTATCACTTCGGCATTTAATGCAGCAATAAAAAAGGTGAAAAGAGGGCAACAATTAACCCAGTCTCCCTACAGTGGACCTGCATATATGTATAACTAGATGCTACCCACCAATTCTTGCTGTGTTAATTCTCCTTTATTATCAAAGTCAATGCTTAATAATATATAGTTTGATTTGATGATTTACACTTGATTGTAAAAAACCATGTAAATTGGTTTGAGTGAATTTCTATTTTATTTTTTAGGGGAATGACATCTTGATATTTTTTTTTTTAGCTGGTCATAATGAGTTGCATGCTTCTCAGCATCAGAATAACCAGTTAAAAAGTAAAAACTGTATATTTATTAAGATAAATATTGTTTGATGTGAACATCTGTATTAAGTATGAATGAAGGCCAGGGGTACAATACATGACCTCTCTATTCTGGGCCTTTGATGACTGCAATATGCAGGTACTTTTTCACCTGGAAAAAGGAATGGGGAAAAATATTCTCAATGGAACAGGAGGCTCTAGTGTTTTAGTGTGGTTTCAATTCAGACTTAGAGGTGTACTTTCATCTTTTATCTTGATTAATACTTGCTGTCCTCTATAAGATCCTTGAGATGTTGAGTTTTGATTGGTTTTTGATTGCAATATCATATCATGAATACATTAACTTGTTTTAAGTAGTATGACCATATCAGAATGTGACATTGCCCAATGACGTACATTTCCGATCAATTTTATATTCTTACTTATTGCGTTCTCTAAAGAGATTTTGCTCTACAGGTTATTAGAAATTGTTCTTTAATAGGATAGTTTCCTCCTGTTTTGGACAGATTGCAAATTCCAAATATTTATTGAAAATCTAGTTGATACAAATTAGCTCAACATCAGTACTTTAAGCATAGGGCAATGGGTTAAGTTTGAAACATTTTTGATGTACTTGATCATGAGTCATAAGCTTTTCTATTCATCTTGTAATGAATACCTTTTCAAGATGTTATGTACTTTTTTTATATACCCATGCTCCTATGTGCACTAAAATAATGCGCATTCACCACATAGAGCAATACAAATTCATAAATTACCAAAAGCCACATGATAAGAGTAAAATGGAGCACCCATTCAGAAATCAGAAACCCTGCATCATGCAGGATCTGTGAAGGAGAAAATGCCATGGTAACCGCAAATGCCATCACGTTTCCGGGCCTCCATCAGCAAAACAAATGAACTTTGACTGATGTCAGGGTGGGATAATGCTACAGTATGTAGGTCCAACTTATCACATACATTACATAAACCTAGGATTTCCAGAAAATGCAGGTATATGTATTCTGTGCATAGCAGTACCAAAATACTACTAATGCGCATTATTTTGATGCAGATACATTCACAAAGTCCTATAATGCTCTTATTGTGCTCCTATTATGCGCTCTTGGGGCTTTATGAAAGGGGTATAAGTGCGAATATCTGGCAAATGTTTTTTTTTGTGTGAATTAATTCAGATGTTAGTTAGTTGGCTCTTACTTTAGTTTAGATTGCAGTACTATTGTTTTGTTTTTTCACAACTCTGCCTTATTGTGTTCATACAAGGTGTTAACATGGAAACCAAATACAATTTCTTTGAAAATTTGTATGAATTAATTGTATAACTTTTTAAATAATGTTATGTGATTTTGGGGGAATGAAATTAACTTTATGATAGAGTGATGGGAATAGCGATAACTTCCCAGAGGTAACGTAAGAGGTGGAGAGTTCAGTAGAAAGGGAGAGAGAGATAGGATTGGGTAGGAAGGGTCTTTTTGGTTGAAAGGAGTGAGGGAACAAGGACATAAGAGGTGGAGAGTTCAGTAGAGAGTGAGAGTGAGAGAGAGATAGGATTGAGTAAGGAAGGGTCTCTGGTTGAAAGGAGTGAGGGAACGAAGGACATAGGAGGTGGAGAGTTCAGTAGAGAGTGAGAGATAGGATTGGGTAGGAAGGGTCTCTGGTTGAAAGGAGTGAGGGAACGAAGGACAGGAGGTGGAGAGTTCAATAGAGAGTGAGAGAGAGATAGGATTGAGTAAGGAAGGGTCTCTGGTTGAAAGGAGTGAGGGAATGAAGGACAGGAGGTGGAGAGTTCAATAGAGAGTGAGAGATAGGATTGAGTAAGGAAGGGTCTCTTTGGTTGAAAGGAGTGAGGGAATGAAGGACATAGGAGGTGGAGAGTTCAATAGAGATTGAGAGAGATAGGATTGAGTAAGGAAGGGTCTCTGGTTGAAAGGAGTGAGGGAACGAAGGACATAAGTGGAGAGTTCAATAGAGAGTGAGAGAGATAGGATTGAGTAAGGAAGGGTCTTTTTGATTGAAAGGAGGGAAGGAAGGACATAAGAGGTGGAGAGTCCAGCAGAGAGTGAGGGAGATATGATTGAGTAGGAAGAAGTGAGTGGACTCACAAATCTTCAGGTTATGCATATGAAATCAAAGTGATCTTGGCCCATTTAATAATATACTATTAATACATGGTTGGAAGTGCGTTGGTGCGATCTGGCAACACAAAGGTTTTTATCGTTTTTTTGCACGAGGCGCAAGCCGAGTGTGTTGGACACCACAATAAAAACCTGCGTGTTGCTCGATTGCACTATTACACACAACCACCAGAGGTACACGTAAGCGCAGCTCAGCCATGCGTTCGTACATTTTTGCCGTGCGTTAGTACTTTTTTTTGCACGGCCACGTGGTGTTATTTGACCAATCAGGATGGCTACATTCTTGAACCATTTTATAACACTTGTTATTGAAAACAAATTGCAATAACTGATAAAGCTACTGAAATACTTGCATCTGATTCACCGAGAGCAAATTTGTAAGTTGTGGAATTTTGCAATTATTATTTACAAGAAGTTTTATGAAACAGGGCCCACATGTAAATGAATAATAACCATACTGGGTTTGGATTGTCAGTATAGCCTCCCTTCTGCATATCCTGTGCTCACAATCTCTCACTGCTGCATTTTCACAAGTGACCCCTCTTTCTCTCTGCTTTTCTCTCCCTAGCATTGCATGTCTTGCTGCATATCCTCTTTGTTTGTGCACTCTCTCTCTCTCTCTCTTTCTCTTTCACTTTGTCAATCAGTCACATAAATTCTCAACTAAATACTTTCATTACTATGTAACACAAGAGTAGTCCCTCAGGCCCGTAGCCAGAGGGGTCGGACGACCCCCCCCCCCCCCCTTCTTGGGCTGAGGTCCGCTTTTTCATGAAAAAAATAACACACACACACCTTAAATTGCAGCAGAAAGCATCTAGATTTTAAAATTTTTCGGGGGAGCTTGCCCCCGGACCCCCCCCCCCCTAGCAAGGACCTGCCTTTGGCAGGTCCGTATTGATTATGACAAAAAGGTCCACTTTTGCCAAAAACGACCCACCCCTTTAGAAACCCTGGCTACGGGCCTGTCCCTTGTTACTCATGTGTACATGTATGAAAGCCAGTTAAGTCCATATCTTATTAATGCCGTTCGATGACGCTACACTATTGGGCAAGAATTGTACATTCCATACCTGTTTTTTCTTACAAGCATCTATGAATTTTTGTGTTTTGTTGGGGACTATCAATTTTCACCCTTATACTGGTTTTCTGTAATTCGCCTGAACAGTTGTGTTGATGTGCTCAACTTTTTCTGTTCCGTATAACTACATTTGCACCATGTGTTTCAAAATACTGTTAAAACAAAGTTTTTCATTTTGGGTAGTAGTAGATGAGAATTGGATCATGATAAACAGTTCTAACATATCGCATTTGCAAAAAAATATAATAGTTACCAACTATTTTTGTTGATCAAATACACAATTGTCAAATATAGAATTAACTAGTGTTCTTAGAAGCTTAACTTCTTTGTGCTTTATGATCAAACAGAGCATCATTTATGAAAGGGGGGATATGATCAGGTACAAATACTGAAGCCAGGGATTATTGAAAACATCACAATATCCTTTTACATGACCATGTAAGAGAATATCATTGGTACATGAGTAAATTAAACTGTCCAATCCCAAAGATTTTGTTTTGGAGAGGATCATTACCATTACGCACACATACACTCAGTCAAAATTGTGAATGTGATATTGGTTGGGAAGAATATAAATACAACCAATGTTTGAACAAACACATCACACTAATACTACTACATGAAAGAACTACAACTTTTGATATTGACATGAAAAATTTATTATTCTTATATTTATATTTACATTCCATGTCTTGCACACTTGTTCATGAGAATAGCATCTGAAACACATTCTCATTAGGTTTACTTACCAAGTTTGGAAACATAATATTGGATGTGATTATAATGAAAAGTAATCCTAAGTAATACATGTATTACTGCACATCTTGGGATTTCACTTGAGGGCAAAAAAAACAAACCGAGAGTTAAGAATGGAGCCAATCTGGGCCTCTATGAACTTTCCTAAACTGTGATTTATGTTATTTGTTATCAAGGAAATATTTCAAGGTGAATTTCTGGTAATTAAAAAAAAAAAAAGAGAATGGCATCCGACTTAATGAATATGACCTCAGATTGTATTGGTCGTGGTAAATCAGCATTGTATATAACATATTTATACACTCTTTAAAAATTGTAATCCATTTTGAGCATATTAGTTATCCCTAGAAATAAATTTCTGTCAAGTAGTCTTTCTGATGTAGCCATTAGAGCCATACACCATATGTACCCACGGAACACTAAATGTATGTATATTCATTCACAAACATCACAAAACTGTATACAATGTGAGTCGATCAAAAGGAAACCAATATTCAAGCCCCAATATTTAAAAATCAAGTAGAATCACTGAAATGTAATATAATATAAATCATCTTTGCCAAAGTTTGGGCTGAATGGTATTCAGGAGTTACTTTTATTACTTGTGAGTGCATTCTACTGAAATGGAGACCACGCATCCAACCTTGGGTTGACCCGTCCATTTCACTCAAAACTTGGGTAACATGATGAGCTTACAAAGCGAGTAAATGATTGCAACAATATTTAGGGTTGAATTTAAACTTCCTTTTTATTGACTTACACTGTATAGTTTTATACTAACACATAAAACAGTCAAAAGATTATTAATTAAACGATTTGACTGATGTCAAACAAGTTCAATTACAAATTGTGTGAACCCAGGTTCGCTTTGAGCCAAACCAAATACACACTATTTTCCGGTGGGAAGTTCTTTCATATGAAAAACAAATAGGGAAAGAAAGCCTATTGATCACCAAATGCTAACTTCTCTTTAAAAATTGATATTTCTGATAAGACTGAGTAGTAAAAACTGCACAAAGGCATGTAATGGTGTTATTACATGTATTCAAAAGACATGTAAAAAGCAGACACATGATGCTGGTTTTGTACAATATCAATCTACATATAACTATTGAACAAGAGGTCATTATATTTATCATCTGAGGTATATACAAATTGCTATTGTGGAATGTGTGGCTCTCAAGATATGTTTCTATAATCTAAAATAGAATGATTTCCATTTGAAAGACTGGAGGACGGAAATTAATGAAATCACAAAATCATGATCAAGTATATAAAAATATCACAAACTTTTACAAATATCTTTTATATAAATCTTGCATGCAAATGTACTTACTTTGGAATGCAGTTGGATATCATTTTGCTCTAAACAGCATAATTATTTACATATCTTGAAGCATAATGTCAGCACACATTTATGAATACTAAACTGAAGATAATGGATGGAATCAATTAGGTAGGCATCCACAATGGACATATCTTTGTCATCTTTTTCTTATAAAACAATATATACAGTACATGCATTTTTCATTACAATAAACCAACCTTTGACACATTTTCCAAGTTTGTTTTCTTAATCTAATGGCATACATGTACATGTATTTACCACATCACAAATAGGCTAGCTTTGCAGAAAAGGGTAGAACAAAATTGGTTGATGAATGATGTATATCATATGCTTCTCACCGATTCAATAGAGAAAAAAAAAATAGTATATACAGAATTCATTCAAATTACAACAAAATCATCTCATTGCATAGAAATCACACACCAAGGATCCCCATTAGTAGCATACTTTCATAAATACCTGTAATCTACTTTAAATGTACAATCATGATAGAACATTATAATCAAAATTTTAACACATAAAACAATTGGGATTATCAATTCACATTTAAATGTGTTTGTTTGTTCTTTGAAGAAGAAGAAAAAACATTATTGTATATGTACAATATCTTGGACATTAAACACAGAAATGATGTGGTTCAAACTGGGTTATTGGTACAATAAAAAGCACAGCTACACATTATGGTATATGTACAATATCTAGGACATTAAACACAGAAATGATGTGGTTCAAACTGGGTTATTGGTACAATAAAAAGCACAGCTAAACATTATTTGTATGACACAAATGACATGGGGTATCTTCATTACTCATAATGCCTGGATAGCAATAGAATACAGTGGAAACTTGTAATAAAGAGCTCCGATATAACAAGATTCCTGATATAACAAGGTAATTTTGCTGGTCCCAGGTCTTTATGTTCTTTTTTTTTTTACCCTGATATAAGGAGATTCCTGATATAAAGAGTTAATTTTCATGGTCCCAAGGTCCTTGTTATAGTGAGTTAATTTCCAATGTATACATGTTACATACTGTAGCAATCTTGAGTATAATGCTTTAAAATTATTCACAAGCAATAGAAAGAAGAAAGAAAATGCAGCGTATCAGTAAAATAGAAAGTACCTAAAGTGGCAAAACCAAACCTGATCTGGCATACCTTAAGTACACACAAAAGAAGAATGTGACACACACTGTGCCCTTGGCAACAATTTAGGATCCAACAGGCACTTGAAGAAAATGCTTGGCACAGAATTTTGGAGTAAAAAGGCACCTCAAAAGGTGATGACATACTTTTCTATTCTTTTTTTCTGCTTGTCAAAGATTTTTAGCCCCCCCCCCCCCCTGCCCTCTGCAATTCAGAAGGGTTAAACATTGTGAATGCCAATTAACTTAAATGCATTAAGTATTGATGATAGCACTTGTATCTTTATTGTAAACAACATGTCTGAAATATATCTGTTTCAAGACACAATCCATGTGAGATGCAAGTTCTGCTACACTAGTTCTTCAGCAGTGGTTGATTTCTCCGTCTCATCTGAAGATCTGTTTCATGAAATTATAAAAATAAATAATATGAGCTCCACACAGAACCTACAGCATGGCCTGTGGTCTAAACCCGGTCTAAACTTGCCCTTTAAACAGGAGTTTTAGAAAATCACATGCTCAACTTTGGTTCAATTCAAACTCCAGTCTGCAATAACTTTGTACCAAAATTTAGACTGGACTTGTGTCAATTTTAACTAAACTCAGAATACAGGCCCATGAATTTGAAAATAAGAGAGAAACTGACTTGTGATAACAGACAGGACATCAAAAAGACAGATAATTTCAAAGATACAAGCAATAATTACAACAACAACAACAGCAGTTAGTATAATAAGCAACCTGAAAAAGGCCAGATTTGGAATTTATATTATCCATCACAAAAACTAAAGGAAGTTCATGTCTTCTTACCCAGACTTAGCTTCATCCAAGCCAATATCTACCGAAGCCTTAATGTTATTAGACTGAAGAAACTTTGTTGCCCAAGATGGCATTTCTCCATTCTTTGTCTGTTCCTTGTTTCTCTTCTTCTTTATCTCCTTGGGTAGTTCAGGCTTCTCAACTGTCAGAGTGTCTGTGAATAGTCAAAGATTTTATTACTTCCTGTTTTGTGGTCAATGATTCTTTCATAACATCAGGACTTTGAACCATATGCAACAAATATGAACCTAAATCTTTGCTAATCTCCAATATACTTTGTTATACTTTATGTTGGTCTCTCTCAAACATAATTATATCTGCTCAATATCTCATCCAATTTTCTCAAACTAAAAAAATATTTGCAAATTCCACAAGTTTGACCATTTCAATTTCAGGGTATTAGAATATATTATAAATGTGTAACGAACTAAAATCAGTGCACTGACTTAACTTATTTAATGTGCATTACAGAATCAAATGATTAACATAACTTCCGCTAAGTGGGTAATATGCTACATTTAATATACATGTATCTAGATTACACAAAATCTGGTTTTATAATATTGTTTTCATGAAAAACATAAAAGCACAATTTTTAAGACCAATATGCCCAACAAAAACCAACATCTTATCATATCCATAAAAATACATACATACACATACTTAATAATGTTATAATATAATACACTAAGGATTTTGGGGTGTTTTCTTTGGTTCCCCTCCTTTTGGTGCCTTTGGGTGGGGAATGATCCTCAGATGGTTGGGAGGTGCTTTATAAGGGTCCCAGTCCCGTCCATATTTCATAAAATTAGCCACTTTTTCCTTCTAAGGCGAGTGGATCTCCATGGGCTGCTTCTGCTTGTATTTCAGTATTGAATATACATGTAGAACCATCCAATGAACATACGGATATATACATGTAGAACCATTCAATGAACATACTGATATATACATATAGAACCATCCAATGAATATACTGATAGCTGTATTACTATCACCCAGAGTAGAAGCATAAAGTAGAATGAGTATTACATTACAAATTATTCTATAACAATAATTCTCCCAAGGACCATGTCATTAATGATGATTAACAAGTAAAGAGAAAAACCTATCACAATTAGAAAAAACTATGTTAGGCTTGATATCAGAGGCAGCGGAACATCGGACTCAGACAAAATCACTGTGGTGAACATAAATACAGGTTGGTGATGAAAGATGTAAATGAATACAGGTGCACACTGTCACAATTACAATCACTGTGATGAACATAAATACAGGTTGGTGATGAAAGATGAAAATGAATACATGTGCACAATGTCACCATTACAATCACTGGGATGAAAATAAATACAGGTTGGTGATGAAAGATGAAAATGAATACAGGTGCACAATGTCACAATTACAATCATTGGCAGTCCATTGTTACGATGAAGACTAAGAACAATTCCTAGTGTTTTCTCGAGTGACTCCACAGTCCAATTCTACTGGCGCTGCGGAAGCCAAAGATTACAATCACTGTGATGAAAATAAATACAGGTTGGTGATGAAAGATGTAAATGAATACAGGTGCACACTGTCACAATTACAATCACTGTGATGAACATAAATACAGGTTGGTTAGTATTTGCGTAGCATCTAAATTCCAGGTTATGAAAAAATATTATATACAAATGTATGTGTGACATAAGCGAAGACAGTTACGATGGAAAGAAAGCGTGCATAGATTCTATATTCTATTTAAGTATTACAACCAAATAAAAGTTGACAAACTGGGTATGCACATTGGGGAATATAACTTACTTTCCGTATCCCCTTTGTTGCCACTATCACCTATAATATGTGTTTGTGAAGATATAAGGAGATGATGAAACACAGCAAACTTAACATACAATGACATTTGCTTTAAATACAACTCTTACAAATATATTTCACATTAAAAATCTCTTTCCACCTGTAATCTTTCATGGTCTTCTCTTGCCACTTTCCTTATAATACTAAAGCCCCTTTCAATTGCATATAACATAAAATTTGTAGCACTATCCCGGCCCAATCCTTGCCTAACACTTTCCTAAAAAAAAAGTTTTAAGCAAACCTATGATATTAATGTTTCATTTGGGGAATATTTACACTTTATACTGTTAATCATTTCTGTCTTTAAAGTTCATAATTATTATTTTATAACTATATATCTCCCTCTTTCTATTTTCTCTCTGTCACTTTTCCTCCATCTCTTCTCTTTCTTGTTCCTAACTATATATCTCCCTCTTTCTATTTTCTCTCTGTCACTTTTCCTCCATCTCTTCTCTTTCTTGTTCCTAACTATATATCTCCCTCTTTCTATTTTCTCTCTGTCACTTTTCCTCCAACTCTTCTCTTTCTTGTTCCTAACTATATATCTCCCTCTTTCTATTTTCTCTCTGTCACTTTTCCTCCAACTCTTCTCTTTCTTGTTCCTAACTATATATCTCCCTCTTTCTATTTTCTCTCTGTCACTTTTCCTCCATCTCTTCTCTTTCTTGTTCCTAACTATATATCTCCCTCTTTCTATTTTCTCTCTGTCACTTTTCCTCCATCTCTTCTCTTTCTTGTTCCTAACTATATATCTCCCTCTTTCTATTTTCTCTCTGTCACTTTTCCTCCATCTCTTCTCTTTCTTGTTCCTAACTATATATCTCCCTCTTTCTATTTTCTCTCTGTCACTTTTCCTCCATCTCTTCTCTTTCTTGTTCCTAACTATATATCTCCCTCTTTCTATTTTCTCTCTGTCACTTTTCCTCCATCTCTTCTCTTTCTTGTTCCTAACTATATATCTCCCTCTTTCTATTTTCTCTCTGTCACTTTTCCTCCATCTCTTCTCTTTCTTGTTCCTAACTATATATCTCCCTCTTTCTATTTTCACGCTGTCACTTTTCCTCCATCTCTTCTCTTTCTTGTTATCTCCCTCTTTCTATTTTTCCCACATATCACTATTTTCTCTACTCCTAACCCTAATCCCCCCTCTCTCTCTCTCTTTCTTGTCAGATATTTCAATACATAAACAGAACAAAATGGCCATATTACATACAAAGCATGGAATTTACATTCTGGAGTTAAAGATGAATACAAGCATGGTATCATATAGAAATCAATCTTTATTAACAAAAGTAGCATGAGTCACAGCAAACAATACATGTAAGACACATTGAGCATGAAGCTTGTATATATTGTTGCATAAATACTTGTACAGTGGCAGAATAATGTCTTTCTGTATCTACAGGCAGAATGTGTTTCAACTTTGAAATATAATTCAATCATGCATGACATAGAAACTCACTAACCTGGTTAGATGAAATACAAAATGAATGAATTTGTTCTACCCTAATTTATCATTTTCTGCTACTTTGGCAAGATTTCTAAAAACTGAAAGGAAGCAAAATGTGAAGAGCTATGATGATGAAACAGTCATTGCTGTACATATGATCATATCTAAATGGAGAGCTTTGACATTTCCAGAGAGATTGGATAGAAAGAGAAGCAGAGCGATAAAGATAGAAGAGAAAGAGAAGAGATTATCACCTTTATCTGGTTCTTCTGGTTCCTCTTCTTCCTCAATGATTTGAGAAATCACTGGAGCATGTTGTACATTAATCTACAACAGACAAAGATAAAGTGAAATCATGTGGAAAAATCACCAACGGAGTCTCAATGCTTGAATTCAATAAACATAAATGGAGGTTGATAGAGGCATTCTGGTAAACGCTTCAATGCTTAATGCAATGTGTTACATGTATGTAATATAATGTATACGCTGTAGTACATTAAATACAGTATGTACAAATGTATGCATGTTCCTCATTCCAAAATCCACTTTATCCAAAACAAAAATAGATTTTAATAATAATAATAATAATAATACATGTGACTTGTATAGCACACTTTCCATCCTGATTAGATGCTCAAGGCGCTCCAGAGCATATTAATACACAAAGAATGAGAGGTAAAAATTATTAACACTGGAGCATGTTGCTTTCATGTAGTTCTCTTTTTAACAGTCACTGTGACTGATTATTCATCCTGTAGCTTTATATTTATATCCTATTAAATTAGTTTTGATATGATCAAGGCAGGGGTTACCTACATACTCTCTATGTACACAAGGTAATATTTCATTTGTGTTATACTGATGACAAAAACATGCCCTTCAAAAAAAAAGTTATTGTCAAATTAAAATATCTAAGTACAACATACAATAATTGTGTAATGTGTGTTCACGGACTGACATTAAGATTGTATACTTACTATGGGAGGAGGTATGC
Source organism: Heliocidaris erythrogramma (assembly GCA_025617745.1). Lineage (NCBI taxonomy): Eukaryota > Metazoa > Echinodermata > Echinoidea > Camarodonta > Echinometridae > Heliocidaris > Heliocidaris erythrogramma. The sequence continues at coordinate 1,053,525 of CM046855.1, forward strand.
TTGGTGTAGGCTCACTCTCTTCATCAATGCTCTCTGATCTATAATTACAAAGACAAAAGTCCTTCTACACTCAGAAAGTGGACACTCATTTATCAAATTAAAGAAAAATTAATAGTCTACATGTACTAAGATCAATTAAGATCAGGTTTTGAATTTTCATGCTTGGTTGGGCACATTCATTGATCCTTCAGAAGGTCTAAGAAAATTGCAAAAAAAGAGCAAGTAGACATTCATATGTTAATGATCATGTGCATCTGTAAGACATTCGTGTTTAACCATGAAACAAAGAATGAGAAATATTGAGGACTGAGCACTGGATGTCAACTGTAGTCTCAGGACTGCATGGTTTTGACAAGCAAATTCAAGTGTTTCTTGTGATTGTGTTTTTCATTGTTTAAATTGGACCCTACAAGAAGGAATTCCTCATCAACTTGTTTTTTGCCAGGTGCCCCATTTCTGCAAGTTTCTTTCAGAGACTCAATTGTGTAAAATTACATGGCTATGCTCACTAATGTGTGAATGGTATGCTTTCAACACACCAGTTTACAAATGTATGCGATAAGTATTTCAATCATATGCAAGCACTGTGAATGAGAAGGGTTGCACAAGCTGTGTGTGTGTGTATGTGTGTACGTGCACGTGTGTGCAAGCAATGTCTATGGGGAAGTCTGAAATTCGTTTTTCTGGTTTATTTCTTCGTTTGTCAGTCTTTATTTTGATCACAAGTGAGGACAAGGCAAGGAAAAAATCAGATGATATCATTAGTTTATATTTACAGTGAAATTTAACAGCTAAAATTCCAGTTTATCCCCTAAAGAGAACAAAACTTGGAGACGACAATTATTTTGTGTGTCAGTGAGGTGGGTTGGTACCTTTGCTGGGACAGCTCTAGTTACATGTAGAAGCTCTCTGGCGATAGTATGAAACTCTCGCTAGGAAACCCTGCGCAGGGTAATTGCCGATTCATCACAATTTTTCCTCCTAGAATGCTTTTGTGATATTCTTAAGGCCAAATATAATTCTTTCACATGCTCTTACTCATATCTTGTACATGTAGTTCTTCTGGTTCGATTTGGGATTTTGCAGAGACTTGATTTACCCATTCACTTTGTATCAAAAATGTGCACAGCAGAGTGGGTGGGTCAAAGCTTGTCTGACTATGCTTGTGGGCATAGCTTTGAATATGTTTAATAAACTGGACATATCATTTAAATAGGATTAAGTTATATTTATTTAGATATATGAAATATAAGTTTATATTTAATATTTTTTTGAAAATTTTAACTGTAAATTGTGTCCACTTTCCTTTTGTTGAGTGTAATTAATTCCAAATCATCATACATACAGAGAGCATACAAAGACTACCAGAATTACATAATCTTCAAATCATTCAAAGAAATTAAAACGATAGAAAAGAAAATTCGCTTTAATAAAATAAGTATATTTTGCATGGATGACATAATTAATCAACATATCTTTAAAGTAGAACTTTAATGATTTTAAATATTGGCTTAATACTTATTATTGCATAGATGGCATAAATTAAACAAGGTTATCCAAATTCAACGCTTGGAAACATTTGAAGTAATGATTATTATCAATTATAAAACGGTAAAATACAACCCCCGATATAGCAGCTGAAGAGCTCCTTGGACGCTGCTGAGATATGTGACGACACACCATGGACCAGTCCTGTCTAAGCAGATGATGTCCCATAACATCTTACACATTTTTCAGAGCCTATTTTGTCATCTCCTCTTCACTTATTTCTCTTCCTTCACTAGCATCAGTCTTAATGTTAGTCTGTTGCCTCACTCTTAACTTTGTGTATGGTATTATTTTGATGAAAAATGCAGCGTTAAAAAAATAAAGGAATCAGTCACTTGTAAACAAAATAAGACGCCATTGTATTTTCAGCTGCTTGCACCAGGGCATGTTCGGCATTTCAAGAGGGAACGAATACCATCCTGCTATTATGCGGAGGGCTTTTCAATTTGAAAGTGGGGTTTATTTCATTGATCATTGACCCTTCTCCTGTGTATTTACAATCAAACGGTTTTAGCTATCAGAATCAGTTTCACTTTCCCTTTATAATGGTGTGAAATAAGGTCATGTTTAAATACACCAAACTCTTTATAATTTGATAAATAATTGCATTGCAATTACGTTCATTCATTATAGGACATCGTCTGCTTAAGCAGGATCGATCCCGAGTGTGACGACATCAAAACATCGCTATATTTCTGGCGAATCCTCGGATATTCAAGATGCTGAGAAGAGCTTTTATTTGTGTTGTTTTTATAATCATCAGATACGCAGTTGACATAAAACTTATATGATTGCCATCTGTAAGCTTCCCAGTTTCTAGTGATACATTAATTGCCATATTTGTGATTTTCTTTGAATATCTACTTTAACTCATCATTCTATACATGAAAGGGTAGGCCTATTTAGATGTACATGTGTATATAAAGCTAAAATGATTCGGAATACCAAGTGGATGAAGCATATATCTACAATTACATGTATATGTAACAGTCAATATAAGCTACTACAACAAACTGAAAACATAATAACTCTTCTCAGTTCTAAGAGCCTCTCATCATCAACATTTTTTTTTTTAATTTCCAAACCATCAAGTTAGTGCATGCACAGGCAATTCTCAGTAAAGTTGTCTTAATTCATACAAACTACATGTATAAATGTAATACTCACATCGCAGCTTGCCTCCGTAAACTCTGAAATGAAATATAAAAAAAAAAGAGAGCATTCACAAACATCTTTCTTTTAGGGTTTGAAATATTTACAAGATTGAAAAAAAATTCACTATAAATTTCAAGTTTGCATGATGTATAGATATAATGATTAAATCTTTTACAGATAGATTCAGGATATTAAATATAACCCTAATCAATGATCAAAGTAACATTCAAGAGCTCTAGTAACTAGGAATTTGTTAATGTGTCCTCTAATGAAAAACAATGAGGAAGAGTTATCTCCCAGAGGGTAATACCCCTGATAAAGGTTGAACACAGCAGCACCTCTGTTATTCTTGTAAAAAAAAAAGACATCTTCTAATTGTGTTCTTGTCCAACCACCCCCCCCCCCCCACTTCCATCTTTTATTGAATGGAGTTCTAAAATTGAAAAATCTATAAGCCATGGTAAAGTCCCATGCCATACACCAGCTTGTAAAAACATCTTATTACATAAGACAGAGATACATATACTTACACCTCCTAGATTGTGGGACTTAGCATTCATTGTGTGTTGTGATTTTAGAATCTTATTCAACTCCTTCAGCTGTGAAAAGATAATGATCATACAAATACAATTAATGATAAAGTTCACCTATATTGTACACAAATTATGAAAGAAAGATTAGCACTGAAGTGATCAAGGATAAATAGTTTATATTGTGTTACATTTTCTCCAGGGAAAAATACAGGTGTGTGAATCTTACTTAAATCCATCCTAAAACATTTTTAAACTAATTATAATTCTCCTGACCGCAAATCAACATAATGGGGCTTTGTTTTTTATCCCTCTTTTTCCCCAAGATCTGCAGTCAAACAAGCGCGTGCTGCACATGATAGTAAAATATCGATGTAGATTGGCCTTTCTAACTTGGATCTAATAGCTTTTGTTATATTGTGGATTTTACAAAGGAGCATTACAATTAGATAACTGCCTTGAATAAATGAACCAACATGTAATAGAATATTCTAATAACAGCATGGAGACAGGATAATCAGAAGGTAAACACCTACTAGTCACATGCTTTTACCAGGAAATAAACGTAAACAAACAAAAGCTAAGGGGCCTCCGAAATGCAAGACCAAGGCTTGCAAAGCTTTCCTATCTTTGCATACATTACTAGAATTAGCTAAAATTTGCTTGTAGTATTTTTTGTAATGACACTGAACTTGGCATAATTGCAAGTGTATTTTGGTCATACATTACATTCATGTTATTTCACAATGCAACTCTACGCCGTTGCAATGCTGTATAGCTACACAATACCACTTAGCTGACTTTTAGCCTACAGCTACAGCTGCAAGTAATCGCACACGCATGGCTGTCACAATTTCATAGGATAAAATAAATTTCTAACGTAAATCACTTATGTTTTGTTAGTCACACATCACGATTGATTCTGCAAATATTAATGTACAAATGCAGAATCTCCTATTTGTATACCAAGAAGTATTATCAATCATGATTATTTGATGAAATATTGCTCATTTTCCAAAGATGACATAAAACCTCTACAAGAAACTTGGACTCGATCATTTTTTCAGAGAGGGGGTGTGGTATATAGCCTGCAGGTTGAATAAAGTGACATTTCATGTATATGATATAGACACACTTCAAAATCATTTGAATAACAGTTCAATATTTATCATTATTATGCACGGTGCCAATTTTCAGAAATTTTTAGCAGAAAACGACTCATTGCAATTACTGAATTACGTGAAACACCCCATATAAAAGTCAACACTCCGTTTGTAGGGGTAACCTGCCAGAAGAATTACTCCAGCATTAAAACATCGGATTCAAATGTAAGAATAACACCTTGTGAACAACAAAATAATTTAATTTTGGGTGTAGTATTTCTCTGAGACAATGATTTATGAAAAAACTAACTAACCTGGGCGCACACTGTATACATCGCAAAGGGACATTTATTTATTCCTGCTATTTTTAGTTGCCAGTGAGGCAGCCAAGATATGGCTTCTATGTTGCCTAACGGCACTTTGGGGGGTCAATGGCACTCAGACAACGACTAATTTTTTAGCCCTAGATCATAGTTTTGACAAAGTTGAAGACCCATTTTGCTGTCATCCATCACAGCTTTAATTTTAGTCAAGCGATAATGCATGCTATACGCCGCCATGTACGTGGATCTTGAAATGGAAGATAACATGACTGCAAATAATTTCGGATGTTGATGAGGCAATGCATTATGGGCCGACATTTTGCTACATGCAGTATGAGAATTGTTACTGCAATCAAAATAACTGCTAAGAGAAATTACCTTTTTATTCTACATGTCATTTATGGAATACATAAAATAGATGTTTTTATCTACAATTTAAGGGCGGAAATTCAGTACAACCAAAAACTTTTGGATGCATGAAAATAATTGACATAATGAACACAACACTCAACTACTCGCACCTCACAGAAGTTTCTTCCTGAAAAAATGGCTGCCACTGACAATTCATTAAGGTTTCTGAATCACAGTATAAACTTTTATTTTGGTTACCTTGCCATTCGTAACACTAAGACTATGTCAAATATCTCTTTCCCTAATTTTCATTGCTGCATTTCATTACTTTAAAACAGTTTATTTGTAAAAATCATCCAAGCTGTGAGCCATATTAGATCTTCTTTCTGAAAGTTACAATCTACATCTCTTAGTTCATCAGGATATATGAGACCTACCTCCTGCGGGTTCATAACAGTGATATCTCCCAGTATCTCTTTCCTCCAGTTACCTCCTGACGTGTTCTTTAATTTAAGTTTAGGTCTCTTTGCTGTGGAGTCCATGCTGGTTATTGATTCAGAGGTTGACATTAGTTTATCCTGTGTAGAATTCTGAAAAAAGACATTATTGAGAATCAACAGAGAATTAGATCGAGTACTGATTTATAAGTAGTTGTGTAAATCTATATAAATCATTCTTCTAGAGTTTTATGAACAGATGTACCGAGCAGTTCAGAAAATAAGATTTTGGTATCACCTGAAAGTACTTTCAAAACTCTAAAAAACATAATATTCAAGATATGCAAACATCTATAAAAAAATTGTTAGAAATATTATTAGAGTGGCACCTTTCATGTTTAAAATTTCTTTGGCTATTCAAGGGCAAATTGGGAGTAAGATCATAAACATCTTAACTTGATATCTAAAAAGATTTATGTACCAGTGTTGTGTTTAATGGGAAGAAATCTGAGTCACTCCAACCAGACTTGATGCTTTCCTGGGTTGCTTTACGGGCCACATGAGGGCGCTGTGCAAGAGGTGTTGGAACTGGAGGAGGTTGACTTCTCTTGATCTCTTTTACATGAGATGCCGGGAACCAGCCTTGTTCTTCACTATCCTTACGTCCTTCCCACCATTCATCTTGCTGCAAATAGAAAAACCACAAAGAACATCAAGGTACATGTATACTTGGAATGACATTGGGCCTTCAGGGTAACACTGTACTAAAAATACTGATACATTTTACTACACATAATTTGAAGAAAAAATGAAAATACTAAATTACACACTTTCAGGCAATGAAGTGATTCCTTTCACATATTTCTTGATATCCATGATAGATTTTTTGTTCACACAGCCGAGAACTCTCTAGGTGTTCATATCTGTATCAAGTTATCGTTCAAATATAACAGTATTAAAGACAAGTATAATTAATTCTTAATTTAGTATTTTCTTAATGATATAAATGTTACCTTGCCAACAACTTCAATCTCCTCTCCTACATTGAGATTAAGCTCTGAATCTTTAGTAGCTCTGAAAGCGGTCATCACTAGAATCATAGTTTTAATTTTGTTCTTTTTCTTCTCTCGTCTTTTCTTCATCTGTCTCTTCTTTCTCTCCTCTCTGCTTAATGCACTCAGGTCTTCTTCTGGCTCCTCCTCCTCTTCCTCAATCACAGGCTGCAATAAAAAACATTTTTATTTATCATTACAGTTGTAGATTTGCCAAACCCTAGCCCTTACAAAATACATGTAATTGCCCACAATGATTTGCAATGTACAATTCAAAATTCTGCATGTATCCCAATTTCAATAGCACAGTTATATGTTACAACAAACATCTACCAAGATAAGCAATATGACATATTCAATAGCATGCATGCATATAATGTACATCAAAAATTAGAAAGAACAGGAGAGCCTATTAATAGTAGATTGATTAATAGTGCATCATTAATATGGTTGTTAGACAAAGATCCTAGAAATTAAAATGTCATAAAATATTTACAATATTAGTACTCATGTGCTGAGTAAAATTTACAATACTACGATTCAATAAGTCGAACAGACTTACAAAAAGCCAGTTCGTAAAATTTTACAATTTGAGCATGTGCAAATAAAGGTCATTTGTACCGAGTACCGGTACAATTGACCTTTATATGCTGTCATATTTTACGCACAATGCGCGCATTAGTATGAATTTACATGTTAAAAACGTAGCGCGTCCATCAAAACAGACGCGCATGCGCATACAAATTGGGTAATTTCAGGGTGATTTGTACCATGTACTGTTACTAACTGGTTTATTATGGGATTTTAACTATTAATACACTTAAAATGCTAGGATTTCACAGTTTAGCTACATGTACAAGGCTATATGTCTCAAAAGCTCACAAGGTATGAGAAATGCATTCCCATTTATCCACACAGCACAAGAGTGGTAATGGCGCGCAAACAAGAAATTCTTATTTGCGCACAAGTGCTCAAGAATTATGCAAATTATTAAGTTCGCATAATTCATGAGCACGTGTGTGGGCGTGTCTCCCAGACTACAGTCCCAGGACTCGAAAACTGCAATAGGCTTGGATCCCTTTGAAAAACAGCTATTAGCAAAAACGGCAATCCAACCCATAAGTGAAGAACAAATAAATCAAATACCAGTAAATCAGATCTTAAAAACAAAGTATATATACAGTGCGTCCCATAAAAAAGTTGTTAGTCAGAAAAAGTCTCCCCAAATATACAATTCAAAGCAAAATTTCATAACTGAGGACAGCTTATGGTCTCTTCCATTACACAACACCTAAAATCTGCCAATATTTTACGCTCAAGTGTGTGAAAGGTACAAAATCTAGACTTGACAAGAATTGGTATTTGTTCTTGCAGATATTAGTAAAGTTGAGAGTTGAAAAGCTTAGAAATTTTCATATCTTGATCAATACATACAATAGACAATTTATGAGAGAACAGGTTCTGTTCTCTTTATGTCCTTGCGTATCTCATCAATATGCATCAGTGAGCTATTAACTACTTTAATGAGTGTTTTGAAACAGGTTTTGCAAGGTTTTTAACTCAACCATAAAGTTTTGATGGGACATATCAGGACATACAGTATACAAAACATATTTTTTCATAAATTGCCTTTTAATGATCAGAATATGAAAGTTTCTAAGCCTTTTCAAGACTCTCAATTTTGCTGATACCAGCCAGAACCAATACAAATTTTTGTCAACCACGAATTTTACATATTTCACAAAAATGGCTTTTGCTCACTCAAGCGTAAAATATTGTTAGATGTTTTAGTGTAATTTCACAGGACACACACTAAGCTATCCATAGGTATGGAAATTCCATGAAAATAATTTGAAATATTCATTTCGGGATACTTTTTCCAACTGTCAACTCTTTACGGTTCTCAAATTTGTTAAAACCAGCCAGAACAAAATACTAATTCTTGTCAAGTCTGGATTTTGCGCCTTTTCGCAAAAGTCGCTTATGCTCACTCGAGCTTAGAATATTGCCATATTTTTTGATGTCATTTGATAGAAAAGATCCTAAGCTATCCACAGGTATGAAAACTTTCCTACAAATATTCCAACTGTTAACTCTTTTTAAGGGATGCATTGTACAAATACTCAAAATATGAATTAAAATTACATATTTAGGTATCAAAAGTTGAGTTAGAATTTTATTTTCATTTAATCTTCCTCTCATGGGGTGTGACAACATAACAGCAAAAGCTGTTTTCCCTTAATCCTCAAAAGACTCAAAAGTCAAATTACAAATACAATCCTATGTAGGACTCAAAAGTTGAGTTAGATTTATAATCCTAGACCTCCTAGAATTAAAAAGTTAGAATTATGATTCTAGGACTCAACAGTTTAGTCAGAATTACAATCCTAAGACTCAAAAGTTGAGTTTGAATTACAATCTAAAGGCACAATAGCTGAGGTAGAATTATAATCCAAGGACTCAAAGGTTTGAGTTAGATTTACAATCCTAAAACTCAAAACTTGGGTTAGACTTACAATCCTAGGAATCTGAGGCACTTCAAGCAGGTTAGGAGGAGAACCAGGGAATGCACCAAACGTAGAAGTCACACTCTGATTAGTAAGCACAAACATCCAATTAGTAATACTAAACTTATCACTATAAAGAAATATCCTTCCAAGGTTAATGGGATTAATGAAGAAGAGTAGACATGACATGCAAGGGATTTAGAATTTTTAACAAAAATTGAACAAAAAATAAGAGATGATTAAATTTGATAAGAACAGTTGAAAGTGCAAATTTTGACATAAGAAACAAAGAAAAAAGAGGTTAAGTTAAATAAGAGTTACATTATCACATCCAACCACCACTATGATAAATAACCATGTATCTTATAAAGATTAACATTGGCTGGAATGCCTGCCCCCAGTGGAGTGGAGAACATGCATGTAAGAACAGAAACATAATTGAATCCAGTGACTAGGAAAATAATACCCTCTACAGAGCTTTGCTCATTTACATGTATCTTGAAAATCACTATTTAGAAATACAGTTATCATTATGAAGAGACAAGACAGACAGCATGCATTTGTCCATGCAAATAAACTACATTTGATCTGGACGGCCTCACCTATTTATGAGCTTTAATAAGCTAAATATTTTGTTTACTCCTCATTTATCTTTTTATGAGAACTTCAAATTTGATCTATACACCAATTACAAGTAAAATTAAGATTTAATATCCCCCAAATCAGTTGATTTCATGAAGCACAATAATTCTTAAAATCAATCATTTTAATAGATTTTCCCAATAATTAATAGAACAGAGTTAATGCAACAAACAAATCAATCAAAAAAAGACAAAATAATGACAGCAAATATTAGTTTAGTTAGTGGTTAGTTAGATTTTTCTGTCCGAGTCTAATACATACCACTCTACTAGGTCTTCTCATTCTTGGACTACCTGTTGGTCTCAGCGAAAGCTTCTCATTTTCTTGTTCATTCTAAAATAAACAAACCATTTGAATCAATCTTTCCATAATGAAATATAATTTAGAATATATGTACATAACCACAATATCCGCTTTGATAAAAGTTTACATCCGCATCAATTATTTACTTGAATTCTTTAGTAATTCATGATAATTAATCTTTTTCGGAAATACTTTGCTTTATGGTGATTTATTCACTCATCCAATCATTCACAATTATGAAAGAAATTACTAATTTTTCTTGCAATTACATGAGTGTGTAAAGGATTACATAACAAACTAAATAATGATTGTCATGTCAAAACATACCCTTGAGCTTTCAAACAGATTGTTGATGAATGTCATCGCTGAACCTGCAAAACTTTCCTGAAGAGAGAGATAAAAACAAAATATGAGGAAACATTTGAAACCCAGTCTTATTGACAGTCATTTGTTTTATGATGAATAAGTAGTACATTTGACATGATGAGGGTGGTTCTATGCTGTTTCTAATACTGTCAATGTGATCAATCTTTCATTAATAATAATAATATACAACATTTATAAATTGCTTAATACGTTTCTAAGCGATTGGAAAGGTAAAAGAGTGGAAAGAAGAGAGAAAAGATCATAAATGAACAAGTACATACAAAAATGTTCTACTACTACTACTAAAATTGCCTAAAGAGATAAGTTTTAAGGAGCGACTTGAACGAATCTATAGTGGAGGCCTGTCGAATATAAAGATTTTTCCAGAGTTTGGAGGCAAGAGAAGAGAAGACACGACTGCCATAACGAGGAATGGTACGGGGTCCAGGAGATAGCTGGAGATTGGCAGTCCTTATTACATTGGAGATACACGTAACTACATGTATACTAGAATTCAGCTTGAATTTCAACAGGAAAATAACAAACATAAACTTTATCACCAACTGGAAAAACTTCCTTGGTTATGGTTCAACCAAACCCCACCATATCTTCACTAGCATAGCCAAGATATTTCAAGATGGAGGGGGAATGGATAAAACAACACATGATTTCCAAGATTTCATCCGATTACACGATAGAGGTAGGGATAGGTTGCGTGTATTGTTAACCTGACACTCCTTTCCTCTTTCTACATGAATGTTTTGTACTGAAATCATAACATCATATGGCCCCCTTAGTTATGCCTATAGATGTCATAGGCCACCTTGACCATTCTATGAAAGATTTAATTTGAAGGAATCATCATGCTTTAGTATATTATGACAAGGAATAAATGTGATTTAACCCTAATGGAGCCGGGTTATTTAGACCCATCTCACAGCCGGGGGGGCTGATTCCGCCCCCCCTAAGATCTCGGCCGTCCAACGCGCATTCGCAACGAAAATTGGCACACACGTCGCCGACCACGTAATCTACAAAACTGTATAGTCAATTTCTCCGAAAAATGTCACAACTAATTAATTATGCTAATTTATGCATAAAATTAATGGTTTGCTCTAATTAATTAAATAAAGCCCCAAAACTGCTAATTTTTTGTATAGAGACTCTTTGTCAGATTCTGATCAAATAAACCAAAAAAAAAATTCGGTAAAATCCTTTTTTTCTTATGTATTTTATTGTTTTTTTAATTTCTTATGTATTTCTTTGTTTTTCGACTTTTTGTTTTTTATTGTTTTTTCGATGGAATTCGTCGGCGACACAATTTTAATCATAAACAACATAAAATTAATTGTTTTTAAACAGTAAAAGTAAAAATAATGAAACATTTATGAATTTTAGCTGGAAACACAATTTGCATTGGATTTGTACACAAAATCACGTTTTTGAGCAATTTTGGGTCTGACATGCACTTACGAAATGTTGCGTAACTCCGGAATCGCACCCGCGGACATCACAAATTTGGTCTCAAAAGTTGCGCAAGACTTGAAAGAAAAAAGTAGTGATGCGGCGTGGTGACTAGTTTTTCGCGATGCGAACATATTATGCGAAACGTCGAGGGGGGGGCGGAATCCGCCCCCCCCCGTCCTATTAGGGTTAAATGAATTCAAACCGCTTGGTTACTATTCTTCTCAGGATTTCTTTCTTTCTCTGCCTCTTTGTCTGTACCTAGCTTGTTGAATGCCTCGATAGCAATGGCAACAAACAAACTGAAACAATAATAAAAATAGGGTTAAATATCTCCTTATCTGTATTGAGCTTGTTAAAGGGCAATCCAACCTTGGTAATAAGATGATTTGTGTGAAAGCAGAAAAATGAGAAAAACAGGATGGTGAAAGTTTGAAGAAATCGGACATGGAATAAAAAAAGTTATTGATGTTTGAAAAATGAGATCACTATATCTATGCGAATCTCAAAATGGTAATTTGGTGAGTCGATTGTGACATACTGGCAGACAACTCTCCTGTTTGTTGTATGCAAAAATGTCATTAAGTTGCGGTTTTCTCCCAAGCGCCTTTATCCTCGGGGCAGTACTCAAAATGTTTTGTAGATAACATATCATTATAGGTCCTCATGAAAGAAAAAGATTCTACCGAGTAATACATTTTGAAAAAAAATGACACTTTAGTCATTGTGTGTGTGTGTTGGATCAAATTGGGGAGTTGTCCACCACTACAGTACAGTGACATGTATACCTATTCAGCCAATTTGAAATTCCCATTTGAATAGTGATTACAACTTTCCAAAATTCATAACTTTCTTATTGCTTGTCCGATTTTGTTCAAACTTTTACCAATCTGCTTCTCTGATTTTCCTCATTTTTTCAGAGCAACTTGCCATTGATGTTGAATTTCAAATGCTTCAATATCTATTGCAACAAACAAACAAACATCAATAGGAATAACGTAAAGCATTCACCAACTAATGAGGCATGCACTGCCTTCAATCTGTTGCAGTGTACATCTCATCACTCTTTTGCTGTGCAAATGATGTAATTAACTGTTGATATATGTTAACTTGAACTCTTGGCCATAATTTACACTTGGATTGGATCAATGGATCCTTTGCTTTAGTATCAAATTATCACAATACAATACAATCCTTGTGGGAGTATATCTTCCTTTTGATGTTGTTTCAGAAGAAATAAAAGGTTCCCTTCCTCTTCCAAATTCACATATCATAAAAATTAGAATTATACTTTCATTTTCATTTTCTAATCATAAATTTACACTCTTTTGTCTTTTAATTCAAAGAAAATAAAAGCAATGATTGCAATAAGTCTGGCTAATTACAGGATCTGTTTTTATAAGAAACATTTCATGATATACATGTACATGTTACAATACTGCAGGTAAAGCATACTTACTTCATGACCACAAGGTTGATAGTAATAAAGCAAGCCACAAAGTAGAGACATGCCCATTCTGTAGTAGCAACCATTGCCTATAATGAATAGCAAACAACCAGGTATCTAGTTAATGTACATCACTTATGAAACTAGTAAACTCCAATACAATGACCAAATATCTTTTACATGTATGTACATGTATAACTAAGAATCCTATTGCCTGAATTTATCATAAAGGTATAACCCCTCTTTAAAACCTGTATAAGCGTAGAGTGTCCTTATAATAATAATAGTGGGTTCTTGTAAAGCACACATGCCTGTAAGACTTGACACTCCAGGTGCTCCACAATTGTTACCCAAGCTTTAGCATGGCTGCTTTTATGGCACTCTAACATTTCCATGAATAAATTACTGCCATGTGCCCATTTAGCTCGACCTGGGTCAAGTGTAGCAAAAATAGATTAATGTCTTGGCAAATGAAATTAGTGCTGGGGAAGGGATTTGAACCCTGTAACTTGTGGTACAAAGTCTGGGAACTTATCCACTAGACCACAAAACCATTATGTCCAATGGGTGTGAAATGATATGCTTTTATGTGCTTACTTATCCTCATTGAGTCTACTGTGGAGGTTTACACCATGATTTAGACCATAGGTTAACTTAAACCTCTTTTGTGAATTCGGGCCAACATCTCATTAAGTAATCAATACTTTTCATTTGCCCTTGCTATGCACAAACCTCCTAATGCCCATGCCCTAAACATGGATAATTCATACACAGTGCTACCATATCGCTAGAAGATATTTTTAAACTATATTTAGCTCAAATTCCTTGAAACTTTTATGTTTCAACTCTTACTTGTAAAAATTTAAAAGCAAAATAAGGATTTTCATGAAATTTTAGTCCGAGGCGAAGCCTCTAATTCTACATTTATCACGATGTATAAATAAAACCCACTATGAAAGCATTCTTGCATGTGGACATAGGTAGTGTCATAGCACGTAAAATAAATTATCTCATACAGTTAAAAGGGCAATTTGCCTTTTGTAAGAAGATGATTTGTGTGAAAGCAGAAAAATAAGAGAAACAGGATGGTGAAAGTTTGAAAGAAATTGGACAAGAATAAGAAAGTTATGAATGTTTGAAAAATGAGATCACTACATCTATGCATATTTCAAATTGGCAATTAGGTGAGTAGATTTTGATGTATTCACGGTCAACTCTCCCATTTGTTGTACACCAAAATATCATTACATTCCAGTTTTCTCCTGAGCGCCTTTTCCCTTGGGGCAGTACTCAAAATATATTGTAGACAGCACATCGTTAAAACATGTAGGTCCTCCAAAAAGAATAACATTCTACAAAGTTATACATTTAAAAAAAATACCATATAAGTAATTTTTTGTGCTGGAGCAAATGGGAAAGTTGAACGCCGCTACATCACAGTGACCTTACCGATTCAGCCGATTTGAAATTCCCACATGTATAGGGATTACAACTTTCAAAAAATCACAACTTTATTGTTTATCCTATTTTGTTCAAACTTTCACTAATCTGCTTCTTTGATTTTTCTGCTTTCACACAAATCAAATTATTACAAAGGTTGGATTGCCCTTTAATAAGCACGAAGAGGACTGAATAATTCAATTAAATAACTTGCAATACAACCATAATCTTCAAACTACATATGGAGTATCTTTAGTACAAAGTATTTAATAAGTTAGTTGTCTGAACAGAGAAACAAATACATGTAGTACACAACACAATTAAATTGGTGAATATGAATAATCATTATTTTGATTACTGCATACTCACAGCATTCATGATTTCATGCCAGTTGCTTGTAGTTACTATTTGAAATACCATTAGCAATGAGCATCTGAGGGAAAATAAATACAAAGTTTTAAGTCAAATAAATCTACATCTACATAATGAAATAAAAATTGTGAAATAAACATCTACATAATGAAATAAAAATTGTGAAATAAAAAAACCCTATATCTTTTATGTTCTACACTGTATTAAAGTCAGTCAATAAATAGATCAAAAATAAATAAGCTGATTACACATTCAAGTCCTTTTACTATTTTGGTTGTTTGTCTCATTCCATTTTATCAAAATCCCTCCAGAAGTTCATCAATCTCAAAATTATCACACTTTGTTCTTAGGTGATGCTGAATATACATGTACGACAAATGTTATTTTCTTTTTGAATTTCAAACTTAACATTAAGCATACATGTGCATACATGTATAATTGGAAATAACTTCTATACCTATACCAAACCCATTGGTTTCTTTACACTCAATGTCCTTTGATCTCATTAACAGTAACTGGGACATCCTCCTTGTACAATTTATCTCATTACAGCTTTTCAAGCTCATCGCTTTTTTTGTAGTTTCCTTTTTCTTCGTCATTATTACTTGTACAATGTCATTTATGTATTTAAATGTAGTATTTTTATTGGATGATGAAATAAATAAATTGAAATTGAAAATTGAATTGATTTAGATTACCTGTACCTTGTTTTCTATAATACTATTCTACAATGGTGCTGTTGAAATTACTGCATGCAAAATCCTCTTTTTCAACAGTTATTTAACCATAGGAAAGTCTATCCTGGCAGGATAACTTATGAAAAGAAACTAAGAAATGATTATCTGAATTCAACAAATGAATAATAAGTTGGTAAGAATGTAAATGTAATACGGACATGAGTACTTACGAGAAGGAATCAAAGCCAATACCACAGTTGTAGTCATACACTCCTGTATCATAGCTTGTATCAGGTGGAATACCATAGAACAACTCCCATCCTAACACTGATGCAAAGAAGCTAGAAAACAAGATGAGATCATTCATCAGGATTTCTAATATGAGCCACAAAAATCATGTCAATTCAAACAACTACTAGGGAATTAATGGCTAAGCATGTTCTTAAATAGATACATCACTATACAATAATCAATATTATTACCTATATAAGGCATTTTAGCGGCGCATTAAAAATGCATATTTTTGTCCGCTTGATTTGCGCGTGCAATATGCTCTCATATTGCACGGAACACTGAATTCCCCATAGGCTACAGTACTAAACTTGCCGTGCAATATTCAATGCCGTATTTTGTCTGGTCTGTTTGCGTGCGCGCAAATAATGCAACGCATACACACATACGCACATGACGTCATAAAGAGGTTAAGTTAAACTTGTGTGATCACAATGAAGTATGATGAGGGGCTCTATTAACTGAATGTGGTTGGTTAAAATGATTTTTACTAAGTTCTAAATCATTTTCCTGTAGGGTATAGATAATAATTATATTGGATGGCTTTATTTCATGGAATACCAGAAATATTCCACTCGTTTGGGCCAATATTGCACTCATCTTCGATTCGTGCAATAATGGCCCTAACTCGTGGAATATTCTCTGGTATCCCATTCAGAGCCATCCAATATAATATAAATATTCAAGAGCCTAGAAATAAAATTAATAACAATAAAGGTCAATTTTAAGGTCAGATATATCAAAAATATAAAGAAAACAAACACAAATTCAGGCAAGAAAAATACTTTTCTTATGCCAAACAATGTAACGAAGTATGCCTATAACAAACCATTTAGTTCTAATCTAATCTAACCTGAAGGGAAGAATTAGTAATCTTCATATCTTCTTCTATTCCAATTATGAAATATACACCTATTTATCAATACTACTATGCAGCTATGTGATATCAATTTTTATTACAATACTTACCTTTGTGATATCCTTACAAAATTATATACATGTATTGATACACAAATAATGCATGTGAATGAGTTCATGGGTACAGGCTTTGTACAATGGGTGCATAGAACCTCAATAAGAGCAGATAGACTGAATGACTAATGAAGACATGCATCATTCGTTTGATACAACAAAACTCCTAAATCCATGTTATTTGACATAAAAATAAGTCTTTTAAAGATTGGTCCATGTCATTATTAATGGCAAGTAAATTGAAACTTTAGCACACACACATAGTATAAACGCACTTACCTGCTACTTAAAAATCACTGGAGAGTACTGAAAACTATTGCATGCTTTCTAATGAAAAACACGTATTACAGTCTCAAAAAATGAAGGATCTAGGGGCCAGTAACGTAATGTGAGTCGTATAATTCTATCATAATACATATATATCCTTACATGATGATGAAGACCAGGATGATCAGATCAAACATGACAGGAAACACTTTGGTTGAGAAGAGTATCACAGCTTTCTTGGTCTGTTTACAAATAAAGAAAGGAAGACAATTTTGTGTCAATTCCTTTTATTTAATTGTTTAACAAATCTGATGCAATTATGAATTCTTTGAAATGCAGTACTTATCAACTTTCCAGTAAAAATGCAGAAGATGAATCTGTAATGACAATGATTGAATAATTGTTATTTTTCTTTTTATTAATCTAACCAAATGATTGTAGAAATGACACAGTTAAAGCAATTAATTAATTTGTGCTGAGTCTTGAAGAAATTAGTTTGTGCAGACATGTTGAGAAGAAATTTTGGATATCAAATATTCTTAGATTAGGGGCTTCAATGCACTATACATTAGAGGCAATATAATTCTGTGCTGTGCCTTTGCTTCTCTGCATGCACAAACATGAAATAATTTCCTAACTGCTCTTATGTGAGTCTGTCTTCCAGGGGCCAGCGTATCAGAGGTCACCCTTCAATGACTTACACAGATCAAATAGAGAAAGAAACTGGTTTAGTAAGGCAGGACCTAAAAAAGAAAAACAATGGAAATTAGAAGGAATTGGAGAAAACTAGTCAAGTCAATGCAAATACATTCAAATTTGTAGAAGTACATGTAATTCTGTGTTGTCATAATCAAGAGTCTTGAAATTGTCATCCATAACATTAATAAATTCAGCATTGGAGAATGACAAGTTGTCTTTAAAGTAAGCTCCTACACTGCAATTTCCTAATTACTAAATGTCACGCCCTCCTTAATTTCACTTGAAGAGTAAATTATACAAACAGACGATTGGTACTACAAAACTTAAAGATAACATTTAACAAATTCATAGTGACGAAGCTTTTCGACCTGCACTCATCGGGTCACAACGCAGGAATGAGAGAATACAAGAAAATACAAAAGTCAAGGAAGGGTGTGTATAGCGACCCGGGTATGATCCGGGACGCTAGAATAATCGAAGCGCTTGTACAAACTCCTTTTGTCGGCACAATAGCGGATCTCTCGACTGAACGAACAACGCTTCTAAGAAGCGAAGATGTTGAAAGCTGCGTGCTCGGGCAACAATAGTGAACTGAGCCGGGTTATACGCCTTGGAACAAGCCGGACTATTTAGCAAGTGCTGACCAATAGCAGAGTCGCTGTGACTGCGGCATTGAACATTAGCGACGCTAGCAGCGGTTTTGCAGTTACGCTTCGGCTGTGCTCGGCTACCAGCTGATGTCTGTCGTACCACGGAGGGTACGTGCTGTTTAATGTGGTCCGCTAGACGCTGAGATGTACGGCCAACGTAGACGGCTTCACACCGACAATGATACTGATGCTCATATGGGGGGAAGGCAGTACATCCTTGCGAACTGCGGGTAGCATTCTATTAATAGAGAACACGACACGCGTAGCCACGGCAAAGTAACAGCGCGACACTGTATGCTTAATATCGCGCGCATACTTATCAGTATCATTGTCGGTGTGAAGCCGCCTACGTTGGCCGTACATCTTAGCGTCCAGCGGACCGCATTAAACAGCACGTACCCTCCGTGGTACGACAGACATCAGCTGGTAGCCGAGCACAGCCGAAGCGTAACTGCAAAACCGCTGCTAGCGTCGCTAATGTTCAATGCCGCAGTCACAGCGACTCTGCTATTGGTCAGCACTTGCTAAATAGTCCGGCTTGTTCCAAGGCGTATAACCCGGCTCAGTTCACTATTGTTGCCCGAGCACGCAGCTTTCAACATCTTCGCTTCTTAGAAGCGTTGTTTATTCAGTCGAGAGATCCGCTCTTGTGCCGACAAAAGGTGTTTGTACAAGCGCTTCGATTATTCTAGCGTCCCGGATCATACCCGGGTCGCTATACACACCCTTCCTTGACTTTTGTATTTTCTTGTATTCTCTCATTCCTGCGTTGTGACCCGATGAGTGCAGGTCGAAAAGCTTTGTCACTATGAATTTGTTAAATGTTATCTTCAAAGAGTAAATTCTGAGGGTATTATCTTCTAGGACTGAGTTACCTGAGCAGAGTTGAAGCCCAACCTGAATGTAACAGCCAGACCAGAAATGATGTTACATAAACCATAGTAGGAAGGTAATATGAAATAGATAGGAATGTTGGATGCTAAACCAATCACAATCAACATGATATCTAAGATCTCCACCACCTGCATCAAGTTCTTTCCTTCAGACATGATACGCAGCACTACTTCCACCTGTCGAGAGAAAAAAGGCGTTTGTATCAAAACACAAAGCAGTATTTTAAATGATACAATCATCCCCTTCCGCTTATTGCCAAAGGTATAACAACATACACGATGTATCTCTAATATAGTATCCTACACATATATATGTATTCTAAAATGAGTACTTCATTAAACCTGAAGTAAAAAAAAATTGCTGTAAGGAGTAGCAATGAGTATCAGTTCTTGTAAATCAATGATTCAGTCCCTAAAGATGGTCCAAAATTCGAAACTCATCATGACTCTGATCAGAGTTTTTTTTTTTATTAGCACTATATACTCACAACATGTGTGGTAATAATGGATTATTGTTCCTGTTATTGTGCAATCGAATGGGTAAGATAAACTGAGCATGTACGTAGTACTATATAATATTAGGATTTGCCAACTTGATCTAAGGAAACAGTTGTTTGCATAACAATAAAATATGTCTTTAAAGGTACATGTACCTTACAAATGTATTTCAACCAATATGGCCTAAATCAGTCTATAAATGGCTCTAGCTGTAAGTGATGAACTCTTCCCTCTATTAACCCCTGAAAGCCATTGAGGGTGATATCTACAATTGGTTGACTTCTTATCTTAGGAATAATTTCATCAATGTTTTACCATGAAAATAATCTATCAAGTTTTAGTTCGAAAATGATTAAAAGCAATATGTTTTAATGAAAGAAAATAAATGAAGAAACTTTACAAATTAAAAAGATAAAGAAAGAAAAGTATTGGAGAATGGTCTAAAGGGTGCTGACAAAGAATGAATTTAACCCAAAATGGCTAGAACTGTTATCCTAAGGTGAGAGAATTAACAACAAAAGAAAAACAGACAGAGGGAAGGCAATATGTAAAAAGAGAGAGAGAGAAAGAGAGAAAGGAGGAGAGAGAGAATGAACAAAGGAGAGAGAGAGAGGGAGAGAGAGTGATGAAGAAATAAATAAAGGAAAACATTGACTCACTGCAAAGATTGCTAGAATGGTTGTCTTAAGGATCTGGATTGTAATCCTTGCTGTTTCATCCATGTTATGCCATCTCAAACAGAAGAGGATGCTGTCAATATGATACAAGTATACATTAGTGAAATGGACTTCACAAGGTTATATAAAACAACTTTAATATTGGTATGATGTACAGAACAGCACTGATATTTGATAAGAACATGTGAAAGAGTTCATTCAAGATACTATTAACTTCTGATAATAAAATTTGAAAAATAAATCAGTCCATAAATTGATAGGAGGCAACATTATATGATAGGTGACAATGGTATTGAATTTCTCAGAACTGACACCTCAACTTATATAATTATATGTTGAATTTGGGGGGTTATTTGCATCATAGTAAAACTACAGTTCATATCATATGCTGCAGTAACCTACTGCAAAGTACTTCACAAAGTAAATATGTCAAATTTCCACAAAAAACAAGAATCTTTGATTTACCTGTGCAACCTACTGCAAACTACTTTACAAGGTAAATTTGTGAAATTTCAACAAAAAAAAAGAATATTTGATTTACCTGTGCAACAGGATAAGCATTAGCACTATCCTGGAGTATACACTTGATCTGACAATCTTCTGTCCAAATGACTGAATGGCATACACACATTTTGAACTGTTGGTATCCTGAAAAAGATATATTGAACAAATCATACAATATCTGTTAGATTCATCTCAAAGTAAATAAGGAAAATAACTTTTGTCACGACTTGCATTTCCCCTTGGATCAGTTGATTAGATACATGTATATGCTCATGTTCAGAGGGCCAAAATCCCTTTATCTTTATCAAACTCTCTTTAAAATACTAGCGAAATTGACAGAAAAATTAATTGTTCTTTAGATATAAGCCACTTCGGAGATGCAATCTGAGCATGAGCAGATAAAGGTCATCTGTACCAAATTCTAAAACCCACTGACACTAATATTTGATATGTGCTCATGAATGTCATGTAATCATTATTCAATTATGCACTAATGGTGCATTCCATGATATCCAGGTGGAAGTATTCTTTTTAAAGGGGGAAACAAAAGCTATTCATGAGGCACCTCTATCACTCCCAGAGTTATTTTTCTGAAGTGCACATAAAGGGACCCTCCATGTCTAAAATATCTGTGGATATTTGGGGTCATTTGTACCATGCGGGCGCTAACCCCGAACTGGCTTATTGCGATAAAAATACCCAAGTTTGTGTTTCTGTAAAAGCTTACCTATGTGAGGTTTGAGCAATGAGACCAAGGTCTAATCACATCATATTATTTGGGTTATGGACATTTAATCAGACTTACAGAAGAGCAAACTGACACATACATGTAATACCACTTTCATCAGAAATGAATATAACTACAGCCAATGTAGTTCCATCTGTATCTTATCAGTGACCTTTCATCATCAGACTTCTTCCCATATGAGCTCTCTTTCAATATTCATATTTCAAAGACATGTCACCTTAAGAAAATATAATATTACATACCACTGATACATACTAGGTGAAGTACAAATAAGAATACAAAGACACTATGATTGTGTACCTTCAAATACAATACCAATACCAATAAATCATTAGGTTGTACTAAATATAATCAAAAAAAGAGGTTACATAATATTGAAACTCTGAATAAACTTAACCTTGGACTGTAATCTCGAACAAAGGGTCAGTTAGGGATAACAATTGACTTTCTCAGGCATTACTGACAGCCATACACCATAAGAATCCTTACCATTTCATAAAAATTGTCTTCTTCAAACTCAAATGAAAGGGCTTCATTAAGTCTAATGGTCCATTGCAATGAGTCTATTTGTCCATCATCATTATGATCTAAATAGTCAATCAACTGTAGATTCATCTCTTCTGTGTGCTGCAGGCAAAACAAACAGTAGACATCATCATTAACAACACAAGGTTTTTTCTTTGTTGTAAATCATCATTTTTTTATGACCCCCCCCCCCCCCCCCCCGAAAAAAAAAAAAAAAAAAATCACATTTTACTTCAAAAGTACTTTTTATCAAATACGGACTGTCTTTAAAATATAGTATGAAAACTTATTGGAATACATAAGAGAGTTAATCTTCTAAACTAGGAAGAAAGCATGATAATGGCAATATACTGTCTTAAATAGCCCATTTCCCATATCAAATATGTCTCTATGTACTCCCAACCCATTTCACAATTTATGACATCTTATTAGCTATTGCGTCTTGTGCATTTCTTGGAATAAATTCTATCCATTATATATTTACTGATCAAGTATAAAGATAACGCCTTGTCAAAGGAAATATATGTATGATGCTAAGAATCTTATCCTAAACATTATACCTCAGTTCCTTAACACACTACCATAGTGTGATTCATCTGCTATGCTACTCTTTGAAAAATGCTGAAAGTTGACACTACTCACATGTGGTTTAAGAATTCTAAGCAGCTTCAAGAATCTTCCATCATCTTTTGGTAGACTCCCTTGACCAAGAGGATCTAAAAGATTCCAAGCTTTGGCTAGTTCTGCCCTCTCTCTTGCTCTCTCCTTCTTCACATGTTTCTTGGCAAATGACCTGGATGTACATAATCAAGTGCAAATGTACATTAATATAGACATCCAGAAAGAGGTGTAGAAATTATCATCTTGCAGATATCATGTTGGCTTCATTTTATTATAAATAATAATAACTTGTCTAGCATTTGGTACGCTCTTCATAGTACAACTATAGCACAGCATTTACAAACTTGATAATACCATCATTTGCAAAAGTTTAAGACCAATATTCCAAAATGCAATAAGTCAAAGAAAGAAAAAAAAATAAAAACCTATTTTTCAGACATACAATTATTTTCATGGCATAATCTATGTATCATACTTGAACTATAGGCTTATACCATTACTCTTGTGCTACTGATCACTGTAGTAAACATGTTATGTAATCATTCAATGAGACAAAAGAAAGTATTTCAAATTATTGAAATACCCATAAATTCCGAGGTGGTCTTAAACTTTTGCAAATGATGGTACTTAATATAACAATAATGCAATTAATAATACATAACATAATATTAAGACAATATTAATAATACATAGCATTGAATAAAAATGAACTTATTAAGCATAAAGTTTGAAAGAAATGGAGGGTTTGACTATTCCGGGAAGAGATACATTTTCAGAAATTTCTTAAATTGGTCTATTGAATTAGCTGATTTTATGAGAGAGGGGATGTTGTTCCATTCTTTGGATGTAGTTACAGTAAATGTACATCGCCAGCTTTGCTACGGGTTTTGGGGACGGTGAGATAGAAATTATAGAAGTAAATTTACATATTATTTCACATTTCACAGACTTACGAACTAAGAAAATAGTCTTCACATCAATGATCAGTTCATCCCATCACAAAAGCAAGCTCTAGGATATCAAATTTACATTACATGAAAGTGTAAGGAAATACATAATCTGAATCAGTTATAAAGTGATTCAATATATAACAGTAAATAACTGATGTATGAGTTTCTTATATTGAAGAAATGAATG
The DNA here is from genome assembly GCA_025617745.1 of Heliocidaris erythrogramma. Classification (NCBI taxonomy): domain Eukaryota; kingdom Metazoa; phylum Echinodermata; class Echinoidea; order Camarodonta; family Echinometridae; genus Heliocidaris; species Heliocidaris erythrogramma. Next base: position 1,077,724 of record CM046855.1, read on the forward strand.
ACATACCAATAGCTATCCACAATAATAGCTAGTATGATAGCAGTCAGAAAGAACACTCCAACAAATAAGAAGATTCCAAAGTAGAGAAAGTTCCAATGACTTGCTGTATAGGCTGGAATCATTAGATCCTACATGGGAAACATAACATATTACAGATCATATTACAGAACATATTACAGAATGTGTTTCAATGCAGACAGTACCATGGTAAGAGCCAAGAGCCAAGCAATCTACTAACTCATGTTGAATATTCTGAAATGACTTGAATTTAATCCCTTCAATATTTAATATATCTTTAATGTAAAAAAAGATTTTGCAATATGTCCTGCAAAAATTTTAATGTGACTTTGAAACAATCTCAGTTTATCTGTATTCGTTATATACATACCTGAACTAAGTTTACTTTAAAATTCCTTAGGTTACAGGAGTAACTTACATAGATCATGACCTCCTAACTCTAAATTCTAAGAATGTCAGAAGTTTGGGTAAATTGCATTCTGGAGTTCTCAAGTTATGCGGTTCTTAATTATCACCAGCTGGCAGAATGAATGATCCAAATAGTTCATGGTACAAATGACTCAGAAATGACCCCAATGTGTACACGCACGCGCTTCTGTTTAGGTTGATGCGCTTACTTGTTTAACACTTGTAAAATCATGCTGGTGCGCGCATCGTGGTGCGTACGAAATGACAGCGTATATAGGTCAATTGTATTGGGTACAAATGACCTTTATCTGCACATGCGCAAATCGTAATTACAAACTGGCTTTTTAATGAACAGAAAATCAGCACTGTGGTTGTGACGGCACAATTACATGAATGTAGTAAATTCTTTATTGACAGGTAGAGTTCATTACATAACAAGCAATTACAATCATTTTACAATTACAGTTTAACAAAATATAAAGACTCACTGGATAATTCTCTGTAGATAGCAGCACAAATAATCTTAGAGATGTAATACCCACATGATCAAAGGCTCTGTAAAGAAAACAAGCAGCTACATTAATATTCATTTCTTTTATAATTTAAACTGACAGCCAGGATACCAATGACAGAATACCTACCTCTCGTGACCAATATCCTTCATGACAACCACCGTATTCTCAACACTTCTGATCGTCTCCTACAGGCTGTTCCCAGTACCCCAATCCTGTCTTACCGACGCCCCCGCAACCTCAAGGATCTCATCGTTCGTGCTGAAGTCCCCCCTCTCACTGGCCATTCTTCTCCCATTCAGCACGGTACCTTCAAATGCACAGCCAACAAATGCACCGTATGTGCTATACACATCCACGAGGGCGACACTTTCACCAGCAACTCTACCAACCTCCCTCACCAAACCAAGGGCAATATCACTTGCACCACCAATATCTCATCACTTGCAGAGTCTGCAGGACCCAGTACGTAGGGGAAACCAAGACCACACTCAAGAGACGCTTCTATGGGCACAGATCCACTGTCAACACAGTCAAGCTTGACACTCCAGTGGGCCACCATTTTAACCTTCCTAACCATTCCATCACCGATATGATTCTACAGGGCATTGAATCTTTAGGTACCCGTCCCGACACAGTCCGAACCAGCAGGGAGAAGTACTGGATGAGACGACTTCGCACCATCCAACCTCATGGCCTCAATATCCAGGAGGGAAATGATTTATACATCTTTTTACTCCCCTTTCTTACATTATACTTTCCACTCCCATCTCCCATGCAGGCCCCGTGCCCAATTTTTATTACATATTTCTCACTGTATGCACCCTTACACCTCCCATGCATAATACATATATATATATACATATATTTTATTTGCATTTTACCTCCTCGTTGGGTTTAGACACATATATTACAGACTTTATATGCACATGTATGTATTTTTCAGTATATAGTTTGCCTTACATCTTGTATACAGTAGATAGCAAATATATATTTTTTCACTACACTTTACTCTATATGCCATATATTATGCACATGGTGTCTGACAACTCAACTCCCTCTTTATTTTCTGCCCTACCACTCCACTGTACTGGACTTGTACAGTACTTATTCATTTCTCTTACCCCTTGTCTTTGCATTGTTCCTTATCCTGTTTGATGTTGCCTCCCCATTTATCCTTTGCTTCCACAGGTTACCCACACTTGATCTTGGGGCTCATTACTGTCCTTGCATCTCCATGCCTTTGTGTTTGCTTTAATCCCCCTCCACACCTACTTGACTCATGGCTTTTGACTCCCCACACTCCCCTTTTGTTCCCATTATTTTGTGTCCCCAGCCCCTCCCTTACAGTTCCTGTTACATGTATAATGTTTTGTGTCTGTAGTCTAAATATATGCTTGTCTTGCTTTTTATGTTTGTCTTTTTGCCTCTGACGAAGATTCTGCTAGGATAGAAAGCTCAGGCCCCTTTTGACTTCCTTTTATAATTTATTCAGACTTCTATGATTTTGCAAATTTTTCTCTATTTATTCAATTTCCAGGTAATGCACAATGATTTTTGGTAATGCACTAAGATTTTTGGTAACTATCATAAAGTAAAAAACAACAGAATTACTAAATTTATTTGTCTTCAATAAAGCTATTGAGAAAATGCAGTTTAAAACCACAACTAAAATGAATATATTGAATAGTTCATAATGCACCAATCTTGATACTCACCCAACATAAACATTAGTTGAGTTGCCTGTACAATTGGAGGTTGTTGATTCTATATCATTGTAAGTGTCTGTGTACAGGTGCACTCCAATCGCAGAAAACAAGATAATGAATACCACAATGATGACAAATACCTGAAAGTAATCAAGAAAAACAAACAACTCATCAAGAATTTACACACAATAGTAGTAGTAGTAGTAGTAGTAGTAGTGTACAGAATACCATTTTCATTATCCAATTCATCCAAGTTTGCTTCACTGCAATTAAGGAACAAATTCAGGAGCTTTAAACAGGAATAGCTATAAAAAAAATTTGATCATGATCTGTGGGCTGGAAGAGTGAGAGGAAGTCCTTTATTTTTACAGAGCATTTTTAATTTTTTGCACCACTTGTCTGTATCACAAAAATTCTAACGCAGAATGATTTAAAAGGCAAAGTGATATACTGCTTCCATGACCCAGTTATTTCTCATTTCATTTCATTCTATTGTCCAGGCTAACAGAATACACAATACATGATCACATTTGATGATGAGTAGAATGAATGAAAATGCATTATTGCAAATGAATAGCATGCAGCCGAGTATAATTTCTATCAATGCTGTTTTGTGTTTGTCTGTCAGTGTTTTGTGGTATGTTATATGTACTTCAGCATGCACAAACATTTCACAATGCTACTATTTCTCCTATTACAAAGAAAAGATACCGGTACTCCTTTAGACTCAAACATATGCTGCACTATGAATAATTACATATGCTACACATCCCAATAGGATATACACCATCATTTGCCAAAGTTTAAGACCACTATTCCAAAATTCAATAAGTCAAAGAAAGAAAAAAAAAAATTTTTCAGCCATACAATTATTTTCATGGCATAATCTATGTATGATACTTGAACTATAGGCTTATACCATTACTCTTGTGCTACTGATCACTGTTACAGTAAACATGTTATGTACAAATCCTGAGGTGGTCTTAAACTTTTGCAAATGATAGTAGTAGCAATTTGAAATTCTCATCCTTATGCCTGATATAGCACCTTTTGATTTGAAGTTACATACATTTTGCATCCATCCTTCCCTACCAAACACATAACTTATGTATCAAGTAAGGATAATTTCTTATGTGTAGGATGTGATAAATTATTCATATAGTGTTCATTGAATCATAAAGTACCTTTCCCAGTTTAATCACAATAGACATGACCACATCCCAGATGTGTTGTACGTTGTTCAGCTTGCACAGAATGATGGCTGCCCGCAGACATCGAAATGGTTGAGCCAAACGCTGAAAACAAGGCAAAACGCAAAATATTACTTGTCGTAATTCTCATTCTGCTATTCTTATGAGTTCAAACTGAAACACATATAAGAGCAATACGGTAGTAACCATCCCATCCCTCTATCCATAGAATGGGTATTCTGCTAAGATTCTCCTGAAATATTCAGCACCTTCTCAGCAACATACTAAGATAAATGTAGCTCTATGCATACTGCTCCATATAAGAACAATATGAGACAATAGAAGACACGGTGATGAAGTAAGACAGTTCAAGACAACTGTAATAACATACTTTGGATTGCATGGTATAGAAAATGAAAGAAACTCAATCTATCTACAAATAATCTGTCATACTTCCTATGTTCCCTGCACATCATATGAGTTTATCAATTATGACTTACCAGGTCTACCACGGTTTCTGTGACCAGCACATCATATGAGAGTATCAATTATGACTTACCAGGTCTACCATGGTATCTGTGACCAGCATCAGATAGTCAATGGTATACATACAGGTGAATATCAACTCTCTCCTGTAACATAATGGAAGAAAACATATTTAAATGGCATCTAGTACAGCTATAATTACATTGAATTCATAAGAAGGTTGGTATCATTACCATTTGCTCCATTCTCATACATGTAACAGAATTGATTTAACATTCAGATGGCTTTATACTGACTGAGCTCCTCTGTTCTACTTTTTGTTGTTGAACTGTGTACCAAGTCTGCCAAGATAACCTTTTTGTTAAGATAATAACTCTATAACCACCCCCCCCCCTTATACCCAAACAATGAAGTACTTCTCACCTTATCCATCTATTTTCATCAAGTGACCAAAACACAGGCCATGACAAGAAACCCATATGGACTCCAACATCAGCAGCATATACAAGGATACATAATGGAGTTAATGCAAAAATGGCAGGTGATGTCGATCTGCAAGATTAAAAATAAAAAAGTAAAAGAAATATGAGGGTCTGCATGCATCAATTTGTTCCTATTAAACCCATGTACATACACGTTAAATTGCATGCGGAACGGACTGTGAACCTATAATGTTTATGGAATGATGACAGCAGCAAATTGAAATGATAACTGATTTCCATTACAGGTACACCCTAGAGCTGCCCTACTATTAACAGACACAAACATTCTCACACATACACTCCATATAGCAGGGTGTACCTTTAAAATGAAATGAGAACAAGATTTTTCATTAAAGGTACACCCTAGAGCTGCCCTACTATTAACAGACATGAACATTCTCACACATACACTCCATATAGCAGGGTGTACCTTTAAATTGAAATGATAACAAGATTTTTCATTAAAGGTACACCCTAGAGCTGCCCTAATATGAACAGACATGAACATTCTCACACATACACTCCATATAGCAGGGTGTACCTTTAAATTGAAATGATAACAAGATTTTTCATTAAAGGTACACCCTAGAGCTGCCCTACTATTAACAGACATGAGCATTCTCACACATACACTCCATATAGCAGGGTGTACCTTTAAATTGAAATGATAACAGGATTTTTCATTAAAGGTACACCCTAGAGCTGCCCTACTATTAACAGACATGAACATTCTCACACATACACTCCATATAGCAGGGTGTACCTTTAAAATGAAATGAGAACAAGATTTTTCATTAAAGGTACACCCTAGAGCTGCCCTACTATTAACAGACATGAACATTCTCACACATACACTCCATATAGCAGGGTGTACCTTTAAAATGAAATGAGAACAAGATTTTTCATTAAAGGTACACCCTAGAGCTGCCCTACTATTAACAGACATGAACATTCTCACACATACACTCCATATAGCAGGGTGTACCTTTAAATTGAAATGATAACAAGAGTTTTCATTAAAGGTACACCCTAGAGCTGCCCTACTATTAACAGACATGAACATTCTCACACATACACTCCATATAGCACGGTGTACCTTTAAATTGAAATGATAACAAGATTTTTCATTAAAGGTACACCCTAGAGCTGCCCTAATATGAACAGACATGAACATTCTCACACATACACTCCATATAGCAGGGTGTACCTTTAAATTGAAATGATAACAAGATTTTTCATTAAAGGTACACCCTAGAGCTGCCCTACTATTAACAGACATGAACATTCTCACACATACACTCCATATAGCAGGGTGTACCTTTAAAATGAAATGAGAACAAGATTTTTCATTAAAGGTACACCCTAGAGCTGCCCTACTATTAACAGACATGAACATTCTCACACATACACTCCATATAGCAGGGTGTACCTTTAAAATGAAATGATAAGAGTTTTCATTAAAGGTACACCCTAGAGCTGCCCTACTATTAACAGACATGAACATTCTCACACATACACTCCATATAGCACGGTGTACCTTTAAATTGAAATGATAACAAGAGTTTTCATTAAAGGTACACCCTAGAGCTGCCCTACTATTAACAGACATGAACATTCTCACACATACACTCCATATAGCAGGGTGTACCTTTAAATTGAAATGATAACAAGAGTTTTCATTAAAGGTACACCCTAGAGCTGCCCTACTATTAACAGACATGAACATTCTCACACATACACTCCATATATTGCACGGTGTACCTTTAAATTGAAATGATAACAAGATTTTTCATTACAGGTACACCCTAGAGCTGCCCTACTATTAAAGGCCAAGTCCACCCTAACAAAAAGTTGATTTGAATAAATAGAGAAAAATCCAACAAGCATAACACTGAAAATTTCATCAAAATAGGATGTAAAATAAGAAAGTTATGGTATTTTAAAGTTTCGCTTAATTTCGCAAAACAGTTATATGCACATTGTGCTCAATATGGAAATGAGGGAACCAGTGACGTCACCCACTCACTATTTATTTTGTATTTTATTATGTGAAATATAGAATATTTTAATTTCTGCAGATTTCACAATTAGGAAGCTCTCATTGAATTGTGTATAGGTTGCAACAATGGCAATTACACATGTTCAGCGAGGAATCAAACCTTGTTTCACATTATAACAAGGAAAAATTAAAATATTTTGTATTTACAAAAGAAATAGTGAGTGACGTCACTGGTTCCCTCATTTCCATACTGAGTAGGATGTACATACATCTGTTTTGCTCATTCACAAAAAAGTTAGAAATTGGAAAGTTGATATTCGGGCAAAAGGTATCAACCACCACCCCCCCCCCCCCCCCCTCCTGCAAAAATGGGCCTGTATGATCCTCTACATGAGCAATTTTCTTTTATCATTATTTGTGTGTGTAGTGGGGGGGGAGAGAGAGATTAGAATGCAGCAATTTGTCAGCAAATTTGGGTGTAACACCCTACAAATTTGTCTGCAAATTTTATGCGTCACATCCCCCATAGGGTTAGGGTTAACCCTAACCCTATTCCTAACCCCAACCCCTGCTAACTTTGAAAATATGTGATAGAAATTAACCAGAAAGGGTACAGTATTACAGGATTTCTAATTCAGAGCACTTGATTAAGAAGGGCTTGTTGCCATATTGACACTCAGTTCAAGTATTTTTGTGAGATCAATTTTATGGCCCTTCACTAGGCCAAAGATACTGGACATTTGCTTAATAAATACAGACAGCTCAAAGTCCATCCTTCTACGAATAAACTTTAATTGTCGAGAGACGGGTGTATATGACATGTATCCAACCATCAACAGCACACACACAGACAACTGAACAATAAATGACTATTACAATACATACAGTAAACTAGTGTACATGTAAATTCAGATGTATATCCAAAGAAAAAATTGAAATGAATAATCCTTTAAAGTTTAATTAACTATACTTTCATAATACTGTCCAATTTACTTCATTACAAGAGACTGAGAGTATGCAACAGGTGTTTATTAAGTGTCTTTTATACCACTGAGAAGCACTGAGGATAATAAAGTGATACTTTGACAACGCAAACATTGCTCCACTCCAGAGCTGTGAATACTTTGGTTGCTAAAGATTCATAAGCCTTGCTTGTTTCAAAATGTCACAAAACTGTGGATCATCCAGTAACTTCATAATGCTGGAACCTAAAGTTCACCTCTATCTTTGTTGGTATGGAGATCAAAACAGTTTTGTTATATTTCTTCCAATGAATAGAACTGAATAGTTCTATTCCTGATGCAAAGTTTGAATCTTGGAATATTTGTACAAAATTGTAGACTACATTTCTGACTGATCATGGCATTCTTCAATAAAAAGAATAACATAAGATGCAGTAAACACTATCAACATTTTATAGATGCAGGCAAAGAATTCTCAGGATTATAGTCCATACAAAGCACTGCTGTTAGAAAATAATTCTAACCATTTAATGTAACAATATAAACCAAAAAAATTGATTCATTATTTTAATAAAATATAATTTTTTTTTTATTACTTCATTTTCCTCTTTTCGATAATGTTCCTTTCCTACTTTTTTGTTCATTGTTTTATATTGTAAAATGACATTAATAATCTGTGGACTACCATCTTTATACCATATTTTGAAATGTTAATAAAAAGCAAATTGAATTGAATTGAATTGAATTGAACAGATACTCACGTCTGTGAAGGTGGTTCAAAGAAAGTCAGAATGAGATGAATGGTAGCCATGAATAATACCAAATACTTGAAATACTTGTTGTTAATTATCCTGAAGCACCTGCATTCATGGAGGGGAGGGGGGGGGGGGAATAAAGAATACAATTCATGCATTTAGAATGAACAATTACAAGTAGTCTAGTGATCATGCATTCTCCTATTTTTTCTGTGATTGTAGATTTGTAGTTACCTTGATTTTAAAACATCCACTGACTGTTCTGTGGGAGATACTCATCGTCAGTTTCTTAGCATGCTGGAATTTCCCACACCATGTGAATAGTAGCATTAATACATGTATATTATTCACGTGAAGCAAAGTATGTTTTTTATACGATTCTCCTTAACACAAATTGGCAATTTAATGGCTTCATTAAAGGGTAATTCCGTGTCAGATCACCCAATGGGCTAAACCCTACATGTACCTTACCCCTTCCAATTGGCCCAAATTTGGTTGGGTTTATCAACACTTCCAACGCTAAAGTTATAAGTTTGAGCCACATTGGCTAAAAGGTTTTTGCATTATGGCACACATTTCAAAGCCATGTACATGTAGGCCTAAAATGGACATGCCTGTGGAATGCGTGCCATAGTGCGAAAACTGTCTAGCAGATGTGTGAAGGGGGAGGGTTAAATTTTTTAAATATTGGGTGATTTGACATGGAATGACCTTACATATGAATCCCCCCAGGGGAGAGGGTACTCCCCTGTACCTCTTTACTCAATTTAAAGGAGAAGTCCACCCTGAATACAAGAAGCAGAAAAATCAAAGAAACAGATCAGTGAAGGTTTGAGCAAAATACCATAAGAAATAAGAAAACTATGGAATTTTAAAGTTGTAATCAAACACGATATTGTCAACTCCATGACGTATCTTGCGAGCTCCTCTCCCATTTGCACTTTTCCCACAAAATTGAAATTTCCATTTTCTCTAAAGAAAATATTCAATCATACATGCACCTTAGAGATAATTATTGGTCATACATGTATGTTTTTACACAAAACCTGTATGATACAAATCTATTCCTTCATTAAAAACCAAGAAAATTGAAATTTATGAAATGTTCTGTAGTGAGCAAACGGGAGAGGAGCTCACAAAATGCATCACTGAGTTGCCAATTTGTGTTTGATTGATTACAACTTTAAAAATACAAAAATTCATATTTCGAATCGGATTTTGCTCAAATTGTCACTAATCTGTTTCTCTCACTTTTCGTCTTTTATTCAAATCAACTTAATACCAGATTGGATTTTCCCTTTAAAGAATTTCAAGAAAAGCTAGGCATCATTCTAGCTTGTACCAGAAACTGTGTGAAGTGATGCAAGGCCACAATCATAGCACTGCCTATTCTGTGATTTTGAATGTACATGTATACCTAACTACAGATAAGGGACAGAAGACTTACCATCTTCCCTGCTTAGACTTGAAGAAAGCTCTAGCTTTACCATATTTTCCTCTTCCGCTTATTGCATCATCAATGTGAGCTGCTGCCAGCTTCAACTCACGATCCTCTCCTTTCAACTCAGTGAATGTCTCAGTCAATGCATCGTTCTGATAAGTAGGATTATAAGCATCCATACAAATCTTAATGAAATTCTACACCAATAAAGGTAAAACCTTAAAAGCCAACAAATTCATAAATTTCTTCATGTTTAATATCTAATTCCCGTAATCGTACAGGATGGCTCATTTCTTCTTTAAAGGGCAAGTCTGGTCCAAGAATAACTGGCTGGCCGTAGGAGCAGAAAAATCAGACAAACAACAATAAAAGAGTTTAAGCAAAACAACTAATAAGAAAATTTATGAATTTTCTATTTGACATTAAAAACTAGGGAAAACGATGAAAATCACTACACAAATTAGCAACTTGGTCATGAGTTTGTTTGTGATGTTTATTCCCTCACAACTCGCCAATTATTTTGTTTATATTGATAATACAAATTAAACATTTTAGACCCAGAATAGGATTTCCTCAGAACTTATTTAAACCAAGCTATGTTTATTTTTGCATACATGTAAATACACCTTCACAAAATCATGATCTAAAAAATATAGAGATTGTTTTCACAAAATTACTATTCATAATCACTCATTTTTTATTAAAAATTCATATTTTTCATGATTTTTACAGGAAATTATGTATTCTGAATCAGTGTTTACATGCAAAAGTATATACATGTAGCTTCAAGTTATGAGAAAATGATATTCTAGGATACAAACTGGAAGTATGTAATATCAATATAATCACATTGATATGTGAGTTGTAAGGGAATGACATCACAAAGTCATGACCAAGTTGCTAATATCATTTTTCCAGTGATTTTATTGGTTTCCCTCCATGTACATGTAGTTTTTCATGTCATTAAATATTCATAACTATCTTATTACATGTAGTTGTCTGTTTTTTCTCAAACATTTTTTTGTTTCTCAAAGTTTCTGCTTTAATTTAAGTAATTCTTTAAGTAATTCTTGGATCGGACTTGGCTATAATTTAACAGACAAAACAAGATGAGACAGTAACACATACATATACATGTACAAGTACATGTGGTCAGATGAAATAATAAATAATACAATCGGAATCAATCAATAACAACTTAAAAATCAAAATCAAAATACTAACTGACATTATAAGAACATAGTTGTACTGTGTAATGTAGTTTAATTACTTTATCCAGTTCAGCAATTATGGATATATTTTACAAAAACATAAGCCACATAAAACAAGAACGGCAATTCTCCACTCCCTTTGATGTAATGTATGTAGACTTTGTAAAAAAAATGTTTTAAAAATGTTTGGCAGGTGGCCATTCATTCATTCATTCTTTTTTTTTAACCAAGAAAGAAGTGTGAACTTGAAATATACAGCTGTAACTTACCCCATCAATTTTGGGTACAAGAACCAAAGCAGGTGTAAGGAGTCCATACAAGGCAAAGTTCTCTTGACTTGCTCTCTGTTTGAATGTTCTCATAAAAACTTGATTAGAACGACTTGTTTTTCTTGATTTCTCACTGGAATCGCTGATTGTCTTTACAGACGATCTCTTCTCTGAACCCAAGGAATCCACTCCACTATCAGGGGTAGAAACTTTGCCATTACTTTCCTGAGTATTGTCTGTCAGAAAGGAATGGATGTTATTGTTTTTGTTTTCATGTATTTCATGAGTTTGCTTCTCATTGATGGGTTCAACCCTGTTGTTTCTGAGAGGTGAAGTTCGGCCATTAGGTGATGTTCTACCACCTCCAGGTATTGAAATCTTTCTTTCATCTGAATGAACCTTTTGCTCTATTTGTTTTGGTTCAACAGTGATCTTCATATCGGGTTTATCACAATCCTCCACCACCATACTCGAAGGAGGAGGTGGAGTCCCTTGTCTCTCTGCAAGTGAGATCCGAAGTGAACCAGTCTCGTTTAGGAGACGAAGCTTATCTTCAGCCTGTTTCACCTCCTTCTGAGGCTTACTTTCTCTTTCCTCTTCTTTTTCAGCTGGAGTTGATCCTTCTTCATCTTCATCATCATCATCACTCTCAAGTTCCATTAACATCTTCCTATAAGCCTCCTCCATCTCCTCCCGTTGTTTCTGGTCATCTTCGGCACCTTCTTCCATCTCTCCCTTCACTGGCCTACGCTTTACTGCTTTTCGTCTGCTCAACTGAAACGATCCACTGTAATTCATCAATAATGTCCATCTCACAAGGAGATTAGAATGCTAGAATGTTAACTACATGATTCTTGATCTTGAGGTTAGCTATTGATCTAAAAAGACAGGTCTCAGCAATTAGGTTCCATGTCAGCTTTCACCTGTAAGACAAAGAAGACAAAAAATAAACAAGGTAAAGAAAGTACACTTGATTCATCAGACTTACTACAATGGATGCAATCTTGTTAAGACATGCATGACAAAGAAAACCTTACTATAAAAATTTGTAGAGTAATTAAGATTTAATTGCTTCTGCTTCCATACATTGCACAAACATGAATAAAGGACTTCTCAATGAGGTCATTAAAGAAAATATGAAACCTATCCAGTGTCAAAAGCATGAATGAAAAAAATTCAAACAAAATACACTGGGGCAAGCCATTTGTTGTACTGTAGCCCCTTTTCTACATTATGAATTCCTTTTTTCCCATTTTGAATTATTTGTACATGTAATGTGCGTAAACTTACTTATTCATTTTTACCTTTTACTCTGTGTGAATTTGATAAAATTTCCAGAACTTGCATGCAAGTACATGTATACATGTACATGTATAGCCCACAAGACTAAATAATACCTAACCGTCACTGAAAGTGCATTTTATAACATTTGCATTTCAAAGTATGTTTTGCTTGGTTCAAGAGAATTTTACAATATTGGCTGCAGATTAAAGGGAAACTCCATCCTGATTACAAGTTGATTTTAAAAGAAGCAGAAAAAATGAACTAATAGCTCATTAAAGGTTACAGTAAAATACAATAAGAATTTATAAAGTTATGAAGTTTTGAAGTTGCAATCAATCAAACACAAATTGGCAACTCTGTGACATATCTTGCGAGCTCCTCTTCCATTTGCCCTGTACCACTTAACTCATTTATGTATTTCTATTTGCTCTAAAGAAAATATTCAATCGTACTGCACCTTAGATATAATCATTGCTTATATTTGCTTTTACATAAAACCTGTATGAAACAAATATATTCCTTCATTAAAAACCAAGAAAATGAAAAATTATGTGATTTTCTCTACTGAGCAAATAGGAGAGGAGCTCGCAAGACACGTCACAGAGTTACCAATTTGTATTTGATTTGATTATAACTTTAAACATTCATAATGATTTGCTATATTTTCTCTCTTTCTTTCCATTTCATTTCCATATGATTTTTACTTTTCTTTATACTAATGCTTTGTATTGTAAAACAAAATATTGATGTCAATGTCAATGAAGTTTCTCAATAAAATACCAAATACCATAATTTTCTTATCAGATTTTGCTCAAACTTTCACTAATCTGTTTTTCTCATTTGGTTCTTTTATTCAAATCAACTTAATACCAGGGTAGACTTTCCTTTTAAAGGGCAATCCAATATTGTACTAATTTGATTTGCATGAAAGCAGAAAAGTCACACAAGCAGATTGGTGGAAATTTGAACAAAATCAAACAAACAATAAGAAAGTTGTGATTTTTTAAAGTTGTAATCATATGGGAATTCAAAATTAGCCGAATCAGTCTATTTTGTAAAATGTATACATGTACATGTAACTTTGTAGGATCTTGTTCTTTTTGGAGGACCTATACATTGTAGATAACAAGTGCTACATGTATAGATCTACAATATATTTTTAGTACGGCCCTGAAAGAAAAGGCGCTCAGGAGAAAACCAAAATATAATATTTTGGTGTATCACAAGTGCTGGAGGTTGACCATGAATACATGTTGTAATGTAATCGATTCACCAAACTGCCAAGTTGAGAATCACATTAATGTGATCTCAATTTTCAAACATATATTCTTTGATCTCTTTCAAACTTTCACCATCCTTTTCTCTTATTTTTCTCCTATATTTCTCATATATTTCTCATTTCACACAAATCAGCTTTTTACAAAGGTTGGATTGCTATTACATTTAGGGATTGATTATGAATGATATTCCTGTTTTCACTCCTGATGGGTCAAACTCCTGCCTGTGTCTCAGTAAAAAAACAACAACACATGAATGTTTATTTGTACATCGATGGTAAAAAAAATGTAAGGCACAAATAAACTAAGTAATTACCTGTTCAAAAGTACAAAATAATAATGTTGGCATCCAGACAGTAGAAATTTAATTAAGAAACTGCTGGCAAAGGAAATTTTCAATCTGCCTGTATGATTTCAAATCTATATTTGTGTATTTACTGCACAGGACCATGTAACCATGAAGCTACAACATAGTACATCTGTAGATAATTACCCCTACACTCAACTGGCATGCCCCCCCCCCCCCCCCCCTTTCTTGGGGGTACATTGTAGCTCCAACAATAGAAGCACAATCCCAAGGACTTTAAGCCCTAAGCTTACAACCTGTATTGTGATCACTGGACTGTAGAAAGAACCTTTTAGAAGCTCTCCAACGAATCATTAAGTTGTTTCTTGGATACCCAACAATGCAGACAATTATGTAAATAGGAAGGTGGAAAGATAGCTTGATAACACGATGCAGTCAATGTGTCAAAATGTACATTTATCATCTCAAATAATATTTGAAAATTCAAGTATGCCTAAATTGTAACCTTCAAAAGTGGACAAAATACTGTACATACAGTATACACTCCATGAAATAAACTTGTATTGTACATTATTCACAATGACTGTACATGTAGATCCAAACTGTGATATAAATTTCTAGAAAAAAAGCAATATCAACTTCATGAGTTATATGCAGAGGCGGTGGAATGTTGGGCTCGGACAATGAAAGTAGGGGTGCACCTTTTATTTGGCAGACAAAAGATGCCCCTCTACTTCCATTGTCCGAGAGTGACGTTCCACCGCCTCTGTATTGCAATACTTTCACATAATTACAGTAATGGTGCTACACATGTACATGTAAGCAGCTAATTTGAATCACTTCTGGTGCTAAATTCCAAGAGTAATTTTGTTGGTACAATGACAAATTGATTTTGTATTGATTTTGATTAATTTTCATCTGAAATTTGCTGGATATTTTACAGGGTTAACTGACGCTTAAATGAAGGCATTATTAGTACAGTAGACAAGTCACACATATACCGGTCCATATTAGATGGGCAGATCACCAAAAGGGCCTAATATTACATTTTATAATTTCTCACCACAGATATTATTTTATTATACCATTTGACACATTTCTTACACACCCTTTCTATGAAAACGATCTACAGGTATTCCTTTATCAATACACAAGAAGACAGATATTTTGATATATCTTGATAATTCTCAGTACAAAGGAAATGCTTGCAAGAGAATCATACCAATAAATATGTAGAGTTGCTAATTTGTTTTTAATGAAGACTTTTTTTTTTCTTATTCTCTTTGAGATTTTCCTAAAACACCTTACTCATCTGTTTCTCTCACTCATGGAATTGTAACATTCATAAAAGTTACAGTACCTTGTCTCACTTTTCTGCTACTATTAGAACTAATGTGTGATCAGGATGGACTTTTACTTTAAAGGGAAAATCCCCCGATCCAAAGAGTGTTGGGTACATGTATGTCCAGACGGCAAGACCAAAAAAGGAGACTTTGGAACAAGTGTATCATGAAAAAGGATAGTCTTCGGAACTACTGTACTAACATTTTTGAAAACAGGGCTCTTTGGAACTGGATTACAATATAGGGAACTGGGCATCGTTTCACCAAACAGTCACAAGCACAAGTTCGCCGACATACATGTGCCATTGAAACACATGTTAATTTTAATACACGCGTTTCAATGGGATGTCGGCGAACCCGCACCTATGACTGTTTGATGAAACGCTACCCTGGCTCCCACACACAAGCTCCCATACGCTAAATATGGCAAGTCTATGGTGTCTTCGAAACGGCCGGGGTGGGGCAGGCCAGAATGGCCGGAACGACGGAATTAAAAAAAAACGGTGCTTTGGAACGGTTTTCTCTTTTCTTTTTCTCAACAAGAAAAAAATGGTATGCTTTGGAACAGAAATTTGAGTGTAAAAATGGGGGTCTTCTGGGCAGCACATACCCACTGCATACCGAGTGCAAAACAAACGTACAAAAGATTCAATAAATTTTGAGAAAGATATATTTTCTCCAAATGAAATATTCTCAAACATATTTGCCCCACATTTACCACTGGAAACATGTTCTTAAAATATACAGTCAAACCTGTCTTAGTGGCCACCTGTCTATAGTGGTCACTTACATGTATATTGCCTCCCTGTAGCAAGAAATATGTGTCTTAGAACCTGTCTATAAAGGCCACCTGTCTACAGTGGCCACTTTTTCTGTTTCCCTTTGGTGGCCTTAATAGACAGGTTTGACTATACTCGGTAATCACACCTCAAAAATTATGACAAAATAACAAATGGAGAATGGAATACTAGTACCTGTAGCTTGAAAAGGAAGTCACATAATTGCCAATTGTGTAGGGACCATTAAAAAATATTCATATATTATTTTTCTCAAGTTTTTGCAAACATGTTCTCTGTTTTTTCTGATCAGTTTAAATCAACCTGATGCCTACATTTCTGATTGGGTAGACTAATTCAAATAAAAAGTTACTAGTTTGAAACAGCAAAATGTGAAGAAAGTATTAAAAAAATGCTTGAAATCACATTCACAGAAATATCCAAATATCCAAATATACATATTATGCTGCTCAACACATGGCTGGGTCAATTAATTGTTCTCTGAATACATGTATTTCTTAACATTTCCTCCCAAATTCATTAGGAAGATTCATGCCAGTGCAATAAGTTTGGTTTGAATTTTGAATCTGTGAAACTTCATTTCCTGTCAATACTGTTAAGCATGCAGGGCTCAATGCTTACAGGTGCCCACAACACGTGAGCACCCAAATAAGTCCAAGTCTATACACCCAAAACTTCAAAACTATATGTATATGGTCCAATTACTATTTGGTTTAATCATCAAAAGGTATAAACCCAATTAGTGCAATACCCATTTGGTCTATCAATCATTTTTTTTTTTTTGACGTACATATAGGTGTGCGTCAGTCGACCCCGAAATGGGGATCTAACACTATGAACACGGTGACAAAGAGAGCGGACAATTTATGCAGCTCCTCCTTGTACCCTCCACAATAGCTTTCTAGTAGACAAAAGGACATCCCTTCACTGCTATTATGTGACACCTGTTCTACATATTTTTACAGGATATCAATGAATGGTTGTTCTTTTGTTAACCCGTGCAATTGTTCAGGGTACAATGAGGAGCAGCATAAATTGTCCGCTTCTTTGTTCGTCATGTTCATAGTGTAAGGAACTGCTGGGTAGGTCAAAATATCGGGTCTACAGAGCTACAATGTACATGTACATGGCAC
This sequence comes from Heliocidaris erythrogramma, assembly GCA_025617745.1. Taxonomy (NCBI): domain Eukaryota; kingdom Metazoa; phylum Echinodermata; class Echinoidea; order Camarodonta; family Echinometridae; genus Heliocidaris; species Heliocidaris erythrogramma. The sequence continues at coordinate 1,095,307 of CM046855.1, forward strand.
TACTCTACAAAGTGTTAAAAGAGGGTCATTTTAAGGCTAGGGTATATATCAGAGGGTGTATTATGGGGCATGTTGCGTTTCAGAGGGTCTTTGGATATCTTGAGAACGACGATCGGCCATTGAAAAAGGGGGTCGTCAAAGCTCTTTTTGTTTTAGGTATTCTTTAATTTTATTTGATTCTTTTCAGTCAAAACTTTCACAATTTACACAAGTAAATCTATATACCTGTACGTACATGAAAAAATGTATACATTCATATACATGTACATGTAGAAGAACAAAGAAATTACACATACATGCACTGGTAATTCACTTAAAATCTCAGCTTACTTGAATTATAACTGAAAATATACCTTTATACATATCTGGAAAAAATATATACAAAGTGGAAGAACAAAGAATTTATCCACCTTTTTTTTCACTGGAAGAAAAATAAAATTCCCCCCCCCCCCTAAAACGACACCAGCACATCCTAACACAATACTGTACCTCACCCCTGCAGAAAACCAATGTCATATACAATGTCCCTTGGCATGCTTGGGAGGGAAGCGGCACATACCCGTCTGTCCAATTTGCTTTTTGAGGAACAATAATAATAATATACCATCCACAAAAGAAAAATACCATTATTGCTAGGGAGAAACCAGAGAATATTATTTTAATGTACAGTGTTAAAACAAATAGGAGAGTATATGTACAAGTCATTGCTCGCAAAAGTCCATTGTTCTAAGTGACTGACCAAATTTCCTAGCAAAAAAACAGAAATTACTCTTTATACTTTGTCTGGTTTTGCTCCCACGTGAATACAGGTGAATACAGACCTTACAACTGTTACACCACCTAATAGTAAGCAAAGCCAACCTAACATAACTAATTGGCCTATCATGTGCAATTTCTATACATGGGTACCATGCAAGGACGAAGTTTTGAAACTTTTTTTATTTGTTACATATATCGTCCATGCATGGTCCCAAACTGACCGTACGTACCGTATCGAATCCTTCGATGTATGTTCCAACACTTCTTCTACTTTATATATCCATAGTATTCCAGAATGTGTAAATGAAAACGAGTTTCCTACCGACTTTTTTTCGTTAGTTACACCAAGCCTGCTGTTAACGACGATCTACAGTGAGGTACGGTACAGGTGTGGCGGATCCGGTCCCCGCGCGCAGGCATGCACGAGCTTTATGGTGTATTGGTCTCTGCGCTGCCGGCAACTCACACGATTCAATGATACCACTGCTAGTATCAAGCTTGTGATAGGATCGGAGGTGAAGGGGATCGGAGGTGCAAGGGTGCAAGCCTTCTTGGTAGTAGTGGCAAGGTGGTATCAGAATACGACGAATTTCTCCGCAAAGCAGCCTGTCTTGGATGAAAGTTTTTAAGTGGAAGAGCATTAAAAACACTTTCGCGATCAAGAGACAAGATGGATACGATTCACCTGTACATATCTTTTAAACCATTCTCTTCTTTTGTCTATTATCCATCTGTCCTTTTTTCTGCAACTCTTTTTGCTTGCCTTGTGTTGCATGTCCTCTTTATTTATTTCCCTTTCTTAAATATAACTTTCTTCTCCATGTTCTATTCTCCCACCCCCCCCCCCCCCCATAATTCTTCTTCAATCAAATTCATTCTTTCTTCCCGTCATCAACTCAAGCTCGTCCCCAGATGCCTAGAAAAATGACAAGCTTTACTTATAATTATTTTACAAACCCCAGACCTATATTAAATTTGTTGAAACTACTAGTATGTTCATCTACCTTGTTGAGTGAACGCCTTGTCCGATGTACTGATCACATGCAGCCTCATATATTTCATCTTTGTAAGATAAAAAAATTAAACCCTAAAACCTGTAACTGATGCAGATCTTTGACACTACCTGAGAATAAAATGAGAACCCGATCCGGATCACAAATCGCCTCAAGGCTAATTTCAATACACTACGCCTACTGTATCAATCCCATAGAAATGTTCGGTTACAGAATTTGTCTTTTAATGTTGGCACGTTTCAAAGGAGATGGATGGGGATTTTTAAATTTGCCAGGGTACGATTTTTCAAAAGATCGCGTCGGATCCGCCTGCCCCCCCCCCCAAAAAAAAAAAAATTGTTTTTGTTCAATATCATAAAAGTTAATGGAAAATGAGTATAATTATGCAGAACATGCTTTTTAATTTTGTAATTGCTGCCCGCCTGTGGTAAACTGCATACAGCTGAAATAAATAAAACAGATTGTCTCCATGTGAAGGGGGTACTATGGCCTTTATGCCTAAAATACACAATTACATAATATAAAAGCTAGTATATCCCCCCCCCCCCCCCCCCGGCTTTTTCTATTCATAATTCTCTTTCTTTGATCAATCTTTGATCTGACTCTCCATTTCTTCTGCCTTCTATTTTCCCTCTTCATATTCCATCTTCTTATTGTATATACTTTTCCTCCCTTGCCAATCACTCCCCCTCCCCATTCCTCTCCTTTCATTTTCTTTTACTTTCTGTTTCACCCCTTCCTTCATCTATGTCCATTACCCTCCAATTCTTCCACCTTCCTCCTTTTGTTGGTTCTTTTTCCTCTACCCTACCCCCCCCCCCCCCCCCCCCCCCCACCCATTCATCTCTTATTTCTCTTCCACCTTGCTTCATCTGTCTTCTGCCCTCCATTTCTCCCAATTTGTATTTTCCCTTTTTCTCTACTTATTAGCTTCCTTTTTATCTTCTGGGATGTTTTTTCCAACCAGCCCCCCCCCCCCCCCATCTCTTTCTCATTTTTTTCTCTCTCTTTCTCTCACTGTGCCTCATGCCTCTTTCACTCATCTAACTTCCCATTCTTCTTTAATTTCTTGCTTCCCTTCTTCCTTCCTCCCCCATTCTCGTTCTCCTCCCTCTTTCTCTGCTCTTTCTAACACCATAGATCTCTCCTCGTCCCCCTCTCTCTTTTCACCTTACCCTTCCTCTTTCTTTTCCTCTCATTCTAACTTTCCATATTTTCCTAAATATAAATGAAGTAAAGTAGTGTTTTGATAATCTTCCATATAATCATGAAAATGTATTTTGTAAACACAAAATATCAATTTCTGGACATTTGCATGAAAGAAAAGCTTTATTTTTGTATTATGCATCCAATAACATAATACATGTACATGTACCATCAACACAACCTGCACAGATGCATAAGGAAAACTAGAACTGCAATCGTATCAGAACGATGTGCATGCATTGACGTCTGTATTTTGTATTTCCTTGAACAGTAAAATAAAGAGCATCACTTAAACTACCTATAGAAATTTGTTTGAAGTCTGTAGCATCTAGAATAGTGGAGATAGACAAGTAGAACTGAGCTGGCATGAGTCATGGACTCATGGGTTGAAGGTCATTCTATATTTGGGTCTACGTGCTAGTCTGTATTTGCAGACTCTGTTAAGTACCTGTCACTATATAGCGTTTAAAACGAAGCGCTTGATAGATTTTGAAAATCTGGCTTGGAGAGTTTCTTCATTTTGCCTTGAAGCATGTACCTGCCAAATTTCAAGAAAAATAAAGATCGTTCAGGGGGTCAGAGTTGGGAAACCGATTTTCCCCATAGACAATACTGTGCAGGGTATACAATAGCGTTTAAAACGAAGCGCTTGATAGATATTAAAAATCTGGCTTCGAGAGTCTCTTCATTTTGCCTCGAAGCATGTACCTGCCAAATTTCAAGAAAAATAAAAATCGTTCAGGGGGCCAAAGGCGGGAAACCGATTTGCCCCATAGACAATACGTGTAATACATGTGCAGGATCCGTATAATGACCTGACTTCAATCGCGATTTACTCAAAATATTCTGTGAGACCATATATCTTTTTTTGCATCCCTGACGAGGGAAGTTTATTGCGGTCATTGTGAGCCTACCGCAACTAGCGCGCCATTTAAAATAAGCATATTACGCAATATTACGTAATGCATAGTAAATTACGGTTTATGCGTAATATCTTCGCGATGACGTCGATTTCAACCAAATTTGGTTAACAGTTGTCAAATACTCAAATACACATACCCACCAAATTTCAAAGACGTACGTTGAATGTTCACAAAATTAGAGCAAGTTGTCTTTATTTCGGCATTTATGCAAATATTGTGATTTTCAAGTGCAATTTTCTCAAAGTCGGTCAGTGATGAGGCATATATTTTTTTATTTGGCTGAAAAGGGTATATCTTGAAGTATCTAAATCCAAAAAAGGGTACGGGTTTACCCAGGCATGACGGAGATACGGCCACACGAAGAGAGCCATTTTGAAAACTTTAGAGGGCGCTGTTTATATAATGCGTAATCGGAAATGCATGAAATCTGGCCGAAATGTGTGCAACGCCAAGACCAAGACATGGTAAAAGTTTGAGACAAAAATCAATTGATATGACAAAGTTATAGGAATTTTTAATATTCGGGAGTGAAAATAACAAGAAATTTAGCGTTTTTCAATATGGCCGATTGCGGACTTAAATTTACAGTGTGAAGATGGCATTTTTCGTATTCACTTTAAAAAAAGAATGTAAATAGCAACTCTTGGACTATCTATAGGAATTTGTTACAAGTCTGTAGGATGTAGGATAGCTGAGATAGGCAAGGAGAACAAAAGGCATGAAAATGACCCCAAAACGGACAAAATGGCGCCTGGACGGTCATGCATGAGTGAATTCGGAAAACGAAGACCTCAGTAAGTTAGAAGGGATGCCAAGGAACATGCATACGAAATTTGAAATGAAATAGACAAGGGGAAAGGACCTAGACAGAGCTCACAAACACCCTGTGCAAAACGAATGGGGTCTGAGGTCTAAGAAGAAGAAGAAGAAGAAGAAGAAGAATAAGAATGCAGAACACGAACGATAACAGAGCATTGACGTCATGACGTCAATGCAATGATATATTGAGAAAAAGTTGAAAATTCATAAATTTACAAAAGTATGAGTATAAATCTCTTGAATTTTAAAGAAATTAATCTGTATTATCAATTTGATATAAAAAGGACCCCACATTCCCCACATACCCCAAAAACTAATCAAATTGTCTTCCTATGGTGATACATCTTAAGACACACCTTTTTCAGTAATACCCGCTTATCAGCTTTCGTCTTCGATCTTTTGTCATAGTTCTCTCTTACTTTTTGTATTATAATTTGTAATCAACCTCTTTCATGCAATCAGGTTTGATGCAAATCTTGTTTATGCATATTCTTGTAAGCAGCATTGTTATTTGTTAATTGTATTATGTAAAGCGCTTTGTATCTATACTCTGAAAAGGCGCTAAAGAAATAGCAGTATTATTATATACTAGCACCAAGTTTGAAGTTCATACCTCATGTAGTGCTTGAGTTTGCAAGAACAAGAAAGCGGGATGGACGGACGGACGGACAACCTGAAACATAATGCCTCCAGCACCACCTCCGGTGGGCGGGGGCATAAAAACAGCTGCTGCAAAATAAGACAATGTGAAACTAGAAAAGTCCATTGCCACGCAATGCGAATGTATCCCCTGGAAATGGCAGCGATTCGAAGGAGGGACAAAGAACCTCCCCTAATCTACAATGTGTGTAGATTAGAGCATAATACATCTCTATAGAAAATTTGAAAGAAATCTGTCAAGAAATGTGACCTCAGACGCACACAAGTTATCCACTAAAATATGACCTTTGACCCTATGAAAGACAGAACACTGGAGGCAGCATCACCAAAAACTGTAGAGGTCTAGAGTAATCTATGATGGACCTCCATACAAAATCTGAAAGAATTCAGTCAACAAAATGTGTCCTCCAGAATGCATGCAACCAAAATATGACACTTGACCCTATAAAAAGTGGAACACTGGGGACACCATCAGCAAACACTAAAGATGTGTGGATTTCACTAAGACACACCTCCATATAAAATTTGAAAGAAATCCATTACGAAATGTGGCCTGCAGAGTGCACTCACACCATCCTCCAAAGTATGACCTTTGACCGTATAAAAGACGGGACACTGGTGGCAGCATCACTAAAAACTATAAGTTTTTAGATTTCACCAAGAGACACCTTCATGCAAAATTTGAACGAAATCTGATGAGAAATGTGACTGCCAGAGCGCACACAAGAGTGCACACAAGACATCTATCAAAACATGACCTTTGACCATATAAATCTATAGGTTTCTAGATTATACCAAAAGAAACCTTCATGCAAAATTTGAACAAAATCCGTTGAGAAATGTGACCGCTAGAGCGCACACAAACTATCCCCAAAAATATGGCCTTTTACCCTATAAAAGACGAAACACTGAAGGCAGCATCACCAGAAATTATAGGTGTCCAGATTTTACCAAGATACACCTCCATACAAAGTTTGAAAGAAATCCGAAGAGAAATGTGACTGCTAGAGCACACACAAAAATGTGACGCGGCGGCAGCGAAACGCTGCTGAATCCAAAGTATACAATAAATAGCAAGTGGGTGATAAAAGACACACCCTCTGAATACTGACTTATCACATATGCACTTAATTGTGGGGTATCAGTGTGGCACACAAGACTTGTCACTTCTTTAGTTTGTTTGTGGTTTATAACATAATGCAAGAACCAAACAAAACCCAAAACAGTTTTAACAAAAAAAGTTCTTAAATGGAAATCTAACCTTAAAAGCAAGTTCCTTGTAAGGAAAACGGACAATTAAAAAAGGCAGATTGGTGAAAGTTTGAATAAAATCGGACAAACATTAAGAAATTCATGATTTTTAAAAAGTTTTAATCACTATACATAATGGAATCTAAAATATGCCAAATTGGTAATGTCATTGTAATGAAATGCAATTCTCCCATTTGTTCAAACACACAAAATTATTAAAATATTTTTTTTCTTCAAAAGGGTTCTATCAAAGTGCATAGACAGACTCTGTCAGGTTCCTCAGATTTCTCTTTTTTCATCCAACATGTTTGAATTCCTTTCAGATAACGGATGACTTCTCTCTCTGACAAACACTGCCTTACAGTAGATCACAAGTGCTAGATGGCAGTGCCTATCTGTTATTCATTGGTCATCTATTCTCTACAACAGCAGCATTCAATTGTCTATTATCTAGTGTACCCATCATCCATCCTCCTCTTCTTTAACATCAGAGCATGGACACGGACACTGCTCAAAAAACTTGTCTTCCTTGGCCTCTGAATGTTCACTATTTTGATCTGTTCTTTCATCACACTGTTCACTAATCTTCTCTTGTTCCTGTTGTCTTTGTTTGTTGGCCTCTGCTTGTAATAGTAGTTGAAGGACATCTTCCTCAAAATTCTTCTCAATGTCGATGTCAGCATTTTCCTGAAGAAAATAATTGCAATATGAAATCCACTTAATATAAGCATTTCATTGTTACGTATAACTGGTTTACACAATATCCAATGCACTACACAATGATTTCTGTTATCTCACACAGATGTCATCCTTGTCCATTTGGATCTACATTAACACTTTACTGCTTATGAGAATATACATGTGTAGGAAGCAGACTGCTAATACCAATGAATATTCATGTAAAAAAGAATGTTTTTTTCAACAAATACAGTAAGTGTATTGGCTTTGGCAATTACCTCCTAAACTTTCAGAAATAAGAGCTATTATAAGTATATGACTGAAGAACAGAGGTAGTCTGTATCTTTTGAACCAAGCAAGACTTTATTTATTCAGTCTTAACAAATTCAACTGGTCTACTCTTATTTTGTGTACAATCCAACTGGTCAAATTTCATTTTGTCCTTAAAACCCTTTTTTCACTCAATCATAGATTTCATCCAATCATTATCAATGTTCTTATAACCAAATGAAAGTATAATTATCCTTTGGTATAAGTGGGCTTTTAATTATCCTCCTGGGACACCTCACCACCAAGTTTCTTACAAGAATCACATGTAAAATACTCTGAATAGGCATCAAATCAACTGGCAAAGAGAAAAAGGATAATTCTTCTGGGTATTAAATGAAGTCACTCTGGATCAAATGGCAAATTAGGTTATTTCCACATCTCACCTTTTGTGCTACTTCTTGAGGCTTTTTCTCTGGCTTTCCTGACAGCCATATAAGTTGCAATGGATTGTGAGGTAAACCAAATTCATTGGAGACAGCCATGTCCTAAGAGAATAGAGAAAGAATCAAACTGATTTGATATTGAGCTGTGAAGGGTGCATCTGCTGCGCAGGGTTGTGGACTTGATTCATCCAAAGCCTTCAAATGGAAGAATCAAGTGAAATTTATACACATCTGAAAAAAATAATCGCCCCTTTTGTTACTAATTGCTTTTAAAATCATCCGGCAAATACTAGACACACATATCCGTCATTACTGACATATGTCATTTGGAGAAATACTTCCAACAATCCTGTTTTTTTAATCATCTTGCCATCAATTACACTGTGGATAGTATATTCATCACAGCCAAAAGGCACATGTGACATGGTAATGTAAAACTGTTTCAATCAAATTGCTAAATAATTCTGCAGGGTCCAGGCCTGGTGATGTCTAGGGGACACATTCACTTCAAATTGAAATACAAATAAAAATTTCAACCAGCTTTATTGGATGATTGTTCACATTTTAAAATCAAATTTCCACGTCAACTGCTTACTGTCTACCTACAGCTTGAATGTAATTTTCAATACTTTATTCACTTTAAAAGTTTATTTCTTGATCCTGCCTTTACTCACTAAACTTGAATTACTTACAGCAGCAGCAACAGATGAGAACTCTATGATAGCGCTTCCATTCCTTTTACTCGACAATATCAGGTTTCTTACTTGTCCATACTGTACAGAAAAAATAAGACCTTTCATTAAAGGGTGACTAAAATAGAAAATTAATTGCCCATTTTTTGTAGGAAGGAGTCATCAGGAGCCAAAAAAATATCTATCACACACTTTTTTATGCATTCAGTCGTATTTCATAATCATTTGAAAAGTACATTTTTGCCGATTTACAGTGTCATACATGTAAGCCCCGCCCCTAAAAAACCCATCGAAGCGACATCGTGATCATGTGATCTGTGACGTACGAAAAGTAAAGGAAAATATACCAAACGCCTATATACGGTGCACGCCCACAGCGAAGCCCAGACCAGTACGGTGCCGAGCGAGAGCATGATATTCACCGTATCGACCATTTGCATTGCATATTTTCGTGTTTAATTCCTCACAATAACGTTGATTTGGGGACACAGTTTCCTCAATATTGCCAAATCGGTGTTGCAGTCTGTAGCAAGACCCCTAAAAGAGATGTAAGCCTACATCATTTTCCTAAAGATGAAAATCTACAGACTGCGGGTCGCAAAGGTAAAGCTCACGCGTGTAGTACAATTTAGAGTGATCACTTTGCCGAAGATGATTTTGAGGATCCTGGCCTGTATTCTGAATTTGGCATGAAGAAAAGGAGAAGCAAGCTAAAAGATTCAGCTATGCCAATGATCAGACTTGGAGTCAAGTCTTCCAATCTTTTTTCAACGACATCATCTCCAGCAGCTGCAGCAGCTTCACCCGCAACTCCAGGGAGCTCCCTGGAGTTACTTCACCCACGGCCCCTTCACCAGGCCCCGGCGCGTCTTCTGCGAGGGGTTCAAACATATAATATGGTCGAATTCCCCTTGCCACCTGAGCTTCTTTGCCTTCGAGATCTGATAAATCATCTGATAAATCAGAGTTCGTATCTGGCTCAAAAAAGTCCTCTTACTCGGAATCGCGATCACTTTTCATCTCTCTAATAAGTTACTCGAATTCAGCCAAAATTTAAATCAGTACTACGAGGGGAACATAGTTGCCATACTAACGATAATTGTACAGACGCATAAAACGGCTGTGCACACGTTTAAGACCAATGCAAAACTTTCGTTCGGCAAACTCAGATGGATGAGAACATTGTTTTTTACAAAATTAAAAAACAAAAAAAGAGCTGTATATTTGGGCAAAAGTTGTTGCTGATCTTGTAGAAATATACTGATAATCATGATTATTCACTCCTAAGACTATATTGACTAATTTCCTTTTTTCATAAATTGTCCGTTGAACAGAGGGGTCAAATACCGCATTTTGTGTACAATGTTATATACTGCAGCCTGCAGATCTTGTGCCTCTTACTCTTCATACGTCACTTGGGGGTGTGACGTCAATTTGCCAATCAGCTCACGAGTTTTAAGGAACGGTCACAAAACCCCCTTTTTCGCCAAAACGAGACATAATTTGGACAATCAATTGCCAGATTCGTGATTGGAAGGCAAAAATACATGGAAACTAAGCCTGAGTCATATCGAATATTTCATAATCAGGGATTCGACGGCTTCGATTCGATCGAATACCGGTGCATCGATAAATGATGGGCGGTGAAAACAGAGTTGCACAAAGTTGCACGCAAAGTTGCACGAAAACCGGTGCATCGATAAATGATGGGCGGTGAAAACAGAGTTGCACAAAGTTGCACGCAGTGCATGCACCATGCACCGGTGACCGGTCCGCTGGCATCGCGGGCATATGTATGGGCTCTCGCTGCTCGACATTAACAATAGCCCGCTAGCCAATGGCTAGTAAAAATCACAGCGGACGAGCCAAAATCTTAAGTTTCTAGTCCGTATGGCTAGCCAAAATATCACTCTAGTGTCGCACAAAGCGATGCTCATTGTCGACACACCCGACAATGATTCAAATTCAAAGAATTAATAATCTTACTTTGTCTTTGGAGAGCTGAATGGAACACGTTTGTTCGATGCAAAAAAAAAAACGATACGAAATAAACTTTTCGTCGCGCTAGCGCTCAATATAGACTCGACTTCATTCAGCTTCAGATCATTCAGAAGTAATTGCCAATTTGATGAGAGTGTGATATTAGTTATTGCCAATTAACTAGGAACACTCGTACTCATGCCCTTATTTATCATGTTCAATTATACAATTGCCAAATTGACAATGCAGAGAGAGTGCAAGAATATTATCGTAAACTTCAGTTCGTAACGACAAAACGATTTTCCATAGAGAAAGCACTGGTAAAGCGCGACGTCCTCCGCGAGCGAATTAGCGAAAGTTAGCCAACAGTTTGAAGTCGCCTTCACGTTCTCTGCTAGTATATATGCTGTACGTTACGGAGTTTCTTTTTTTATTTGCTCTTTTCATGGTGGCTACGGTAGTCAAAAATCTGGCGGACTACAAATCGATGCACCGGATTCGCCAAAACGAATTCGGGATTCAATGTCTTCGATCGAACACCGGCTAACCAATCGATTCGACTCAGGCTTAATGGAAACAGCACCCTTTTTCTCTCTAATTTAGTCACCCTTTAAGATAGAGACTGGTGAAACACAAAGATAAATACAGGCAACTGACCCCAAACTCTGCAATCTGAATAGGTTTATTGCTTGGAACCAGTGATATAACGTGAATTTGAAAACAATTATGATTCACAAGTTTGTATGAAGGCATCTTCTCTAAGGAACCCTTGTCAGTTAAGTCATATATTTGTTATGAATGCATTCAGAAATTGAGATCTTTGGACAATATCTTTAGAATTTCCATTTTCATATTTCATGAGCCTCCAAGTACCTCTAACTCTCCCTCATCAATAGTAGCGCATATTATTTTATTTTACATATTTTCAATTTTTCATCCATATTTGGATGTTGGTGTTTCAACATACTATCATACAAGAAATATGTACATTTAAAAACTATTGAAAAACCAGAAACTTTTGCAAACAGTTGCAACAACTTCAAAATAAATAAATTATTTTGCTGTATGAAAGTGAATCTAACCATCCATGAACTTTATAGGCATGTGAATGTTTCTGAATTTACAGTCATCCCAATGAGTAGACCAATACATGTTCATAACACTTTAACAAGCTCACCTTTCCAAAAATCTGCTTTAAATAAGCATAATTGTATCCTCCATTTGAAATGTCTCCTTTCTGGACTTTCCATTTGATCTTCAATTTAGGGAATATATCTGTAGAAATTGCAAACATATGATTAGAGTCACAAACATACAAGGTGAGTACCAATATGAACAAACATATGATTAGAGTCGCAAACATGCAAGGTGAGTACCAATATGGAATCTGAAACAGGGTAGAAAAAATAAATTAATGCCCTTTAAAGGTACTACATGTATTCAACTTCTATACATACATGTCGAAACATGTCAAAAACTGATAGGAAGAAAGATTACATAGCTTATGACACTGGAAAGCTTATGACACTGGAAAGGAATTCCACTGAACTTACTCCTCCATTTATGATGATATCTTAAATTTCAGATTTATTGGTATACATTAGACACAGAATTCCTATAATTCTTATTGGAAATAAACAATAAATATTCCTCTTTATTTCTCTTAAAACTTTCATGGATGTTGTTGCTCCATTCCTAAAAAATTGAATAACTATTAAATAATTTTCACAACCATGTAAAAATGTCCAATAATACATGGGGATTACAGTCTGTTTTTTTAATTTTCATAGTTTCCATATACTGCTTCCCAAAATACCCTAGGCACCTGGTCCAGATTTGAGACAATTTGAGAGTTATTTTAATCAAAGTAGAGATGATGATTATTAGAGCATCTTACACACATACATGCATATATAGGCACTTCTCCAAAGATACCTCGTCTTTTATCCAAGGTATTCATATCATCAGCTTTGTTATTATTATCTATTCCAGGTAACAAAGATGCCTTACCACTATTGTACTTGAATTCATATCATCAGCTTTGTTATTATTATCTATTCCAGGTATCAAAGATGACTTACCACTATTGTACTTGAATTCATATCATCAGCTTTGTTATTATTATCTATTCCAGGTATCAAAGATGCCTTACCACTATTGTACTTGAATTCATATCATCAGCTTTGTTATTATTATCTATTCCAGGTATCAAAGATGACTTACCACTATTGTACTTGAATTCATATCATCAGCTTTGTTATTATTATCTATTCCAGGTATCAAAGATGCCTTACCACTATTGTACTTGAATTCATATCATCAGCTTTGTTATTATTATCTATTCCAGGTATCAAAGATGACTTTACACATTATTGTACTTGAATTCATATCATTCATGTAAAGAAAGGTACAGGAGTTTTGCATTTCACACTGAAAAAAACCAGACTTTGTCAATATATCCAAATGATTTCACTGATCGAAGGACGAAACATACCTTCTTCTGCCTGTGGGGTAGAATAGAGTTCATTCTTCAGAAGTTCTTGTTCTCTTTTCAAGGTTTGTGATCCCTCTTCTCTCAGTCGACTGATCTAAAGGTCAATGAAATAGAGGGTGTCTTATATCAGCACTCCATTTTTGGACCCTTCTATCTATCTATCTATGTCTCATAGCTTGGAGGACATTGGGTCAACAATGTGATGGGACTTCTCCCACACTTTCTGTCTTCAGTTGTTCTAGTTAGCTGCTCAAAAGACATTCCTGTCCACTGCTTTTTGTTATCAAGCCAAGTCTTAGTCAGTCTGCCCCTTTTTCTTCTGCCATTACTTCCTCCTTGCAAGATGGTGTTTGCAAAGCTATTCTTACATCTAGTTACATGACCAAATCACTGCAGCTGTCTTGACTTGACCCCACACAAAATATAAAATCATTTTCTGCAGTTAACATACCAATGATAGTGAAATCAAATACAAAGTATTACTCAATTCTGAATGTAGGTGCACAGGAAACTTCTACAGCTGAGCTGACCTTTGATCAATTACTGGGTATCATTTTTTTAAGAGTGGGGAGGGGATAGGACAGATTTTTATCAGTTTGACCCTAGGAATTGGTCTGAAATTATTTATAATGGAGCATAAGTCAGTGCATATTGCTATTGTCATGAAAATCATGAAATATTTACATACCTTTTCCTCAAGAGAAATTATATCATTTGTAGTACTTTCTTGCTGTTTTTGGTAAGATGCTTCTCTGGATTCAAGTTCTGATAGAGAAAGTATATTTAAAGAATATTTTTTTCATTATACGTGCAATGAGACAAGGTACTGATCTGAATTTCCCCACAAATAAAAACATTTTGACATGTATATTTTTTTCAAAATATCTCTCGGAGAATTCACAGATGGGATGCGGTATACAAAACAAATAGTGACTGTTTATTTTTTGGGTCACTGTTAAAACTATAGCTCCTGATCTTCAGTCATCTTGAGACCCCTCGAATTTGTCTTGACCTTCTCAGGCACAGTGCAGTTTTGAGATCACCATGGGTCATAGTTTTATATGTGCCCCTCATAGATTTAAATATTTGTATATCATAAAGTGGTGAAGCAGATCCTAATCAAATGATTAGTTTAGAGCGTACACGTGACCAGGCATTTATGTAGCCTAACAAGAAATTTTGCTGCTGACCGGTCATTAGGAGAGTATATGACCGGTGTAAGTCACTTCATGCAATACATCACTGCGCAATTTTGCTTCATAAGACTTTCAATGCATGCACTCAGACTTGCCGTTGCTGAAGTACAGTTCATGTTTGTACAGTTCCCTCAAAATAAACTGGTTATGATTCTGTTAGAGATGAGGGTGATTTATCAAGCGACAAGAATCCACCGCAACATTTTACAAAACGTATACATGTGATACACACCATAATGTTTGGGCTTAAGTATTTCCACCCTTGGTAACTTTGAAACAGTCCAAACACCCTTTGTATTCTTTGTATAGATAGGACTCCACAGAGGTACATGTACAGTGGAAATATGGATACATACCACTGAAATGAACTGCCCTCTATAGTCCATACTAACATCTATTTCAAACTCATTTTTATTTTTACCTTGTTGATATTCTTACAGAATTAAAAAGAAACATTACCTTAGTTTTCATAACTTAAAAGGTTTTGCAAGGATGGAGAACTGTTACTTATTACCCTGATGGTTACATTTCTCAAATAATTTAGAACATGTTTAGCAAAACATTGTTTTACTGACTTGTCTACACACTACTCAAGAGAAGAGCTTAGTGTTTCAAGGTACTCATCCAACCTTTACAAATAAAAAGAAATGAAGTTATCTCTTGTTAGTGTCAATCATTCAAAACATATTGATAAAGTTTAACACAAAATTATCATGTTAAGCATTAAGAAACTTTGATGTTTTCCTCCCTTGTTTGTTATACATCTGTAGCACTACGTATAATGTCGCACCAGAGCCCAAATCAAGTACATGTAATAACTTTTACAAAAAAAAACTATTTATAACTTACCTTCTTTAATTTTTCTTCGTTTGCCCTCGAGGGCTTTGTTCCTCAATTCTGCTGCCTTTTTGGCCTTGAGAATCTTATCATAAGCAGCCTGATAAAAAAATCACATAATTCATCACAAATCATATATCCACTTACTCATTTCGCGCAGCATGCAATTTGCGCGAAATAAAAACATGCAAATAGTTTTATGTACATGTATTCTTTGACCCAAAGGGCCTAGCGTGTTGGCGAAATTAAAAACATGTGAAATTCACCTTACTTGGCTGAGCGCGAAAAATTAATCGCGTAAAAATTTCCACATTTACAGTATCTCATATTCCACTGTATTTGCATTCCACATTCCAAAAGAAATGTTGGTTTTTAATTTATTAGACATGTCTTTTTTGGGTAAACATTGGAGTCTGACATTTGATTTTCGTTTATTAAAGTTCTTCTAGAGCAGTACTGTGCAAGAACTGTTCACATTGTACACAAGCTAGGTTACTCTGTATGGCAACCCTGTCTAAAACAACTTCATTAACTTACAACCATCTTTACATAATTCATTGTCCCTGATTGAAAGTGCATATAAATTTCAATGGACTTGATGATTGCAAAAATGAAAGGGAAATCCAACCTTGATGGCAAGCTGCTCTGAAAGAAATCAGAGAAGAAGATTGGTGAAAGTTTGAATGAAATTGGACGAGCAATAAGAAAGTTATGAATTTTTAAAAGTTGTAATCACTATAAGGGAATTTAAAACTGGCCAAATAGGTAATGTCACTGTGACGTAGTTGCAGCAACTCCCCCATTCACTCCAACACACAAAATGACTAAAACATTCTTTTTTCTCAAAATGTATTACTCAGTAGGATCTTTTCTTTCATGACTTCTGAGAATATGCTATTTCCAATATATTTCTAGTACTGCGCCGAGGGGAAAGGCGCTTCAGAGAAAAATGAAAATTGATATTTTTGTGTACACCAAACAGGAGAGTTGTCCATAAGTATGTCACAATCGACTCACCAAATTGTCAATTTGAGATTCGAATAGATGTAGTGATCTCATTTTTCAAACATTCCTAACTTGCTTATTCCTTGTCTGATTTCTTTCAAACTTTCACCATCTTGTTTTTCTTATTTTTCAGCTTTACCAAGGTTGGATTAACTCAAGTAGAAAAGTGTTCAAGTGGTTGATTATAGTAGAACCCATGAAACAAGGCTTTTATTATAAGGATAAATCTTGTTATCAAAGCTCTTACCATGCATAGTATGTTCAATTTGAATATTTTCTTTCAATGTCATGTAAAAAGAGTTTATTATGGAAAGTCTATTCATTTGTTCCACAAAGTATTTTGCATATTATATCTTTTGAAAGGTTCTCCTTGACCTTGAGTATCATCCAAAGTAGATATGTAAATATATTGCTTATCAAATTAATGTCATAGAGCTATTCATTCTACAAGCAAAATCATAAAATGAATTTGGCTCTAATGATTGATTGAAGGATTTGTATTGAACAAATTCCATTCTCGCCGCCGGAAGGCTTAATTGCAATGGTTACAGAGTAATGTACATGATAAAAACAATGATACAACATTCGATAAGTTCAGACAATGCTTGTCAATATTTAAAGTATCAAAAGACAAATAACTTTCAATTTCCGCTACAGAAATTAAAACTGACATTGCAAGGATATTCATATTTCATTATAGAGAATTGACTTTTTAAAATTGATATACATGTAAGATTTTAAATAATTGAAAATTCATTAAAACAGAGTAAATTCGGTGGGGTAAAAAAATAAAGCACTTACTAGCTAGTAGCTATTATATAAAGAACTGGTTATATTACAGGCCACTTCACTTATAATCAATGACCAACGGCTTGTAATAAATTGAAATGTATTGATTATGTGTACATGGAGGAAAAAAATATAATTTAAAATCTAAAATATTGGATGTCAATCAACTGAACCCTGTACATAAGTGTTACGGTTCAACAAATCCATTCAGACATGAATCTCAGCAAATTCAGAGTTTGTTGCTTTGGAAAGCATTGAACAATTAGAATACATATATACTAAATACAGGGTCTTGAAGTCTTCCAAAGCCATCCTTGTCATTACTTCACCTCCTGCACTGTACAGTGTACTTCAAGCATGTTTTATTATACTTACTCTAGCATCATTATCACTCAATACTTCCAATGCTTTGGCAAGTTTTTCCCATTCAGCAGCTGCAAGAGACATAAACAAAAATAATTATAGCATGATAGGCATACATCTTATTGCTCATCATATTGATCAAACAGAACTGGAGATCTTCAAATACGAAAATTTATGTGTGCTCTTTTTGTGTGTGTGTTGCCTTTCTTTTTTTAAATTTTTTCGAACAAAGGGTCCTGAAGAAAAGATATGATGCTGCTTGATTTCTTCCTGTGCAGTATCTACATGTGCAATAAATCAGTACATGTATCATGGTATTGTAATGTTGTATGAAATAGATCATAATAGGACACTGGGCTAGTGACATCGCTAGTGACATCGAAGTTGACCCCCCCCCCCCTTATTACTTTTCTACATTACATAAACAGAGAACAGACAATTTTTATGGACTAAACAATGTCCTGGAAACAAGTTCTCATGCACTACATTGTTCTTAAAGGGCATTATTTGCTTCATTAAAAGCAATATGAACATTCTAATATCTAATAAAGATTGCAACGTTTGTTTTTTCTACAGGACTGTGATTATATACAAGGGGATAAAAGGGGTCAAATATGACAAAAAGAACAAACAGAATGAGAAAAAAGAACACTGAAAATATTCTCCAAAGTCATCATTTTACAATATTAATATGATTTTTTCTTATACAAAATGAGTGTGGGTCTGTTTCAGTCATATGACACTATATATATTTCATGCTTGCGTGAGTACTACATGTAGCTACTTTTGTAAGACCTGAGAAAATTGATTTGTGCAAAAATGCCTCAGTCTTGAATTTGATCAAGGTGCATATCAGGCATTAACAATAACTGCATTTTCTGCAATAACTACATGATGGTTAACATAGTGCTGCAGTTACTGCCCAAAACAAATTCAAGACTGAGGTATTTTTATTAAAGTAGCCAGAACTCACTCAAGAGTAAAATACTGTCAATACTCAGTGTCATCCAATGAAACAGACCCTCACCCATACTTGTCTTGATGTTGTGAAATTATGATTTTCAAAGTGTGTCCTTTTTTTGTGGATACATACTGTACAGTACATGTATTTTAAGCTCACCTGCATGAGGATTATCTGGGTTTTTATCTGGATGACATTTCAAAGCCTTCTTCCTGTAAGCTTTCTTAATCTGTTGAAATAATAATAACAATAACAACAATAATGATAATAAGTACTACTAAATTCAACAAATAACTAATGAGTGGGATTCACCGCCGGAGAAAATAGGGTTTCTAAGATGAAATCGAAATCTTCTCCTTTTTCTTCTTCCGGTCAGGTATAGTCAACTGCTAGCATATTATCGTACCTTGTGCTTGTCAAGTGTACAGTGTGCAAGTAAAAAGCCTCTACAATAAATAACTGACCAACATATTTCCCCCTTCCTTAAATGTACATGTATGATCTACCCTGGAATAACCCAGGCTAGTTAATGCACACAAAGCCTTTTTGTAGAAATTAAGACAGGTACAGTGGTACTTCAAAACTAAATAACTAGATAACTGAAACCCTAATGCCAGGGTCCCCCATTTAACACTTGCAATACTCCTAGGGGATCAATAAAAATAAATATAAAAAGTATCAAATACAATAACGTGTGAAAAAGGAGTAACAACAAGGAATGTAATGAAATATCAAGAGAGTACAAAGTTGTTATGTACACCTAATCATCAAAGATGTCTATCAAAGATTTAAAACAACTGAAAATGAAATAAGGAACATGATCAAATCTGTCTTCATGATATTGTATATTTATGTACATGTATAAAGGATCAAACAAAATGCAAAAGCTAACTTCAATCCACTCACACTTATGTGAGATTATTGGAGATAAAGTTAATAGATCTGTCAATTCATAGTTGTACCTTCCCTAATTTCATTATTGATCAGATTTTGAGATTGCAATATTTCTAAAAGTATTTATGTTGAGTGATTTTGTAATTTCACTCAGCCATAGCGACACCACCATTCACTCTGTACTAGACTGAAAATTCTGTCTCTCGTTCGTTAGCTCTTCACTTAGAGACAGAAACGCTCCATTCACTAGCCTGTGCAAACCGAATACACATTGACTTACACACTAGGCCTATACAGTTTGAATACAGCTGGAAGATTCTCAAACGGAGAAAACCTTGGACCCTGAATTACCTGAAAAAGGAGCATTAAAAGGAATAACAGTCAAATTGGTAAGTTGAACATGTTCGTTTAAGTATAGAGCCTACGCCTAATCTATTTAATTTACACAAATATTTTTAAAACTCCTAATATCGTCATTTTTAACAACGACATGCCTACATTCTCTTGGCAGAAAGTGAGTTTGCACAGGCGAGAGAATGGAGCGTTTCTGTCTCTAAGTGAAGGGCCGACCCTATCCAAATAAGAGGCTAACGAACGAGAGACAGAAAATTTCGGTCTAACTCTGTACAGGCATGAACTTCAACTTATTTATGCTTTTATGGCTTCATTCATCATGCATGTCATGTTCATTGCGTCACGCCGAGTGTATATGTACATGTACATGTACGAGTAGCTGCCTAGTAGTGGTTTCCTCAACCACCATGACCACGATATAGCCCTTATAGCCTAGAACGCTATTTTATATTAAAAATTGAAATACCATGAAAAAATAAGCGAAAGTTTAGACTTTAGTTAGGCCACCGCACATGCATTACTAGACAGAAATAACCGTCTGTTATGGGGAAATCTTTAATATTTCTGACATTTCTCAACCTTCCCCATATGTACGGAGGTCTAGTGGAGCCAGACGAAGTCTCAGCGGAACAACCGACGATACAGAGAGACTGAAGCTTTTGGTCTAATGCATTACATGTGTGCTGCGTGTGTGGATCATCAACGGAGCGCTGGCG
This sequence comes from Heliocidaris erythrogramma, assembly GCA_025617745.1. Taxonomy (NCBI): domain Eukaryota; kingdom Metazoa; phylum Echinodermata; class Echinoidea; order Camarodonta; family Echinometridae; genus Heliocidaris; species Heliocidaris erythrogramma. The sequence goes on from CM046855.1 coordinate 1,115,610, forward strand.
GGAGCGTGATCGGCTAGCGCTCCGTTGAGTCATGCTTAGTACCCCTCGAGATATAGCGGCCTGCAATCGCGTAAAAAAAATCATATTCCATTATACTGAGAAACAAAATAAAATAGATCTATGAAGAGGTAACAAACAGTTAGATTTCTACTTACGGTATCATGATCAGCATCTTGTAGAATTCCAAGAATATCATACAAATTCAGATCAGCAACGTTCATCTTGCCTAATACAGTTAGTCGGTTTGCAGCTAGCTGCAAGAAATACGGGGGGCGTTTCATGAAAGGACTTGTCAGATATTTTATCCGACAAATTTGCTCTCAGCCAATCAGATGCAATGATTTCAGTAGCTTATAACAGTTGTCGGATACAATATCCGACAACTTCCTTTTATGAAACGCTCCCACGGGTGTTGTTGAAAAACACTGAAGAAAGCGAATCTAATGGAAACCAAGACAAGAGTAATGGCAATGCCATGCACATGCACAGCATGCAACACCCCACTTATTCTTCCAATGTAGGATCAAGGAGTTGTTACTCCTAAACATCCTAAATAATTAACGGCATACAAGAAGAGAGGGTGGTGGTACTCATATTTGGTTTGGACAGTGATGTGCGGCTAAAGACGCCAAACCAATACCCAATTTTTAAGGGTCATTTTGGCAACAAATTAAAGGGTACCCATTATTAGGGACTTTGGATGAAAAAGCAACAAGATTTCAAAGGGATTTCAATCATTTTTGCATTTGGGATTTGCACTTTAGTGAGAGCTAAGAAATGCAATTCGACATATTCATCATTATCTTTTCTATTTCCTAATTTTCTATTGTCATCTTCATTATTACTATCAGAATTATTATTATCAGAATGATGTTGGTCACTTCATTATCATCATGGTGGTCATTTCATTTGGGGGTACTTGTTTTTCTGAAGGTTCATTTGTTCCCACGGTTCATATGGAAATAGGGTTCATATGGAAATAGGGTTCATAAGGAAATAGGGTTCATAAGGAAATAGGGTTCATAAGGAAATAGGGTTCATAAGGAAATAGAGTTCATATGGAAATAGAGTTCATAAGGAAATAGGGTTCATAAGGAAATAGGGTTCATATGGAAATAGGGTTCATATGGAAATAGAGTTAATTCTCTCATAATTCTGAACATTTTATGCATTACTCCAAAGGTTTGATATTCTATGTTTGTTATTCCGGAGGTTGTTATTCTAAAAATTGATATAAGGTTCATAATTCTGATTTATTTTTCTGATGGTCCTAATTCCGAAAAGACACAGGGTTCTATCTCATTTTCAGAATTAATTGGAACTATCATAGATCATTTTCATTTTTTCAGAATTAGGAATCTTTTTTAGTTTTTGGAGTTTTGAACCCTATTTCATTTTCGAAATTACACTCTATTATGTTTCAGAAATTATGAGCCCTTTTTCAAAATTGTAAACCTTCAGAACAAGGAATCTATCAGAATTAAGAACCTTTGGAAAACGAACCTTTGGGAAATATGAACCTTCAAAAATGACCTGTAACTATTTAATTATGATCATCATCATGGCCAAATCATTATCATTTTGTCATAGTCATTTTATCATCATCACAATCATTTCATTATCATCATCACTGTCGTTTCATCATCATCATCATAATCGTATCATCATCAGAGTTATTTCATTATCTTCATCACTGTGATTTCATCATCATCATAATCTTATCATCATCTCAGTTATTTCATTATCATCATCACTGTCATTTCATCATCATAATCATATCATAATCACAGTCATTTCATCACCACCACAATAATTTCATTATCATCATCACTGTCGTTTCATCATCATAATCACATCATCATCACGGTCATTTCATTATTATCTACATTCATTCTCATCATCATAATAGGCCCCGTTTCCTTCTCTGCATGACAGGCCCGTAGCCAGAGGGGGGTCGGACAACCCCCCCCCCCCTTCTTGGGCTGAGGTCCGCTTTTTCATGAAAAAAAAACACACACACACCTTTAATCTTTGTTACCAGAATTACCCACACGCTGTCAGTTGTACAGCATCAAAGCTGGTGTAGCGAGTGAATGTAACACACACTCTGAATAATTATTTTGTTTCTGCGACTTCAAAAATGTGTGTTCAAAATCATCATTCACAACCCCTAAATTTCCCCTCGGGAGTCCTTAAATTGCAGCAGAAAGCATCTAGATTTTAAAATTTTCTGGGGGGGGGGGGGGAGCATGCCCCCGGACCCCCTAGCAAGGACCCGGTATTGATTATGAAAAAAAGGTCCACTTTTGCCAAAAACGACCCACCCCTTTAGAAACCCTGGCTACGGGCCTGTATGATCATATGCATCATGACATTTATTACTGGGTTTGGCCGACATGGCACTAGGGCTGACTCGGGATCACGCAGCGATTGTGCTTCAAGAGTTATTAAAGTGTAAATAATAGTCATAAATTTCATATTCTTTAGAATTTCAGCTCTTGAAATTTTTGGCATGACCTCTTTCATATCTATTTGACACATTCCTATCAAATAATCTTGAAAATTGATGTTTTAAAAGGTGTATCTTCTTGCAATAATTCTGTGTTGAAGTGTTTGTTTATATCGATTCGGCTCTCTTGGATAACTCAGCCATGATTCCCCCCCCCCCCCCCCCCAAGTCCGAGTTGTTCCCAGTGCTGAGTTAGGACAGATCCTTATTATCATATTCATTGTCCACATCATCTCCAAAATCATTAGTATCATGAACATTCGCACCCTGAAAATATGAAAGAATGTTGTCATCAACATCATTATCATCATCAATTAAATCTTTACTAGTATTAGAGAAAGAATGTTGTCATCAACATCATTATCATCATCAATTAAATCTTTACTAGTATTAGAGAAAGAATGTTGTCATCAACATCATTATCATCATCAATTAAATCTTTACTAATATTAGAGACAGAACTCTTTCTATCAAAACACATATCACACACAAAAGAAAACAATCATTGTTGGGTTTTTTTTCTTTCAGATTTTATCATTTATTTTGCAACTCATTGAAGGCAAGTCTCTTGGACAAGTAGAAACGTAATACGCACAAATTCATCACGTTTTATACATTTTGGAGTAGAAATTAGTTAAATCAAACTAATACCAACAACAATATACACCCCTCTTTTCATTAAAATCATGCACACAATTACACAAAAGTACATATGCATTAATAAATAAAAAGGTTTGGTATGCAGAGAATCAACAGTGCATCACTTATTCCTGTAGTTAGCTTTCATACTTGCACAATCCACCATGAGGCCTTCACTTACACATAAAGCAAAAAATCAACAGAGTATTCCAAATTAGGAGGCAAGGAGCCCCAGCAGTCTCCTCTCCATGCACTAACATTATCATCCTTTCTAATAGTGTTGGATTCTATCTTAATGCCACTAACCTACGTCCATGATGGTAGTGATGTACAATACAAGCTCTGATGCCCTCTAATATGTTTTAAGGTGGGCTTAGTTTTCCCTGCTCTAAGGCCTCGTTCACACATGATACAGTGAATTTCCTCAAAAGTCAATACATTGCAAAACATAAAATGGCATAACCTTAGTGTGCTTTACATGTCTGTATGCTTTAACACACACATATAAAGTGAAATGCTTAGGGGGCTTTGTTGCATGCTACTACCTTTTTTCCACCTCCACTTGCATTTCTTTTACACATAGATTGTTTTGCCCTTTGCCACAGCAGTTTTTGTAGGCCATATACAGCATACATGTAATGTGTAATATGAGGCTCAAATGAAACTGTGATGTATAGAGTACGTAGTAGAAAGGGAAACTAATATCTTAATATAATTTTTTCTCTTCTGAAGGCTAGTTTACCTGCTTCAGATTGAAGACAACCTCAGAGCTGTGCTAAGCTATTGATAGTGTATATGTATGAGTGACAGTCTAGAGCTTCAGATCTATTGCTTTATACATGTACATGTAACATGTTGACATCACAGAGGTTGGCTGGTGGCATTAAACGATGGCTGTACATATACCAGTATGTACATGCAGATATATGCAGACTTACAGTTCATACCATTAAGTTCCATTCAACTTAATAATTTGTATACACTGTACATCAAGTTATAAATACCAAAACAAGAAAAACCGATGATTTATAAGATAGATTATAAATTTGGGTGCAGTTTTGAGACTAGGCATACTGCTGTGATTCTTTATATAATGCTAATAATAATAACACACCTACAGTTACATATTCATATAAATAATGCCTCTTGCATACAAAACTATTGCACATAAAGAGCAGCTATATTCTATTACAGCCTACTGATAAAAAAATAAATAACAATACACATGAATGATGTAATACAACATGAAAGTTGCATTTCCTCAGTTAAAGGTCAAAGGTCAAAGGTCCTGTCATAAACTCGGCAGTTCAGTCTTAATTCATTCATTTTCCTTTCTGATTTTAAATGCATTCTAATGTTGGTTTTGTAGAATTAAAATGAACAAAAAGAAGAAAGAAATGTCCCTTTCATTACATTTTCCTATTTCATCCTCAAAACCATAACTCCATGAAAATAAAAAGGAGTTATTTAACTCAGATTTCATAAAAGATAAAGGTCAAATGCATATTGGACACATAAATGAAATATTGATATGAAATAATATCATTTACTTTTTTTTTGGAGGGAAAATGAATTATCCCACATGAATACCTTGAAAACAAACAATATGTTTCAGGCTGAAATATCATTGTTTTAAGTGTGCTAAATGAAAAATACACATGGAGACAAAATGCCAATTACTGTACATACAAATGTCATTTATGTAGAGACATGTCAATTGGTTTGGAATGTTTAAACACTTTGTATGGATAATTCAATTATACATTACTTGGTACATGTAAGTTGTGTACATATAAATTAAAGAATGATCTAGCAATTCAATTAATAACATAATCTGCTTTTTTACATTTCAGAAAATTGATCCTGATGATGGAAATCATCAGAAAGATTTGATTTTATGTTTATGGTTATGGTTATGGACATGGAAGTAATGGATCTAAAAGAGTTAAAAATGCCATTCTTTAATATTTGAACAAGAGCCAATAAAAACAGTGTCATACTTAAAAAGGAATTTTCTGGAATGAAAATGAAATCACGCACTTCTTTTTATTTTCATAAACATACAACAGGTCTACTATAGCCCAAATTAACTGCGTGTTCATGAAAGTATACCATTAGAAAATACATTTACCCCACCCCCTCCCTTGTCACTTAGAAAATGTGTGATATTTAGAACACAAATCCTATAATACACATCATCCTGTATTTAAACCTACTTTTTGAATATACTGCAGTGTAAATTGTTATTACAATCATACAAATCTGTTCATAAAGACCAAGATGAACAATTAACATGGGACTGTATTACCCCCAAATGGGAGCATGTTTCATATCATAATCAGTCAAAGCTAATTACTTGCTGAATTGAAAGAAGTCCTAATCATTGTAAGGGTTTTAGAAAGACTTGAACAACTAGCTCATCATTAACAATATACTGATTAGAGGATGTCATAAGATCATTCAAAGGAACCTTCTTGTCAATGTCAGTATCTGAGTGATAACGGGATTTAGTAAAGTTCTTCTTGCCACTTGTAACAGCAAGCACCTTAGAATCATTGACAACTTGAACCATGTACTCAATGGGTCTAGGCTGGTCTAGGACCACATTGGAATAGAGGATCATGCGGAAGTCCTCATTGCTTGATGAAGATCCCTTGGGATAGATCTTGAGTTCCCAGTCCCAGCTAGAGTGAGGGTAGGATGAAGATCTTGTTGAAAACCGTGGCATAACTTCCTGTAGTTTGTTGAACTGTGAATATCCTGATAGAACTATTCGCTTATCCCACCTAAGATCTGTGTAGTTTCTCAGCAGATAGCTAGTAGAGGAGAAGTCTGTGTTGTTGGCACGTGCTTCTAAAGAAAGTGCATTGAACTTGTAAGCATGTAGGAGGGAGGTTGAAAACAATGCTGGGAACTGTTCAACAACCCTATGGTTCTCCAATTGTTGTAGTTGTTCCGGAGTCATCATAGGAAAGCGTATATGGGGAATTATCTCCTTTAGAAGATCCTCCATCGTTTGGGTGCGTTCAGGATGCTTTGGAGATTCAATCCATTTTATGACTGCCCTGAACACCAGCAGTTCATTTCTGACAGTAAGATGTGAGCTCTTCAAGAACTGCACAAGCTGATCTTTATCAAGAGCAAGCCATTCAACACTCCAGTCTGGCAGTGACATGATGTCATCAGCTTTAGGAGAGAGTGCTTTGACAGAAGCTGTGATCAACACTTGATGATAGCACTTTGTGGCATACTGGTACCAAACATGGAAGACATCTTTCAGAGGCAACTTGGGCATGATGCTGTTAGTAGCAAACTCTATGCAGACCCTGCGAAGATCACAGACATTGTACTTATCAGCCAGCATCAGGATGGGTAGAGTGTTCTCAATGGTCAGGACAATATGACATGAATACAAGAACTTCAAGAATGCTGGGAATACTTCGGTACATTCTGGTTCTTCCACAAGCTCTATTTCCTGGAGGAAAAAGAAAGAAGGAAATAATATAAAAAGAAAAAATAGGTTAGTCACACAAAAACCTTGGTACATTCAAATTCTGTATTCCCTTCCATGGAATTTTCATGTTCTCATTGTAATGCAATATACATGTACATGTAGATCCATCATAAGAAAGGGAGATATTTTCATTCAGATGATAAAATAATTTCAAGAAAGAAGAACACCCAATACATACATGACATTTACATAATGCTCACTCAATCAAATTCCCAAATTATTCTGTTTATAATGCTTAATATTTTACAAGCATACATGTACATGTATATTCCTTCCCAACAAAATCTATGGAGGTGAGAAAATGGGATGGAAAGCGGTGTGAGAAATAGGATGGAGTAAGTGTGAAAATCAATACATGGATGAAGATTAGCCAGTGCAATGGGAGTATAATCCTGTTATGCTTGTTCTCTGTAAATATAGACAGATATCTTGGCAAATAAAACAAATATACACACCCAAAACTGCATGCCTACTATACATGTATGTCAATCACAGTAATGGTTCAAAGATTAGTTATTGATGGAAGATAAACAGTATGAAATTGTAGATCACTAGAAGCAAAACTAAAATATCCTTGAAATACAAAGACAGTCATAACAATGATTAATTTTTGCTATGTCATCAACTTTAAAATTATTTTCTAGAATAATTATGATCTTAGTAAATGAGGAAGCTTGATGGGAGGATTTTTTTTATAATTTGTAAACAAATTTTTAGGCATTTTACTCCCAGTGTTAAAGATTGTATGCTCGATCTTTAACACTGGGATGATGATCTTGTTTTAACGGAAAATGTTCTTTTAAGTAACATGTTCTTTTCTAGTTACTGTAAATGTTGATTTGCCAAAGCAAGCACTAAATTTTTTTTCATATGGCATTAATAATAATAATAATAATAATACATAACATTTATAATAATAATAATAATAATAATATGGACATTTGTATTGCGCTGGTATCCATCATGAGAGATGCTCATGGCGCAGATATTATTATCCCCGGTCATTGGATTCTGGCAAGCCCGCACACAGTGTATGCACATTCTACACTCCCTGGGGAGCATTCCAGCCAGGCGTCTGTTAAGCACACACATGCTAAGCAAAGGACATTACCTTTCGCCATCCTACCGGGTACCCATTTAACACCTGGGTGGAGAGTGGCAAATGTCGATTAACGTCTTGCCAAAGGATGCTAGTGCTGCGGTGGGATTCGAACTGCGGACCTCGTGGTTCACAGTCCAGGGAATTATCCACTGATCCACAACAACTCTACACCTCTTATATGCGCTTAATACAAATTATGAGCTCAGATCATTAAACTGAAGGCTGTATTACACTACTCTAGTTTGCTTTGTGTGAGTAAGATATTCAATTCAATTAATTCCAACACAAAATAAAGACAGGTCATCAAACAACATACGTACATGTACACTGTATTATCCCCAAAATTATTCTACATGTATAGCATGCCATAAAAACGAGAGCCCCAGGGGGCACGACGCTCACTTGAGGTGGATCAATTCACATCTGGTGCATGTTCTCTCTAGCACCACCAGAAGATATGTTAGAAATTGAAACAACTAGGAGGATGTACATGAGATGATGTTAGAAATTAACATATTCCCCCCCCCCCCCACCCCATGGTCTACAATGTCATGTATTATTTGAATCTCCTACGGATGATTCCCACCTACCAAGTTCGGTTAAATTCCAATCATGGGTTTTGGAGAAGAAGCTGAAAATGTAAAAAGTTTATGGATGCCGGACAACTTGCCCCCACCCCCCCCCCCCTCCAGTATGTTACCCCCACAGACCCCCTATAGGGCCACCCAGAAAAAATTCATGAACAACTTTCATTTTCCGTCTATAGAGGTATCTCCATACACAATACCAAGTCTGAGCTATTCCTGGTTCTGGAGAAGAAGATGTTTGAAATTTACATAGCTTTTACACTTGGGGGCCCTCCCCCTGGGCCCCACTGGGGGCCACATGTACCATTTTAGCAACTTTGGGTCCCCTACCCCTAAGGATGATTCCTACCAAGTTTGGTTGAATTCCGATCATGTGTTTTGGAGAAGAAGATCAGAATGTACATTTTGCCTGGCAGCGCCCCCCCCCCCCCCTCCAGTACGTTACCCCACAGGGCCCCTATAGGGCCACTCAGAGAAATTTCATGAACAACATTCATTCTTCATCTATAGAGGTATCTCCATACACAATACCAAGTCTGAGCTACGCCTGGTTCTGGAGAAGAAGATGTTTGAAATTTACATAGCTTTTACGATTGGGGGCCCTCCCCCTGGGGGCCACATGTACCATTTTAGCAACTTTGGGTCCCCTACCCCTAAGGATGATTCCTACCAAGTTTGGTTGAATTCCGATATTGGTTTTGGAGAAGAAGATGAAAATGTAAAAAGTTAACGGACGACGCACGACGGACAAATTTCCATCGCAATAGCTCACTCGAGCCTTAGGCTCAGGTGAGCTAAAAAAAACATGTAAGCAATCATTTTCAGTTACAATCTTCATGTATATGTATGGGGAAAAATGGTCAGTCAGGATCATATACATGTAAAGCTTCGAAAGCTATTAAACCCTAAAGAAAATTACAATTGTGACAGACATGTAGGCCTACATGTATACCACAGCACTAACGAGTAAATGTCAGGTATGGAAACCCATCCACCATACTATTTTTTAAAATTTTAATATATCTCAAAAATACAATGCAAGAGAGCAATATTAAGTTTGTTATAATTACAGGAGCAGAGTAGAGCATAACAAATAGATATCAAATGTACCATTGATTCATAATCCATAAAAACATGGACAATTTAACATCAATTCAAACAGCAAAATATACAAGGTGAATGAATCATTGCAAAATTTACATCACTGGCAAAACTGTATGTTCCAACTTCCATTCACTCCTTCAAAGACACTGTATTGAAATATACTAGACCTGCTGCATGAGGAATAATATCTCTACTCCAACATCCCCTGAATCCCATTATTCACAATGCGTACATGTCTATTTGTAACATGTACATATACATGTGAGTAGAATCATGGAGGTTATGCAGAGCTCTATACGCAATCATGTACCTCTCCATCTCATGAATAATACCCAACAGTTGCATGTTGACTTCATGCATCTAATGACACTTTCAAATCACTCAGCCTCTGATATCACGAGACTAGAGGATACGAATGTGAATGAGTTTGCTAAACAATCTGATTCCCCTTTTTGACACACAATTCAATGCAAGACATACATACATGTACAATGTATTGATCTTGGACCTCTTCTTTTATCATGAATAAAATATAATCAAATTTCAGCAGTCCCATGAAGCAGTTGGTTGAATTTGTATGTACATGTATTCACTGGTATGTGTCTTCAGACTTTTCACATACGTAGAAATATTGCTCAAATGTGTGTAAAATACACTTTAAAGCCAAAAAGCCAAAAAGACAAAACGTTGATACTATCCATGAAATTTCGTGTCAATATGAGGATGTGCCTGCAATTCCACTTTACTTTGCATGACAAGTTTTAAGTCTAATCTACATGTATATATATCGTAGATGACATCAACATCACACATTCTTCTATTTGGTTTTCTTGAGAGAAAAAAATAGAACATACAGTGTAAAAAAAAAAACATTTGACACTTTTGTTTGTTAATAACTCAAAATTTATAACTCATATATGGGACTGAGATTTTCATATTATAAAATTGAAAGATGTCAAATTTATTTGAAGTATTCTTAAAACAATGCTCTGTTCAAAGTTTTTTCACTTTTTGAAAAATTAAAGCCACACTATCTTTGTGTATCAGTAATTAATTCAGAGCCAACAATTGCCACTGTGCAGTTGAAATTGCAGTTGAAATTCCAGAGCACTTCTTTTGTACCACAGTCATGAATCATAATGACACTGGATAGCAAAAGGTTGGCAGAAATGACAGGTGCTATGCACAATGATAATCAGGGATGCCACTTAGAATTGATAAAAAAGTAGGAAAAATCGTCTAGAATGGGCCCCTGTTGTACATAAAAAGTGGTTTTCTATGGCTAAAAATATGTTGAAAAAGTAGGAATTCCTACTTTCGTCTGAAAAGTGGCATCCCTGGATAATTGTTGTGTTCTGCATTAATTACTGATACACACAAATTTTGAGGTCTCAGTTTTTCAGAAAGTGAAGACAAAATTAAAGGAGAATTATCCCCACGAGACTTTTATCATTGACCTAAAACAGAATTCTAAACAGTTTCTGATAAAGTAAAAACATCGTATATTCGAGAATCGAGAGGATGGGAATTGTCGATTGAATCCTCCGATTTTTATTGTTCTCGAGAGTAAAGCAGCGTCGCCATGTTCCCGGTGCGATCGGGCTGTGTGACGTAGGGCATGGAGTTGGCCGTAGCGCATTGTAATTGGCTCGCAATAGTTCACCAACATTATTTTAAAAAGAGTTTATTATTATTAATAATAACATAAATTACGCAAGAGTTTATATTTTTTACGTAACTATCACATTTGAAAAACATTTATTAGAGTAAAATAATCATCGTAAGTAAAACGTGTTCCAGACACACTAGCTTGATTATACGATTCGCCCGGGCATAAGCTTAGCCCGCAGATCTACGTGATAATCGGCCTCCGTGAAATGATCACTGCAGATCACATCATTTTTCCGATCAAGTTTGAAGTCTTTTCCTTGGAATTTTTCCACGTTCAATATGGTCACCCAACGCTTGAACAATTGCTGACATTTCTGCGGGTCTGGGAACCGATGGAATGATTTCCCTATCGTTTTCTTGGAACAGTTACAACAGCCGAACGCTTGACAATACACCATGTTTACCATGTGTATATGCAGCGCGCGCTTCATGCAAGCTAGCTACTAGCTAGTGAGTTCTCCATCCCCTACGTCATCACGCGCAAGGTTTTATGGGAAATTTAGAGAAAATGGACGCCGCCAGTAGGAGTAGACATCGTAAAAAGTGGTCTCTATTTTCTGCTCTTACAACGGCATCAGTTGGTCTAAAACGGTGATTTTTATATCAAATTAAATGTTATTTTATTCACTATGACCCTATTTACATTTAAAAGCCTGGGGATAATTCTCCTTTAAATATTCAGAGCATTATTTAAAAATATTGATGAAGTCAGTCCACAAAACTTATTCCAAATAAATTTGACATCCTTCAATTTTATATTTTGAAAACCTCAATCTGATACCAGTTTTAACTTTTGAGTTACATGTAATAACGATCAAAATTGTCAAATGATTTTACACCTAATACAAACTCATCAGAACTGAAAAATAAAATTGAATTTAGAAAATGTTTTTAGGACAACATAGGTTCAAAACGGGAAGATCTAGAAACAAAGGACAGTATAGAAATCAGTTGCAGATCCAGGCAAGGGCGCCAAGGGCACGCCCCCCTTTAATTTGTCTGTTTTGTGATTTTTACCGAGGGGAATACCCCCCTCCCACACCCTCGCCGCTGGCACCCCCCCCCCCCCCCCAATTTTCAAATTCCTGGATCGCCACTGCAAAAATAAATGTAAAGGTTATTCAACAAAAACAAAATCAATGTACAAAGATAAGAAGTACATACATGTATATTAAGCATGACAAGGACAGTATAAACATGCTTGTAAATTAAACAATATCAAAATCATTTATTAGGATAGGATTCATCATGTGTGTAATGATTGATGAATGCTGTGGAGAAAATTTATTGTGAATTTAATAAAACAATAAACAATGTATTAATTTTGTCCTGTGATACTCACTTTCTTGTTTGGATCTGACCAGTCAGAGCTGAACATCCTCTCAAAGACCTCACTCCATCTGACCAATACCAGCTTATGAGCACTGAACTCCTCAAAGCCAACCTTCAGTTTAATATCACTCAGCTGAGGATTATTATAGAACCGTGTCATGTCTGCAAGAGCCTTCCTCTCGTTACCATAGCAATCAACTCCTCCTGGTGGCATCTTATCATCTTTATCTTCCTCCTCAGGGTTAGCAGAGATTGTGATGGGTGGTTGTGGTTGACTGATTACAGCGAAGTAGAAGGCCTGCAGTGGATGGATCTCATTGGCTCCACCTTGGTTTGCTACACCTCCTCCAGCTGCTCCTGCTACTGCTGCTGCTACTGCTCCTGGTTGCACAGGAGCCACAGCTCCACCTGCTCCTCCTTGTCCTGCATTCCCCCCTCCCTGGGCTCCAGGTACTCCAGCTGCAGGCATCATCCTGTGACCCAGATGTGGAACTCGCTGTTCAGACTAAACAAAACAAAAAACAAAAAAAGGATATCGAGTCATAATTCTGAAATTCTGATGACAGAAAAATTTTGCGATGACTGATGAGCATTCTTTTGAATCTAGGTTTCATGTGAAACTTCCTGTGTTTTGTTTGGTAGGCTTATGGACAATCTGGATTTTGCATACCAGTAAAAAGTAAATGAAATCTGTGATTTCAGGTCCAAAGTTTCTGTCCCCTATTCAAATCCATGTGTATCATGATGATGTTCATGATACCAAGTATCCAGGGAAGGAGAAGGGGGGGGGGGGGGGGGGGGAGGGCATGTCCTCACATATTGCACACAGAGTGGTATGTGGCCACAATGCTAGGCCTGGCTCAGTTAGCACTTTGAACAACATTTTATTCAAACCAAGATTCATGAGCTCAAAATCCACATAAAATCTGAAAAAGAATGATTTTGCACTTGTCTTTCCCACATGGATGAAAGTAAGAATGCATTTTTATTCCTACTTATTTATATTTTTTCTTCATTTAACAGGAACTCATCCTGTGTCTTAAGCTCTTGACTATTCAAATTATCCTCTAAGTAGCTCTCTGCCACTCCTCTGCCACATACAAAGTTGCTACTGGTTGTCTGACTTTCAGGTCACAAAAGTCCCTAACCTCTGTGCCCCCCCCCCCCTCATAAGTGTATCCCTTTACTCTCACTGTTGAATGCTATATGTACATAGTACATGTACATGTAGATGTAGGTGGTATACGGGGAGTATGTACATGTACTCGTAACCTGAATGTTCTACGTATACACATGTAATGTGTACAAAATATTTCTAAATTTAGATTTTAAAAATCAACAACAATATTTCACCCTTTGGACTATTGCCATCACTGTGCTACCCAAAACATTCATGCAAATAACTGTCATGTTACACACATAACAACCTCTCAAAATAGACCTTCAAATGTCTACTGAATGTCTACAGGTACTAAATGTCTAGTGTTGACTGAAGAGTCTGGCATATATTGTTATTCTCAAAACAAAATAGCAAAATACACATTTGCACTTGTATCATTATACATAAAGCAGGGTTCGACACTAGCAGTGGCCCACTGCCCTGAGGCCACCAAAATGCTATGTCGGACCACCAAGTTTGAAAAAAATTTGGACTACGCAGATCTCCAGATATGACGGAGGGGGGGGGGGGGGGGGGGGGGGGGAGTCAAGCGATCTGCTCAACTGCGACACACATGTTCTCGTTAAATGTGAGCGTGTTCATCTACAGTGAGTGACTGGGCTATGTGTTCATTCAACATATACTGTATGAATGTGATTCAATTACATGATAGAGAGGAAGAATAAGTACCCACATTTGAGACAGTATCAGTGCAAGAAACAACATTTTCAAATGCACAAATTTATACAAAATGCAAAACATTTAAAGAAAAAGTTATTTGCATTTTATTGTTTTATTTCAACTACCAAAGTTGGAGTAAAAAATCAGTCAAATTTGGTTTCCCAACACGGCCACCAAAATTTTCAATTAGTGTAAAGCCCCGCATAAAGTAATTAGTAAGTTTTTAAAAACCTATTAAAGGAAACTCAACCACAGATTGTGGACATTTTTATGCCGCGAGAGGGCACCGTGATCGTTACCTGATCATGCCGTTGCCCCACGGGAGCAAACTTCGGACAGACTGGTCGCCGCACAACATGCACGCTCCGCCTGAGCTCGAGCGCTCGTGCAGTCCGGAATGTAATCCCAGTAGTCCGACAGACGCGTTCGCTGCACTAACTTTGTGTATGAGTGAATGGGGCTTACACAATCCTGACTTTCTCCACAGCCATTTGGTAGCGTATCCCTTTAAGTTTCAATTCAGGTTTGTACTACTGTGCTACTGTATTCACAAATCACAAACAACTTACAGCAGAGAAGAACTCATTTGTTGTAATAAATTTACAACATAAATCTTAAGATACACATATGAAATTGAAAATAATTAGTTTCTAATGCTCCGTTTCATAGCGAATTACAATCAGTGTATTAGGAGAGATGTCTTGGAAATCATATTGAGGATTTATTCAGGTGAGGTACATGTACATAATAGGACAGTCTGCAAATACAGTCGACAGCATACAATTTGTTACTAACTCTCATTCCCTCTCATTCTCACTCATTCACATAGAAACAGCAGGTAGTAGTATAACATACACAAATAAATGTAATCTGTAGGTCAATCTCTCTGCCAAACATGGCATTAATGATATGCATCATATCATACATGTCTGGAAACTTGGTTTCATCTGTACATGTAGGGCAAAAGAGGGCTCCTGACATTGGCTACTGCATGGATCTAAAATAGAATAATCGTGGTGAACCAGGTACTTGTAGTCCAATGCACTGAAGATATAAGCCAAGCTCTAATTCTAAAACTGACTGCCATTCTACAGTGAGCAACACTGAAAGCAACATTACGCCCACTTACCCTGCAAAAACCCCAACAAATTTTCTGGTTTTTTGTTCTGTATAATTAGGTAGTTGCCTATCAACTTCTGACAAAACTCCAGAATGTGAGAAAAACCCAGGGTTTTTGCTTGCAGTGTAAATGCCCCTACTGATTGGAAATCATTCCTGTTTTAAATATAGGGAATATGCCTGCATAAAAATATGTAAATTGATTCAGAATCTAAGAATCTAAGAAAAGGATGCTTTGTATTCTCTTTAGACTTTATAAAGTTGACATTTCATATATATTTCTTATGTTTCTCAACATCTAATTGTTTGGAGGTGGGTGTGTGTATTCGTGTATATGAAACATAACTTTAATGGTATAATCTACACCTAGTGTTATACAAATCATGAAATTAAATGTATTAGTAAGAGTTTTCAAATATACTGTTTGAGTGTTTATTTATATTTGACCATTTTATAAGAAAAGCTATCCAAACTAACTTCAAATACATGTAGACAGGCCTGCACATAGAAATGTGTATGGGACTACACACAAATGTTCGGCCCGAACATTTCAGCTGTTTCTTGTCATAATTTGAATGTGAGAGCATTTGAAGAGCAGTCCTCTTCAGGGGACATATCTTCCAAACTAACATAAAAGCTCACAAATTGAACTAATATGTTCTGTATTTTGTATTTTGTATTATAACTTTTATTGCTTTTTTTATACTTTTCTACTTAATGTATCACCAAACTGTCATTTATGTTCGAAACTGTATTTATGATCCCCCTACAACCTCAAGCCACTGGCTTTTCTAGGGTACGTGTTCTATCCTCACACTTTTCAATGTATATATTAACTTGTGTGATTTTATGAAATAAATAAATTGAAATTGAATTGAAATTAGTTGTCAGGACCTGTCCCAGAACTCAAGCTTCCCCTCAAATACTGTGGAGCCCTGAAGCAATATTACAAAACTCACTCCTAGATCGTAATAAAATGATTGGTTGATCATAGAACTTTGCATGTGATTGTACATGCGCTTAAGTAAGCGTACTACATTGGGATTTACTTGAAATTGCTAAATAAATGACATGGACAAATCTTAAATATATTCATTTTAAATCAAAATAACAAAGATCTACAGAAGTTTTGTTGTATTAAATAAATGATGGGTGTCTCCATCCGGTTATTATACAATCTATCCACTCTTGTTGAGGCTGTATGCACCCATCATACAAAACCATCAGGCTGAGTAGGGTAGATGCACATAGTCTAAACTTCATTGATCACATAATGAACTTTTTCACATGAATCTTTTATTTGCATAATAATTTATACTGTTACAGTTGCATACATGTAGAGAGAAGAAAATGTAAACAAAGAGAATGTTGTCATCATCACTTCAATGAAGGGGTGCTTGTACAAATGTATGTTCCCCTACACATACATGTACTCCCAGACAATAGAAGATAAGACTAATTATTATAAACAACAAAGGTCATGATACACTTGGAAAATAATACATACCACAGCAAACATGCTGGTCATATGGGTCTTGGCACAATGAAGTTGAGATATAAAATGAATGGTACTGTGTATGCATACTCAGACTGTATTGATCTCTGTAGAATGTCAACAATAGACCAGTCTGGTCTCTGCTGCACACAAAGGATTGGTAGGTGGAGCTAACACTGGAGGCACCCAACAATCAACATTGACAAATATAGATATGATCTCATTCAGGAAATACAAGTATTAAGTTTAATTGTAAACTAGCTCTGTGGGTAGATTCCCCAATATACAGTAATGATGTTGATCACAATATGTACATACCATAGTAATAAGCTGTGGAAAACTAATTCGCATCATACAGTGAACATGGAGCTGGTAGAAGATTAAAACCAGCAGGAGATAGCATTTCTATGAAAATGGTGCATAGCTATCACTCAGTTGCTCATATGTTGCTAATTTAGATCACAAATGATGGATGAAAGCAATGATGATAATGCCAGACAATGCATCGCTTGGCCAGCCTCCAGTGAAGGGTGTGATAATAAAAAGCTCTCTTTAGAACATAATAAGAGTTGCCAGCTTTCCTCATACAGGTAATAACTAATTACAGACACAAAAGGACCTTGTTTCCTCTCCTATTAGAGCTGCATTTTAATCAACTCTAGCTTTGTTTGTCATACATAACACTCATTATCTGACTGAGAGTCAAAAATAGTATTTCTTACGACAAAACACATGCGATGTATTAAAGATAAGGTTGAGTTTTGGGAAAGGCGAACAATAATTTGTGAGATTTCTCATTCCTTTTTTGTCAGTCTGGAAGAACATGTAGTAGAAATGTCCCCTGAAAAGGATTCCCTCTGAAATGTTTAAATAGCATAAGAAATACATGTAGCTAAGGTGTTTGGGCCAAACATGCATGCCATATAGTCCCATACCCATTTATATGTGCAGTGCATGTGCTTTTCAGTGAAAGTGAGTCAATTAACTTATCATTTTGATGATTCTAAACCCTTAAATTATACACCAATACTTATGCAGACATGATAAACCTTTCCCAGTTGCTTTGAGACAGTTATATTTATTCGCATGACCATAATTCAACTTGATTAAAAGTCTAAACGTGTGTGTGTGTAATTGGGTTTTTACAGACGTGTATCAATCAGATATGATTATTTACGTCTGGGACCGACCTTTAACGTCACCATCCGAAAGACGTGACTCAGTCTCGAACCTGGGTCCGCTAAATCAGTTTATAACTTCCACTGGTAGCTGGATTACAGGCGCACGCCACAACGCCCAGATATCAACTTGGTTTTAAAAGCAGAAATATTTAAGAAACGGGGTCTGCTCACTATTCATAAGGACCACTATTCATAGAAAACCGCTATTTATTTAGCACGCATTATGAATAGCGGTCCTTATGAATAGATATGAATAGTGGTCCTTATGAATGGAGGTCCTTATGAATAGCGAGGTAATTTGTCTATGGTTTGCTCGCTATTCATAAAGACCGCTATTCATTTAGTCATGCGTTATGGATAGCGGTCTTTATGAATAGTGATCCTTATGACTAGCAAGGTTACCTCTAAGAAACAGAACAAAATCCGATCAGAAACTAGAGATCTGCAGTACAAATGTATTACACGGCACTGGCAGCGATTTTTGCATCATCCTTTTGTTCCAAGGAGGGACAAAGAACCTCTCAGCTCCCCTCCCTCAAACAAAAGGATGACGTAATGTAAAGATCGCCACCAGTGGCCCGGACTATTGTCAACACTAGGAGCAGCATCACCAAAACAATACACACTGTATGTACATGTAGATTAGAGTATAGTGCATCTCTATAGGAAATTTGAAAGAAATCTATCAAGAAATGTGACCTGCAGAGTGCACACAAGTTATTCTACTAAAATATGATGTTTGACCCTATCAAAGACGGAACACTGGGCAGCATCACCAAAAACTGTAGAAGTCTATCTAGAGTAAACTAAATGTATTATGGATCTCCATAAAAAATCTGAAAGAAATCAGTTAAAATATTTGAAAGAAATCCACCTGCAGAGCACACACATTTCCACCAAAATATGACCTTTGATCCTATAAAAGATGGAACACTAGGGGCAGCATCACCAAAAACAAAAGGCGTGTATATTTTACCAAGATTCACCTCCATACAAAATATGAAAGAAATCCGTCAAGAAATGCAGCTGTTAGAACGCACACAAGAATGTGACCAAAACATGACCTCTGACCCTAAAAAAGACGGAACACTGGGGGCAGCATCACCCAAAACTATAGGTGTGTAGATTTGACTATGATGCACATCTGTAAAAAAATTTGAAAGAAATCTGTCAAGAAATGCAGCAGTGAGAGAATGTGCCGCGGCGGCGTAGCGCTGCTGAATCCAAAATATCATCCGGCATCCTGCCGGGGGATACAATAAGAAAGTAACAAATTTTTGAAATTGTAATCAATCAAACACAAACTGGGAACTCTGCACATGACATATCTTGCGAGCTCCTCTCCCATTTGCCCTGTACTGAAAAAAATCATTTTTCTCTAAAGAAAATATTTTAATGTACATTGACCCTAGATATAATCATTTTCACTTATAAAATGCTTTTGCACAAAACCAGAATAATACAAATCTATTCCCTCATCAAAAACAGAGAAAATGAAATTTATGAATTTGTTGTGTAGGGAGCAAATGGGAGAGGAGCTCACAAGATAGGTCAGCTTCAAAAACTTTTATATTTCTTAAATAGGATTTTGCTCAAACTTTCATTGATTTTTCTGCTTCTTTTAAAACCAACTTAATATCAGGGTGGACTTTCCCTTTAAGTAGGTCCATACATTTTCATGTACGTTACAATGTATTTATAGTATTGTGCTCTACATCTTATGGAACTCTACGATATCAGAGGCATACAAAAACACAATTAACACTGACATGTTTACATCATAATATCTAGGCTAAAATTATACTGTTCTATGTCAGATATTTACGGTAGTTTAAAGCTTAAAGTACATGTATGATCAGTTTATGGATTTTGGTACAAAGTCAAAGTATAGGCCTACAGTATGAGCTAAGCAATGGGCAAAGAAAAACATTTAGGAAACCAAATATATCCCACACCCATACATGTATATGCGGTTAAAAAAGAATGGTGTCCTGTATACAAATTAAGTTGTCCTTGTAAAGTAAATGTATTTTCACTTTGCTTACAGTGTATATTCTGTTGGGCCCAAATGACCGTCATGTACAAGCAGAATTCATCATAAATTTTCACTCGTTTCTCCATGATCATAAATTCAATTTCATTACTAGAACCAGATGGGCTTTAACATTTTGATTTTCAGGATGCCACAATATACTTGTATATATGTACATGTATATGTAGTCTTTCAAGCCTGGTCAAGAAAATATGAGTGTAAAATAAAGAGATACTGAGAAGAAGAAAATAATATCAATGAAAACATGCAGCATGTTCTTTTTCATTAAAAAATCATCATGCTTTTCAAAAGCTGCAGGTCTTTGACAAGTAAATGCCATTTTAATTCCCCAAAACTATGATTAGCCCAAACTACATGTACATGTACATCATGTATGCAGGATCATTTTTCTTTTCCTAAAAATTGGAAGTTTAGAACATTTACAGGTTAATTTTGCCTAATTTTCAAATTCGGCAAGCCACATAATAAGATCATATTCATCTTCCTGTCATTCCTGACTATTTTCTTTCATTATAGCCCCTCTAAAATTCTTTTATATGTTGTGCTGTTTTGTTTTGAGGTGGGATAAATCTCATTGAAATTTATCAACACTACAGTGTTCTTTGTTAAATATTTTCAAGAAGATGCGCTTGCAACAATGATTTTGATTGGTCAGTACCGATCAGTTGCAACTTGCAATCAATCACAACTTTCTTGCAACACCCCATTAGTTTTGAAGATGGTTGGGTCTTAGTTTTGAAGTTTTTTCAATAACTGGGTCTGAAGTACAGACTATGCTCTACACCCATTCATGAGTATTACACAAGGTCTTAGTTTTGAAGATGGTTGGGTCTTAGTTTTGAAGTTTTTTCAATAACTGGGTCTGGAGTACAGACTATGCTACATACCCATGAGTATTATACAGGGTCTTAGTTTTGAAGATGGTTGGGTCTTAGTTTTGAAGTTTTTTTTTTGTAGTATGGATATGATCTAGGTCTTAGGTCTTAGGTCTTAGTTTTGTAGACACCCAGAAGGAGTGTCTGTGATGCTTGGTGTTACTGCTTTGTGCATATGTGTACATGTATTGTAGGTATACAAGTAGTCCTAGTTTCTTTAATAGAGGGCAGCACAACTGCCAGGAACCACTTTGAATTTTGTTGGTGTTTATTATCATCAGCATTCATTCATTGCCATTGAGAATATTGACACATTTTCTTCTGTTTGTAAATTAATATTTTAATACACCTGTGGTTTATGTTCATAAAATATCCATGTATTCTGATGTAGTTTCGAAAATGTGAATAATTTATTTATCAACAGATTATTTTGCTCCAATAAATATGCGATTAATATCGTTATAAGAAATCTACATGTATATCATGCACCTGTTACAAAATTGATCTGTATTCTGTGTAAATTTTCACCTCAAAATTTAATGAAAAACAGGGCACATTTCTCATTATGAAGGTGAGCCTTAACATTGCTGCATTAGCTCAGTGTGGTACTTCATCTTCATTTCCATATCAATGGGCAAACTATTTGAAATATCCATGCAAGCTTTTTGAAAATGTCTGCCCATTGACCGTGTAGTAAGCGAACATACTCAGATATTGACTTGATACCTACATGTAGACACAGAAAAGAGACACCAGAAAGTTATGATTTTTAATAAGTTTGAAGCTGTCAACTCCTTTGCAAAACAAACTCTCCATTTGTTTTTGTTTTGCAAATAAAGAGATTTCATAAATTTAACGTAGTATTTCACAATTTTGGACCATCTTCTTTCTAGTTTTTAGCATCTACCTTTTTTAAACATTTTCTTTTCTTCAAATGTTATGATCCATACACAAATCAAACCAGATTCTGACCTCCTTGAGGTTATAAGTTAGTTAATAATTATTTTGGGTGTTTTTTTTTTCTCGTCCTTTGACAGGCATCTGTTGTTCTCCTCCAACCTGAAGCATAGACGGCTGTGGAAGATGCCATATCATCATTCTGAGGACTACTGCTGGACAAGAGCCATGGAAATAAACTGACTTTGAATATGGTAGCTTTTTTTCACACAATGGTTTTATTTGTCATCTATTCAGTAAAAGTCTTCAGAGTTAATATGTGGCGCAACACCTAAGGAGTAAATCCACAATACTAACCAGTATTTTATTCAAGTACATTGTTATTACTATTGTTTCTTACTTTACCTACATTCATTTATAACAGTACCATGGTCACTAAGCTCTCTTGTACATAAAAATTACATTTACATGCAGAGAGGAGGAGTTTATCTTGAGATTGTAGAAACCCTGTCTACTACTACTAGTGGCACCAAAAGCGAGGTGGCAGATTTTTCCCTCTATCAAAGGGGGTGCATGGGGCGAAATCATTTTAACGCCCCCCCCCCCCCCAAAAAAAAAAAAAAAAAAAGCCTGAAAATTTCACTTCATCAAGATGATAAAGATCCCACTGAAGAATCTGGCATGAAATTAGATCTTCTATCATCCTAAAACGTTAGAAAGAAGTATTTCTCAAAAGTTTGCTGATTATATTGGTGTTTATACCTCTTCAACTTAGAGGTCGCGACCACCGCCAAAATTGTAACAGCCCCACATAGTGGTGGTTCCTTGAGTGGGGTTAAGGCACTCACAGGCCCATGCCTACATGGGACTATGTCAAGTTTCACTGCTGTCGTCATCAAAAACAGACAACAAAAGTGTTCTGAGCAAGATTTAATTTTCTTAAATTTGCTATAATACTGGATTCAGGGGACTCTTCAACTCTTACTTTAAGAAAATTCAATCTGCTTATCATGCTCAGAGCAATTTCGTTGTTTGTATTGACTACTACAATAGTGAATGTTTGGCACAGTCCCACACAGACAAGGGCCTATGAGTGCATACCGGTAGACCTATCAGGCTACGCCCACTCACGGGTACATTCCTGTAAAATAGTTGGTATTTTCTGTCGCATGTACTAAAGGTATGGGGGGGAAAATAAGATAAATATTTTAAATACT
The DNA here is from genome assembly GCA_025617745.1 of Heliocidaris erythrogramma. Taxonomy (NCBI): domain Eukaryota; kingdom Metazoa; phylum Echinodermata; class Echinoidea; order Camarodonta; family Echinometridae; genus Heliocidaris; species Heliocidaris erythrogramma. The sequence goes on from CM046855.1 coordinate 1,138,745, forward strand.
TGCTTTCAAATTCAGCCCTTAAAAATCTCACTCCTACCTCAAATGGCCGTTAGGGAAGAACTTTTGATATTTACAGCAAAATCCAAAGTCAAAATCTTGTCCAAAACCGGAGAAATCCCCGCCGATTTGTTTTGCGATCGCGTGTTGTTTACAAACTGCCGATGTCTTAGACTAAAATCGGCCAATATAATTTTTGTCCACGAAGAAACTCGGGATCGCAAGGGCACATCGATCTTTACGATCGCGCACACAGAAAATTTTGAGGACAAAACTCTTTTGGGGAGATGTCAGCGCCCGCGGCGACCAGGAAATGTACACAATGACTCCGATAGCTCGTTTCGCGAGAATCAACAGTAAATTGCGGATTTCATTTTTGTAAATATCTTTTCCAACATTGGTGAGTTGAATTTATTGTATTTCTTGGATATTTTGGGGTCGGTTTTTGAAAATTAAATGCCGATTTTGAGTGAATATTGGTGACTTTTGTGCAGTGGTGTTTTAAAAAGATGAGGTGTATGACTGCCTATATTATACACACGAAGTATAGGAATGTAGCTATGAGTGGCTACGCCTACGGTATCCAGGGGTCGTTTCATCTAATCAACTCCATGACAGTCATAACTCTTGTCGGCAATCTACAGAAATGTCATGGACTTTACAAACTGTTTCACGAAGACATGATAAATGAAAACTCAATGATATCGATACTCATCGGCTGAAAAACAGAGTCTATATCACTCATGGGCCCTTGCCTACATGTAGGTGGGACTGACTCCAACATTCACTGAGCATTGCCAGCAGTCAAAAACAGACATATTAGATTTTATTTATATGATGCACCACGCGGTACCCCGGGGTAGCGTTGTACCCCGGGGTACCACGTTGTGTAGCGCCATCTCACGTCCACTCGAGTACAACCCCAGTGCGTGTACGTAGTCACAATGCATGTTAACAGTGCAGTGTCATTATGCATGGTGTGCATGCACTGTACTGCTGCTTGCGCGCTAGCTGCTAGCAGCCCTCACAAGCACAGCGCAGTGGAAAAAGCGTTAGCTCCCGCAGCTTTAGAACTTGATTTTATTTCACTTCTTCCTAAAACATCACTTCATCGTTACTGTATTTTAGCTGTCAAACTTTCAAACTTTAGACAATGGTGGAAGGTAATGGTGGAGGGAAATTTACTGTAAGGGAAAGGACGTAAAAGACGGAAGATTCCAAGGATCGAGAAAGTTGAAAGAGCACGATATCGTGCAATACAGAAGTTGGGGGAAGAGCAGGCCGCTGATCTGTGCACATGGTAGCGGTTTTTAAGAAGGCGAGTAACGGGGGAGACAAGGAGCAGGCTGATGGTGTTATTATGACACGGCTGGCCCAATCCCTCTCTCAAATCGAAGAAATAGAAATCAATAGAATAATTACTCACAACAACAATGAATTTGAGAAAAATACATGACTTATAGGATGTTTTACAAGAACATGGGACACAATTGAATGTTGAAAAAATCACACCAAAATAATTTCCCACTTTTTGGTAACCCAGGGTACAGCCCTAAAAAAAAATTAAATAATTCAAAAAATGGCTGATTTTTAATCCGCCTGAACAAGTGAATAATTAGTCAAGTTTCTTGGTTTTCATTCTTGAAATTCAGTTATTTATAACGGAATAAACGCTATCGTTATCGATTCATAACTGAAAAAATTATCAGCAAGAAAGAGCTGGATTCGAACCCGGGACCTTAAACGCGAGTGCAGTGTAGAAAGAGGATACTCTGACAGTCTGACCAGACGCCTTTACCACTAGACCACGAGCAATTGACAGCGAATCTGATCTTGCTGCACTATCATGACTATATAACTCCGCTCCATATAAATCTATAGTATAGGCCTACCTCCGTTCTGCTTTTTTTTTTTTTTATCCTAGGTAGGATTCTTACGAAGACCTGGAAGGGCCAAACTGACGACGTAAAAAAATAAAAAATATTACGTACGTAGTATTTATTACGTACGTACGTAATATTTTTAATTTTTTTACGTACGTACGTGATAATTACTACGTACGTACGTGATATTTATTACGTACGTACGTACGTGATATTTATTACGTACGTACGTACGTGATATTTATTACGTACGTACGTAATAATACTACGTCCGTACGTAATAAATAATACATGAAAAAGATTGAAATTACACAGCTGCCTTATTATTTATCCGTCGATTCCCGTTGATTTGCCACAATGTTGTTAGCCTGTGGGCTCTAGCTTGTCAAGTGTGAAGAATTCTCAACATTTGTGTGATGTGTGTGTGTGACGTGTGTTGGTGGATGTGTGAGTGCACGTGTGTGTCGCTTCATTTTCCCAGCGGCAAGTCCGGTCCTGAGACAAATCAAAACAGAATAAAGCAGTTCGACTCTGTTCGGGTAAAATCGAACAAAATGAAGTTATGAATCTTTATAACACTAAAAACTATCTGACAACTGTATAGTCTGAAAGTTTATGAATCACACTGAAAACTATTGAAAACAAAGAAAATCACTAGACAAATTGGCCACTTTGTCATGAATTTGTAACGACAGATATCCTCATCACAATAATTTTCTTTCATATCCTAAATTTAAGTCCCGTAATAAGATTTCCTCATAACTTGAATCTAATTATAGACTATCCGGGGAAAAATCAGGCACTTATCTGAAGGGGGAAATGTGCACTTATTGGGGAAAAGGGGAGTCCAGTAGTAAAAAGGGCACCTATCAGAGAGAAAGGGGCATTTTAAAAAGCGTGGGGGCACTGTGCCCCTACCCCGGGTGCGCCACTTCTGATTTTAAAAAATTGTTTCTCGGAACGAACTTGAATTTTACATCTTGACGCTGCGTGGAGCCCCAAAGATTAATTTTTGGATTGGGCCTAAGGAGATTGTACTGTTTTGTTTTGCAAAATACATGTAGCAGACATGAAAATATTTACATAATTAAGTGTCAGGCTGAGCCTGACATTGATGGTTTTCTTCGAAATAATGCAAGGCCTTTTAAAACACGTTTTAGGGTTCTGTGGCTTTTGACTATTCTATGCTTGGAAATTAAATAATACAGTATTTCCCTCTGAGTAAAACCAATTTCAAAGTACAAACGCACGAGTCTGTCCCTCTCGATCGGCCGCCGCCATTGATCGTCATCAATACTACGTACGTACGTAATATTTACTACGTACGTACGTAATAATACTACGTACGTAATAATTACTATACGTACGTACGTAGTATTTATTACGAACGTACGTAATAACTTAATTGTGTAAATATTTCCATGTCTGCTACATGTATTTTGTAAGATAAAACAGTACAATCTCATTAGGCCCAATTCAAAAATTAATCGTTGGGGCTCCAGGGTCAATAAGTAAAAGTCAAGTTTGTTCCGAGCCCCCCACTTTTTTCAGTAAACACGTGCAAACGTATGGTAGCGCAAAAATGTGGTTATACACGCAGCCCCCCCCCCCCCCCCCCCACTCAGCCCTCCACTTTCCAAGACGTTCCGCAGCCCCTGCATTAACCCTGCGGATTTTTGGGTGCGTAATCCGTATAAAGATTTCTTTCTGCCCCCCTCCCCTAGATACGCCACTGAGCGAAGCGACCAAGCGGGGGAGGGTGGGAGGGGGTATCCCCCCTCCCACACCAGGGACTTTTTCGAAAATCTGTCTATAAAACTTCCATTTTAGAGCATCCCAAAATATTTTTTAATGAATAAAAGGAATGCACGGATCTACGCCAATGGACGGAACCCCTCAATTGAGAATGACAATGCGAGCGAACAAATTTCCTTCCATATTTTCGAATTGAAATTATGGCATTTCTTATTTCCTTACTTCTAATAATCAAAGAATGTGATGGTATTTCAAGGTACAAACATAATGAGTTTGGATAATTATTAGTTTTAAGTTAATGTATCATAATTATATGGGGGATGATAATACAGGCCACCCCCCCCCCCCCCCCCGGAATCGACACCCATGGGGGGCCAGACGTGAAGGATCAAACCGCATAGCCAGGATTTCATTTTAGGGGGGCGGTTGTAAGCACGAGAAGAGTGCGAAAATTGTGATGAGCACGCAAAGCTGCCCAGGGGCAGCGCGAAATCTCTGACGTTTTATAGCAAATATGCGGAAAGTTATTTCGAGGTCCGGACTGCTTTTCAGCTATTTGGACGTGATACTGGACTGTAACAGGGTTGGGTGCAGGGAGGGAGAAGTTTCCCCCTTCCCGCACGAAGCACGAAATTTCTGACGTTTTAGCAACTTCGAGAGAAAGACAACGGCTTGTATAGCAAATATACTTTTAGGCGGAAAGTTATAGTTCGACGCCCTGACTGCATGCTTTTCAATTACTTGAACGCAAGATTGCACTGTATGTAACAGGGGTGGATGCAGGAACTGGTGAGTCCCCCCCCCCCCCCCCCCCCCCTCCCGCGCGAAGAGCGAAAGCTCTATGTTTTACAGCAAATTTAAGATAAAGTAACGGCTCGTAACACTTTTTTTTAGGCGGAAAGTTAGTTTGACGCCCTGGCCGCTTTTCAGTTATTTTGGACGTGATACTGCACTGTAACAGGGATGGGTGAAGGGAGGGGGAGTTTCCCCCTTCCCGCGCGAAGCGCAAAAGCTCTGACGTTTTAGCAAATTTGAGAGAAAGAAAACGGCTTGTAGCATCTACATTTCACTGTATGTAACAGTGGGTGCAGGGAGAGGAGAGTTATTTACCCCTTCCCGCGCGAAGCGCGAAAACGCTTTTTAGTGGCTGAATAGGGGGGGGGGCATGGCCCCCTTGTGCCCCCTGTCTACGCCAGTGATAATGACCCTTTTCACCTCTCATAAGTGCACTTTCCTCATCTAAATGTGTACCCTTATCCCTATAATTTCCCTTTGTTTCTTACAAAAAGTGCCATATCAGTGCGGCTTTATGTAGCAACATGACTGTACATACCTACCCATATTACTACAACTGCAATGTAAGCCAACGGAGCTGGAGGCAGAGTGGCACAATGCTCTCCCCCCCCCCCCCCCACCAGCAAAGGAATTCATATTCCAATAGCTCGAATGTGCCCATAACTTACACAATTTAATAAGGTCAATATTTTCAGAAAATGTCCTAAGACTATATAGCTTGTTAGCAGGCCTATGAAATCAAGCAGATACCATAATAATGTTGATATCTCCGGAAGAAAAACCACAGGGTTAATGTAAGAAATGAAAGATCATTCGACCTTTCACCCAAATTAATTTGTTGTCATTTTTCACAGACATGAATAAATATGAACAAAATTAAAATCACTAGACAATTTAGTCACGAGTTTTGACGTCATTCCCTCACGACCTCTCGGTGATCTCTATACACGTTAAAAAATCTTATTTAAAGATCAGTGCTGACGAAAAAGCAATTATCTGTTTCCTACAGGCCTATTAATAAAACATTTTACTTTTTGTCCAAGAATAGGCCTATGATTTCGTCAGAAATTGAATGTAATTATATTTTATTTTAATAGCATGAAGATAAAATTTTTAAAAAAATAAACAATGACTAGGAATATGTAATATTTTGAAAGCGGTCCTACTGACTTTTTTCCCGGATACATGTAAAAACATATAACTATAATCGTCTATGATCATAGGTTCAAGTTATATTCTGGGAAAATCATTGATGGCTTGTGATGAGGATATGGGACGTTACAAATTCATGACAAAGTGGCCAATTTGTCTAGTGATTTTCTTTGTTTTCATTAGCTTTCAGTGTCATAAAGATTCATAACTTCATTTTGTTCAATTTTACTCGAACAGAGTCGAACTGCTTTATTCTGTTTTGATTTGTCTGGGACCGGACTTGCCGCTGGGAAAATGAAGCGGCACACACACACACACACACACGTCACACACCACACAAATCAGGTTTCTTCACACTAGACAAGCAAAAGCCCACAGGCTCACAATATTGTGGCAAATCAACTGGAATCGACGGATAATAATAAGGCAGCTGTGTAATTTCAACCTTTTTCACATGTGATTTATTACGTACGTACGTAATAAATATCACGTACGTACGTAGTAATTATCACGTACGTACGTAATATTATCACGTACGTACGTAATATTATCACGTACGTACGTAGTAATTATCACGTACGTACGTAGTATTATCACGTACGTACGTAGTATTATTACGTGCGTACGTAATATTTTTTTTCCAGGTCTTCGTAGATTCTTCGTAGATTCTTGCCAATTTGAGGATTACTGGGCATATTAGTTATTAATAGACTTATTCGTTATGACCGCTTATGACGGTTTGATGATGTTGATGAAACGACCCCCACTCCCCAGCCCAGGTACTGTACCGGTACCTGATCTGATTCTGACCCGCACCCCGCGCGGCAGGCACCAGGCGCAGGGCCATGGTCAGCAGCAGCAGCACCAAGAAGTGCAGTGCAGTGCAGTGCAGTGCAGTGCAGTGCTTGATAATTAAAAGTGAGAAAAACATGTCAACATACCAAATTCTTCGGAGACAAAACACAAGATCAGTCCTCCAAGTATAAGAAATATCTAGGTAAATCATGACATCCTTACCAAGAGTATGTGGTGAAGAGCTGTGTGTTCAAGACAAGGAAAACTGCACTGCTTCTGAACTTCGAACTGATAGTGATAAGTGATACAAATACCACTACGGTAATCCATACCGTATCGTACCGCGGTTAAGGCCTACAGTTAAGTTGGTTGATCTTGAGTCGACATAGAGCTTACTTTGAGAGGATGGCTTAGTACACTAACTACGCAACATACAGGGAAGTTACTCTCGATATAGCGGGTACAAAATCACACTTGATGAAAAATGGTTAAAGATGGATTAAAATAAAAGTAAGATATGAATATAAAGAAAAGTGAGACATATGTATTAACCTGTATCTGGGGGCTAATTTCAAAGCCTTCACAAACTTTGACAAAGATTTTTCACACATAGCAGTAATACACCCATGCCGTGTGTACTACGAAAGTGGCTTAAAGTATTGTCTTAAATTTATAATCTTCATGCAATGATGATCAAAGACTCAATGTTGTTGTTCTTGTTGTTGTGTTATGGCACCTTTGACACAAAAAGGTCCTGTGTGCCAGTCACTGTAAAAACAGACTTTACATTGGTCGTAAGGTGTGGTCAAAAGATAGTCCTAATTTATGAACCTATGTATATTTAAAGTAAGTCTTCAAAACCACAAAAAGAGATAAAGACTTTCTGATACAATAACAATATTTACAAATTCTGGTAATTATTTACGAGTATTTCCTACTGATTAATGCCACTATTTTAATAAATGATATTATGTGTGAAAGATTGGTTTATCTTTAAATATATATTTGTAAGTGTCATCTGTTCTGCTGTAAATTTTAATCTATTCAGAAAACGTAGGCCTCCTCCTACTGTTCTTATGTATCTTTACACTCGAAGGGGTTCCGAAGATCAATGACAAAGTTGTTGTTGTTGAAGGAAAAGGCACTTATGACCTAATAAAAATATATGTGTTCTAAGTATTTTCCATATTACATATTTAAAGAAGGCGATATGTTATAAACAAAAATATCTGAAGAATCATAGTTGTCCAAGTGGACTAACATCAATATAGATCATAAAATAAGATAATAGGCAGTTTCTTTCCGTCAAGGACTTATTTCTCATCAAAGACTCAAGATTATGTTATCTCGTTATAACCCTAAAATTGAGCAGGGGTGTGTGGGGCCGGGGGCTGGGGGTGGTAGGGGGGTCGGGCGGGAACAGTCAACAAAAGCGTCTCTTATTTTATTTTATTTTTCAATTTTTTATTTTTCATATAGAAATTCTAACCCGATGATAGAATAGACGTACAGTATGGTAGAATGGAGGTACAAATTTGGGTGAAAGCGGAGGGAGGGGTATATACAATGCACAGAACTCCTAAAGACGTCTTTTGGAGTTCTGTGGGTATATACTGCATAATATTTGAATCTGCAGAGAGCCTTTTCCCCCATTTTTTTTATACTCTTGCCTTTCATTTTAGAATCCGACTGAGTTTCCCATTTCCACAACATGCGGATAGAACTCGAAGATAAATTGTTCTCTGTGATGTTAATTGTTTTTCACCGTATTTTTGTTAAAGGAATCAGGCCGATACATAAAAGGGAAAGGGGTGTTTACAAAGTGGTGCAAGGATATAGTATTAAAGCATATATATATATATATATTTGCACGAAACATATATAGTACAGCGGATATGATAGACGGAGCCATGTTATTTTAGCCATGGTACAAATCATGCTAAAGGTGTTCTGGTTTTAATTAAGTCATATTTGGATCTCCAGCGGGAGGAAATATTAAAAGATAAATGGGCTGTATACGATTCATGGATTAAAGGTGCATGTACTGTGTACTTTCCAACTATAAATAAGGAAATAGAGAAAAATAAATATTTGCAAGAATTGTCTTGGGAAATGAACAAGGTATATCTACGAAGACAGTTTGATAATAATGGGTGGAGATTTTAGTAATCAGAAACTTCGAATTAGATTATTTGGGGAATTGTCATCATCAAAGACAAAATAGGTTCAACTTGCAAATGGAAGAATCGACTTCAAAGTTTGGAGACAAAGGAACCCATTACGACATCAATTTTCACTGTATAGACATAATAAACCATTCATGCAAAGTCGATTAGTTATCTTCTATAATTTAGAGGAATTCACTTTAAAATGTGAAATTATCCATCAGTTGCGCCTGATCATTCGGCGATCAATTTGTTCCTTTTTAGTAATAATAGTGATATTATGAAGAAAAAAAATCTTCCTATTGGAAATTTATTAACAGTCTATGCACGTAACGATACTTTGTATATCAATCAAATGAAAGAAAAAAAATAATATTTAAAAACGAGTTGCAGTCAGATATTGAAGATAAACGGTTACTTTGGGGCTTTTTAAAAATGAAGATACGCTACGCAGTTTTACTCAAAAATGTTCTAAGCAGATATTGCAAAAGATGCGAAGGGAAAAACTGAAGCCCTGGAAAGAAGTCCAAGAATTAAAAACGAAATTAATAAGTATACAGCGCGAATGACGATTCAGTTAAAAAGATTAGAGTTTAAACATAGAGAATTGCAAGGCTATATTATTGATTATGTTAATGAAGGACTTAACGTTATAGGTTCAGAGCTGCTTGCATATGAAAATGGGGATCGAAACCGTCATATTTTCTCAGTCAGCTATAAAATCAAATTTAAAAAAGTGTAATTCGGAAGTTATATTCAACGGGTGGTGATAATTTATATTAAAAAATAAGCTGAATGAAAATGAAATTATAAAAGAAATAAACTGTTTTATAGTCAACTTTTTGGAAGTGTAGAAACGAAGATGGCTAGTATATAGGGTTTTTCCCCTAAAGCCCTGCTGAAGTTAAGTGCTGATTCTAAGGAAATGTGCGAAGGAATTATTTTGGAGAGGAATTGTTTGACTGCTTTAAATCAAATGAAATTGAATAGGTCACCGTAAATTATAGGTTAACTGTACAGTTGAACTTTATATTACTTTCTGGCCGGTTATAGAGATCTGGTAGTTGCAGCTTTAACCGTGAAGCGATAGGCGAACTATAGCGGCTTCTCAAAAGCAAGCTGTATATATTACTTTGATTTAAAAAGAGGGAAATGATCCACTAAATAATGATTAAGAATTATAGGCCAGTATCCCTTTTAGATGTTGACTATAAACAACATTCTCACAAAAATACTCTCAACACAAGTGAAAAGAGTTTTGGATGAAATAATTTTACCAGCACAAGTAAGTTATACGGATAATAGTTTGGGTTTTTTTTATAGGGGAAGCCATAATATTAATAGATGATATAATATTTTATACCTCGAATAACAATTTACCTGTGTGTTTTTTTTTTAGTTGCCATGGATTTTGAAAAAAGCCTTTGATTTGATTTCACATGTATTTTTTAAAAACGTGTTATATTCCTTTGGTTTTGGCCCGTCCTTTCGTATATGAATTGATATAAATATAAACATATAACACTCTTAGCTGTGTTTAACTGGAGGATATTCTATATATGTATTTCAAGGTTGATAGGGGGTATAAGACAAGGAGATCCATTAATATCCCTACTTTTATTCTTTGCATTGAAACCCTGGCTAGAAAATTATCTCTTCCACCTCCCTGGTCTCTGGTTTGCAATTTGGAGGCACAGGGATAAAACAGGTACTTTATGCGAAAGATATCACTCTTTTTTTATGACAAATATTGATTGGAAGTATCGTTTAAACATTTTGCATGAGTATCTGGACTGAAAATTAACAAAGAAAAGATATGTTACTAGGTTCTAGTGAGGAAAGCACAGGTTTCCCTTTTGGAAAAGTAGTGCCATTTATTAAAAAAAAAATACTATAGTATGTTTCAGTTTAGATATACAGGTAAAAGAGAGTATGAACTATAAAGGAAATTCTAAGTAAAATTTAATGGATAAAATTCAATTGTTGAAAATCAATGGTTATTGCGTCACTTACTCCAATTCCTCCATCGGTACTTCAAGAACTTGAAGAAAAAAAAATGACTTTTGCATTTTTATGGAGAGGAAAAGACGGAAGGCGATGTTTCTAGATTATAAGAATGGGGGACTTAAAATGATGAATTTTTAATTTTTGATTAAAGTTCAAAGAATAATTATTATGTGGGTAAAGACTGTAGTGGGGACCCGAAAATGATATGGAAACAATATTTTGATTTTTGTACTCGGCATATAGGAGGGAAATTGTTTTCTTCTGCATGTAATTATGAAATTAGACAGCTCATACTCTCTTTACCGCCATTTTATGTGGAACTAGCAAAGATATAGAAGTGGGAGATTTAAGACATATCTATGGCAATTATAAAGGTATAATGAAGTTAGTTTAACAACAAACTTCTATCATGTAGATTTAATATAAAAAGCACAGTCAGATTGGAACATATTGTGGATAAAGATGGTAAATATAATTATATAGATGCATATTTTACTATAGTAGAGGTCTTATAGTTCATGGAATACATTGCAGGTAAAACACGTATTTGAGAAAATGCCATTAGAAAAGGCAAATGCATATAACAGATGAAAGAAGAAAAAATTAGATGTAGGGAAGAAATTTTATTTTTGCTCGCATGATCAAATCATCAGCTTAAGGGTAATTGTTTCGAAGAGATTACAACTATTATCAACAGTAGATTAGAAGTTCTCCCTGTTTGATTTGTCTATTAGAGACATTGAAAACATTTTCCTTTATATAGACCGAGGAAATGAACTTTAAATAGTAAACTTAGGGAATTACAAAATGTTACATGGGATTATTTACACAAATAATGATTTATATCGGTTTGGACTGGCTCCAAGTAGTTTATGCTCCTTTTGCAAGAGGGAAGTCGTCACATATATGTAAACAGATTAAGTTGCTGTGGGAAATCATGGGTATAATGTGCTGAACTTGCCGATTTTAAAGGAATTAAACTGGGAGAGAATTTTAGGGTTTGGTGTGACTTTGGGCGATGTGGGGCAAATGTATTTATTAAATCATGTAATATTGTTCATAAAATATTTGATATTTCAATGTAGGAAGAAAAATATAGCACCTATAACAGCAAAGAAGTGAGAGAAATAATGATAGGAAATCAATATATATAAGAAGAAAAAGATAGGACTATAGATCCCTACATCGTAACACCCCGTCATTTACGTGGGAAGCTTTTGGTTTCGAATGAAAGGAGGAGTCTTTTGGATGCGAAGTGCAATGGACAAAATATGTTAATCAAGAACTATATGGATTTTACATCCTTCCCTCCCAAGGGACATTACTTTTGTTATGTCATTTGTTGTCTGCAGATTTTCACGCTTATTGCAAGTCACGGAGTGCGGAGAGGGACGCTCAGGGATTGTGGTGGGGTGGTCTACCTCTCTCTCTCTCCTTCATGTTTCATTTTTCCTTCTTTTCTTTCAGTGGCGGATCCAGGAGGGGGGCACAGGGGGCACGTGCCCCCCCCCCGGCCCCCCAAAAATAAGCCCTTTTTTTTTGCTCGTCAGAGAAATTTGGAGGGAACCCCCCCCCCTTTTTTTGGTGTGTGCCCCCCCCCCCCCCGTTCACTAAATCCTGGATCCGCCACTGTCTTTCTTTCTCCTTGTTATCTTTTATGAATTTTTCTTTCAGTGAAAAAAGAAACATAAAATGAACAGTTATATTTAAAGTATACATATATTTTCATTTATATATCTGTATAATTCAAGTAAGCTGAGAATTTAAGTGATTTACAAGCACATGCATGTACAAATTCTTTGTTCTTCCATGAATGTATACATGCAGATACGTATAGATTTACTTGTAAACTGTAAAAATTCCTGTTTATACTTTATTCATGATTGCAATATTTCTATTTTTTGTATAGACTGCTGATTTCACTGAAAAGAAATGAATAAAAGAATACTTAAAACAGAGAGAGGAAGAGAGAGAGAGGAAGAGGGGGGGGGGGGGTGGCCGGGGAGGGATGAGAGAGAGAGAGAGAGAGGGGGTGGCCGGGGAGGGAGGGATGAGAGAGAGGAACGAGTGTCAACAGAAGCGTCTCCAGATAGGCCAGAAGCCTGTCCCGAAATAGTCGCCCCATTTTACCCATATTTATTACCATCTAAGTCGTTGACAAAAATGTTGTCAGTCTGACAGTAGCCGTTGGGTTTAGCCCCAGACTCGGGTCCCCCATTTTAATTTGTCTCTTTTGAATACCATAAAAAGGAATACATTAGCTTGTTCAACTCTTTAATAATATACTTGGGAACTTTGACTGCCGTATAGCAATATAATTTAAAGAAATTGCGATGCACCTAAAATTGTCAATACTGTAACTTTTCCAAAATATGTTGATTATGCATTTTCCATAGGTTCAAAAATATTGTTTACTTTCTTTATCCTTCCTTCTCAATTTAGTCTCTCTACTGGCTCCGCATGATTTGTACCACATACACTCCTAAACATTTTGCTTGTTGCAAGGTCACATTTACATCTTCTAACTCAGTTAATATCATATTTGATTTATTCCAGTTGACTAAAGGTCCTGCTTTTTCCCAAACTCATTAACACTGGATATTACATTTTTCATTGAGAAGGCAGAATATATAAATATACTAGTGTCATCTGCATACGGGGCATTTTTTTTTTAAATCTCTTTTTTTTCTTTACCAAATGGTTTATGTATAATATGTAATGCTTTTGCTTTGTTTTATTTTTTAGCCAAGACCTCTGCAAACTACTATAATTTGCAGATAAAGGGCATCCCTGTTGTACACCACGTTCAATATCGAACTTTCCTGACAACCATCCATGATTTAACACTCTCCCATTGGCATGTTGATATGACGGATTAATCCGACGAACAAAAGATACTTTAAAACTCATTTTCTGCAAAGTTTTGTACAAAAAATTATGTGTGACATTATCAAAACCTAAAATCATAATTCCTGGTTGATTCTTAACAATAAAATAATCGACATCTTGCACCAGTCGTACATTTTTCTGTAGTTGCCCTGCGTTTCATAACTCCGGTTTGATCATCAGATATAATATAATGAACCGAGCTTTGTCATCCCTGGCTCATTTTTCCCCGATTGAGGTGTCGTATGAAAGGGCAGAAATGAACTTTCTAGAAATGTGATATCTCTTTGAAATTCAGATATCGTTGGCCAAACAACTTTTTGGCAGCCCTGCTTTTTATTGTCTTTGTTCACTCATGCGTGAAGTATGTATCATATGAGTGGCATCAAATGAAAGATGAGGATCCTAGCTTTACAAACATGACTGTGTCATTTATTAATCATAATTGTGATTAAGATATGATTAAACATCGATAAATCTCGGTTTCGTTTTTTTCTGGGACGCACTGTCTATTTTGAGTACTGCCCCCGAGGGAAAAGGCGCTTTGGAGAAAACCGCAAATTAATATTTTAATCGATCTGTAATGAAAAACACAAGTCAGAAAAAATTGGAACCAGCGGGATTCGAACCTGTCATCTACTGCTTGCCGGGCAGCGACTTAACCACCAGGCTATTCTGGTTCACGGCCAAGTCACGACGAACTAGAATCAAATACCCAAGATCCTCTTCTTTCTGACTCATTAATATTCATTTTTAACGGTCTGCCGTAGACAATGGTTAGTAAACGAAGAAGCTTGACTGGGGAGGAATTTTTAATTTGTAAACAAATCTTTCGGCATATTACTCCCAGTGTTAAAGATCGTATGCTCGATCTGTAATGAAAAACACAAGTCAGAAAAAATTGGAACCAGCGGGATTCGAACCTGTCATCTACTGCTTGCCGGGCAGCGACTTAACCGCCAGGCTATTCTGGTTCACGGCCAAGTCACGACGAACTAGAATCAAATACCCAAGATCCTCTTCTTTCTGACTCATTAATATTCATTTTTAACGGTCTGCCGTAGACAATGGTTAGTAAACGAAGAAGCTTGACTGGGGAGGAATTTTTAATTTGTAAACAAATCTTTCGGCATATTACTCCCAGGCAAGCAGTAGATGACAGGTTCGAATCCCGCTGGTTCCAATTTTTTCTGACTTGTGTTTTTCATTACAGATCGAGCATACGATCTTTAACACTGGGAGTAATATGCCGAAAGATTTGTTTACAAATTAAAAATTCCTCCCCAGTCAAGCTTCTTCGTTTACTAATATTTTAATGTGTGACAAACGGGTGAGTTGACCACCAATATGTCACAATCAACTCACCAAATTGCCAATTTGAGATTCACACAGATTTCGTGATCTCATTTTTCAACCATCCTTAACTTTCTTATTTCAAACTTTTACCACTCTATTTTCCCTATATTTCTGCCTTCATACAAATCATTTTATACCAAGGTTGGATTGCCCTTTAAGAACTGGAATATAGCCCCACCTTTAAGCCATTTAACAAAAGAGTCATTCACAAAACAAAACAACAACAGTACCATATTAGGGACAAAGTGAAGGTGGGTTGTATATATTTGTATGAAAATATCTGATGAGCCATACAAAAATTTACATAGTAGTACATAATTCATAAGTCAATTTATAGAACAGGTAACATATATATATAGGTTTTTATTTTTCATACTTTATACATATTATATAAAATCCAGAAGCAATAAAACAACTTCAATAATTTTCAGTTATTCTTCTATTTCCACCTGCTTGTTTTCATTACAAAATTACAACCTAGCAGTCCTTCTGTCTTTATCACTTTGTCAGATAAAGAAATTAAATGATTTCAAGAGCATCATACTTGTATCTATGAATCAACCAAATTTTTGACCTGTTCCTTGGTCGCTATTAATTTGATTCTAAAAAACCATAATAACAATAGTTATAATGCCATAACACTCAATATTCTTTACATACAATCATCTTATAACTTGAAAACAGACATTATTTGATTGATTATCGTTATGATCTTTTGTAATTGTGTAGAATTTTTGTATGTTTGTATTCTATCATATCTTTCTTTCAATCATTCTTTTTGTAAGCGCCCTGAGCATTTAATCAAAATGGATTTGGCGCTATATAAATTTTATATATTATTATTATTATTATCATATAGTGAGTGAATATTGCAGATTGGCAGGTGAAAAACTACTGGTATATGGAAGTATTTTTGTGTCAATGCATAGTAATCATTCATTGAAAAAGAATATTAAATATGTTTTCTTTACAATCAATTATAAAAAAGTCATCACACTTGATAATATCAACTACATGTAAACAGCAATGAAGTAACTAACATTCAAATGTCTGAAACAAATTAGTACACGTATCTTGTATGACACTTTTTTTTACAACAGCAAAGAATAGGGAAAGGTTATTTTGAAAAATTTATCTACTAGATTGAAAAAAAAGTAAGTAATCGATAGCTAACAGAGAAGTTGTTTTGGGGTAAAAGTTGTTTTTGGGTAAAAGTTGTTTTTGGGTAAAAGTTGTGTACATATTTGTTATATATTTAGTATGTAAAAATAAACCTGGATACATACCAAAACATTTACAAGCAAGGAGAGTCAACAAGGGACAATGACCAATGCATCTGTAAATTAATCAATTTGAAAAAAAAAAACAAAAAAAAAACATATAAACAAAATAACAGAATTCAGTTTTTAAATATTGTATCCCATGAATTTTCAAACAGATAATCCCACTTCATCAATACTCTGCACAAAAATAAAAATGCATGCATTTTGAAATGTTAACCCGTTTGTCCACGGGAACCAGGTCATCCCTGTATTAAGTATATGGAAATTAGAGAGTAGTTAACTTTTCTTTTGAAAGAATACAAGAAAATCAATGTTTGAAACATGTAAATCCTCACATACTGTATTCATATTTAGCTGTAATTCATGTACGATACAGTTAAAAAAAATAAACAACCGTGGCAAAATGAAATGATTCCAAGGTAATGCTTTTAGTACCTTATAATGCATAGATGAATAAGTATCCACTGGGACCCTACATGTACCTATTGTTTAAATCATCTGTTGTCACTCATTAATTAGAGAAATTACACAAGAGCTTACATCATGATCTTATTGACTTGATATCTACACAAAATTGTCATATCTAATACAAACATGTAAAACTACAAAGATGGGGTCTGAAGAGATTTGATGATCACTATATCAAAAGCGAAAGGTCATATACATGTATGCATCAAAGCTCAGTTTTTGATCCAATTCCTTGCAATGTTTATTATTTAGTAAAATGTTTTAAACTTTGTATAATTCAAAGGGTTAATTATTGCATTTTAAACCAAATGGTACGTTGTAAAACAAGTAAAGACAACTATATGTAGTATGTAAAAAGCTGATGTTCTGTGCTTCATTATCAAGCAGCTCTTAAGGGCCTTAACTAAGAAACTCCATTACAATTTCTAATAATACAAAAGCACATTTTCTAACAGAAGTACATATCATGTAAATAGAATCATGTAAGTATATTTAAAGCTAGAAATGTCTAATGAATATATGGCATTGCAGTGTAGTATTGCACAATCAAGCTGGCTATGCCATTCCCAAATCCTATAAATTCTGAACATTTCTTTCTGATGGTGATGAATAATAAGGCCATTGTGGTACTGTAAAGTGTAAAGCATTTTCCTATATGTATTGTGTGGACATTGTCTTAAATCACTACGGTTTAAAGTCAGTTTCATTCGAAGCCTTTGTGAAAATGAATGGAGAAGCAGTATTTTCTGCTTCAAAATGATATATACAATAAATGAATAGGTACACAAATACATCGAGTCTCAGTATGTTCCCACATCGTTTATAATATCATATACTGATTATTTTAAAGTGATAATCACCCCCTTCAAAATCTCTTTTGAGAGTGCATGGTGATTTTTTATAGACCTGTGCATGTTTCTGCCATCTCTGGACAAAAGATTAATGCCATGCTTCCGCTCCACGCTTGTCCTTGATAAGAGTAAACTTGTCAATCACTGCTCCACCCTGCAAAACATGAAATGATTCATCCAGTTTAATATACATTCACAAGAACAGAATAGAAGTGAATATATTTTATATAGCTGGTGGTAAGTAGTTCCATGAGCAATAAAGTAATTTTCTTTCCCCAAGTTACTTACAACATTTGGATTAACTTAAGTGACAAAAAGTATAGATAAATCCCAGGCTTGGATCGGATATCACAAACCCTGAATTGAACAAACTTACAAAAATGACCCAAAGAAAAGTATCAACCTATAATTAAAGCACAGAAAACACAAGTTCAGAGGTGCTCTGTGATAGTATACGGGTCAATCCACGTCAAATCAACCAATTTTTTGACAATTTGTCACCCGACCCCTTTCAATTTCTTTAAAACTCGCACCAAATGTTCCTCGGAGTGTCTGACGTAAAAAATGAGTTTTATGAAAATTATGTTTTTTTAATTGACCATTGAAGCCAGAATTTTTATCCAGTACAGCTCATTATCTGTAAATTGGAAGAACTTTATGCTCTTTAAAAGAAAAATCAATTGTGACGCAAAACTGACCTTTCGTTTCTGCGTACAAGGTCACCGAACATGGTGTCAAATTTCATTTTTGAAATTTTGGATGCATGTTTAGAGCCTCATATCTCTAATACTGTATGAGATCAGGAACTAGAATTTTGTACAGTTAAAGACTTTGACTTGGGCAATAATCCAACAAAAATTCAGCGGAATTTTGACAGCCGTTTTTGTGAAGGGCGCCCTCAAAATTACGACCACTTTCGGAGGTGAAAATTAGCCGTTAAACCTTTCGGTACCAAAATTTCTTTGGTAACCCCCGATAATATTGGTAAATGTCTAATAATACAGAAAATTTCATGGTATTCCTAGATGGGACGAAGGGTCATCTGTGACCTTGAACTTGGAACATTTTTCATTTTTTCCAACTTTGAGGGTGCCCTTCACAAAAACGGCTTGCCCAATTCCGCTGATTTTTTGTTGGATTATTGCCCAAGGCCAATTCAAAGTCTTTAACTGTACAAAATTCTAGTTCCTGATCTCATACAATATTAGAGATATAAGGCTCTAAACATGCATCCAAAATTTCAAAAATGAAATTCGACACCATGTTCAGTGACATCGTACGCAGAAACGAAAGGTCAGTTTTGCGTCACAATTGATTTTTCTTTTAAAGAGCATAAAGTTCTTCCAATTTACAGATAATGAGCTGTACTGGACAAAAATTCTGGTTTCAATGGTCAATTAAAAAACCATAATTTTCATAAAACTCATTTCTTGGAACGTGCATTGGTTGCTATGCGAGGCTGTATCTTAGCAACCACTTGACCTTGGGGCAAAATATTTTGGGGTTTTCTGTCAGACACTCCGAGGAACATTTGGTGCGAGTTTAAAGAAAATCGAAGGGGGTCGGGTGACAAGCATTGGTTGATTTGACGTGGATTGACCCATACATCTAGAATAACAATATTTCTTTCATAACAGGCTTTCTATTCATACTTCCCAGGTATTTGACTTACCTTTCTTTCACACGCTAAATTAATAAACAAATGAAAGGCCATGCACAGATACATTATTGGTTGTAGTTCTGGTTGGGTTATTTTCCACATGTAAATGACACGGGTCTGAACAAGCATTATATTATCAGAGACCTGTTCAAAGTTGATATGTATATCACTGATGATTTATGTTGAGCATTCTAGAGTGTTTATTTACCTTATCATCAGAGACCTGTTCAAAGTTGATATGAGTAGCATTGATAATGTGCATCCTTGTGTAGCCATAGTCATTAGATCTGAATGCATCCCACGGTTCAGAGTGTTCAAAAGCAGATCGTCTTTCCCAACAGCCCTGATGGAAGAAAACAGACATTCTTGATCATGGACAAGAAAAAGAAAAAGCTGTAACAGGAGTTTACAAATAATCATTCACTCAGTTGATATACAATGTTAATATTTTAAGATTTGGACTATCACTTCAACAAATATGAATCTTTTTAAATCTCACACTTACCTAAACTCAACCATTTTACCACTTTGCAGTTCATCCAAATGTTTCCTGGTTTGTATGTGGTAACCTCACTAGAAACATCAATTTCCTCATTGCTTGATTTATGACAAATAGAACCTTTCATTTCTACAAGCAAATTAATAAAATCTGAATCTAGAACTCCATTTCAAAATTATAAATTTCTGATGTCAAAATGAAAATATATAGTGCAGCCAGACTGAAGAAGAATTGTTCCAACTTACAGCAGATCCCGTAATGATATGAACAGGTGCTTTGGGATTGGTATAGGGCTCATGTAGACTTCCATTATAAACCTTACGATTGTAGATTGGCCAAAGTCGTTCATAGCTGTGTTCATGGCCCCAGAATTCAACATCAACACCTGCACACAATGAAAAATACATACTGGAAAGCTTAAATATAAAGTCAAAAGGCATATAAAATCTAATTTCAAGTATTTCCATAAAACTAATTTTAAGGGTTTTTAGATGGGGTTATTTGAACAAGCAAAAATTGTAAAACTAGTTTATGGTATTGGAAGAAAAACTGGCATCATTAATTTTTGGTATGGACATAACTCTCATCTTGGATGTATCTAGATTAATCATACCAAACATGAATTATTTGAATAGTATACTTTCACTTCCAGTTTATTGTGGTATCATGGAACAAACTCATCAAATCATTAGTGTACTTAAAATAACTTCAGGCAACTTCTAGAAAAGAAAGAAAACTTAAAGCCTGTCTGAATACAAATGCATGTTGTTCAGCTTCTGGCTATCATTTCCTAAATGTATATCTTATACCAGGAAGGTCATTATGCATTTGTTATAACTGAATCTAAGCACACGACTTACCATTATCGTAAAATAAATCTTCTAAGGCACTGCGAATCTGTATATTAAAAAAAATAATAATGAAACAAGGTAGTCTATAACGGACAATGGATCAAATGTTTTAAAAAATATGCTAAAGGATAATTCAACAGTGAAAGTATGTTGCCAAAAAGCAACAAACCTGGGAAACAGATTAAATGAAATCTGGCAAATACATGTAGTAAGAAAGTTATCGTTGGTTGTGAAAGTTTGAGAGTTGAGATCGTCACACATTAGCATTTAGCATATGTCACTGTGATGTAATGCAGGACAATTACTCTCATACCTGTTCCTAGGCACAAAATAATTAAACATCACTATTTTGTTGGAGGACATAAGACAACACGCTATTCATATAATGACTACAGTCCTGAGGTAAAAGTTACTTAGAAAAAACTGGGAAATTAATCATGTTTTAAATTGTTCAAGTACAAATGGATGAGTTGTCCCTTATTATCACATTTAATTGGAGATTTACCAAATTTTACTGAACTTTCAAACAATATTAACCTCCTTACTGTATGTCCAACTAACTGATTTTTTATGATTTTACTTCTTAAGACAATTCAACTTGATACGTACAAAGTTCTAACTATAATGTTACAAAAAATGCTGATACTTACAACACTTTCACTTTTAGTGCAGTCATCACTATCATCATTAGTACAGTAAGCTGGACGATGACCCATTGTTATGATCCATGGACGCTGACTGCGATTCTCGGGCTTGTTTGCTTCCTTAAAAAGTAAAAAAAGATTGTTTATCTCTCACAGTTTACCGTGTTATATTCTTATCAGTGTTGGGTCCAAGACCAGAGGGTCCAAGATCAAGATCAAGAACAGACAGTCCGAGATCAAGATCATATATGTCCGAGATCAAGATCAGATATGTCCGAGATCAAGATCAAGATCGAGGTTACTGATGCCGATCTCGAGACTGTCTTGAGATAAAGATCGATCTCGAGCTACCCAACACTGAGTCGTGTTTTAGCCGATTGGTGAACGATTTTAAAAGCTTTTTACGTAATAACAATGTTGATCTCGAGCGATCTCAAGCGAAAATTCCGAGAACAGAAGCTCCGAGATCAATATCAAGATCAAGGTTACTGATGCCGATCACGAGGTACCCAACACCGATTCTTATTGTCTATGTCTACATGCATGCATGATGAATATAATTGCGTAAAACATCTTCGCCACTGCCTACAATGCCATAATGGCATTGTTTGACTTGAAACTTTGAATACATAATATTAAACAAATGATATATTCATGCTTCATGAAATTCAAGGCATTTTATTTTTAGCTGCACTGGTTTGATTAATAAAATACATAAAGATATCATCACTTTCCTTACACATCTACCAGAATGATGCTACAATTACAAATTTTCGAAATAGTTGAATATTCAATGTTAGCAATATCAATGAGCTACACTACAAGAATTAACTGATGAAAGTGAAGATTAAAAGCAGACCTTGTAAATCACTGATAACATTAAAAACAAAGATATAAATACAGCTAAATGACAGTGAAGACAGATGTTAAACAGAAACTCTTACAAGTAGGTCAGCCTTGAGCCAGTCAAATTGATTGAAGATAAGATGAAGACCATAGTGAACATAGAAATATACCTCTGTTGAGATAGAAATGATGTGAGCAGGTCCGACATTCCAACTGTAATCGGAAAAGATAGAAGGATTACAAAAGGTACCTGTATATATTGTATCATAATTTTTTTAAAAATTGCATTAGAAAAATGTTCTTGGACAGGGGCAGATCCCCCCACCACCTTGAAACCCAACTGGCATATCTTCAGTACACAATAAAAAATTGCCTCCTTTAATTGTGTATTTTCAGGCTCTGTGGCCCCTCTTTTACAAAATCCTGGATAAGCCTGTTTTAATAATATATTCTTCACAGAATTATCTGCAAAGGTGTGTTTGTATTGTATTGTATTGTATTCATTTTAAATATTTTTTACTGGATATAAATTATTACATGAATGCTGTAAATTATATATTATATTGAAAGGCTTTGAGGGGATATAGCAATGAATTGCTTGAGTTGTAGACTAGTGCAATATAGTAATATCAAGGGTACTGAATAGTCTCACATTAATGGAAATAATGAGCCAGTCGGTATAATTGATCCATTTTATACCATAGCTAGTACATGTATCACTACAAGTAAATGTACTTGAATGTCAGACAAAAGGCAATACTATTACAGACCATTAGTTAGTCATCATATCTATGTTCCTCAGTTGCACAGTATAAGTAATGATGATCAATTTATTCTTTTTCAGTAAGTCCGTTTTCCTCTCCCCCTCTCTTTCTGTCTTTCTTTGCCTGCTTCACAGGCTGTACAAACTGTCCTCTTCCCTATCTGTGTCTCCATTTCATGAAACTAGTCCAGGAAAATCTCTCAAAGATTGGAATATTACAAATGTACTCTTTCAATGGGGACAGACATGTCGGTACATGTCCCATACATACCTGTACCAGAGGTTCTGAGTATCTTCATATTTGGGCATTGTGAAGCGATTCTTGTAGTTGGAGAAATTACTGTGAATACAAGAAAATAAATTTTGATAGTTGTTAGATAAAGAAAATGCACAGTGGCAGTGTGGGTTAAACATTGCACAAAATTGTCTGGAGCAATCGTTGATTTAAGAGTAGAAGTAATGTAAACATGAATGTTTCAGTCCTATGAGTCACTATTAGTCCTTGGTCTACCACACTGTATATTTTTCAAATCAATAAACTGAAATTTAATTGCATCAAATGAAAGAATTAAAATATTACAAATTTAAGGAAAATATTAAATATATTAATAACAAAATATTAGGATCTATAAAATAGAAAATGTCAGGGAATCATCAAGTGAGATAATGGAATATACAGAGGAGCCCCCACCATGCCTTGCCATAAACAATAAATACATTCCTTTGGTGAGAATATTTTCCTGGTATTTTTAGATCCATGTATATACAGGCCAATAACAAAATCTTATTTCTTTCTTTTCAACAAACCATGATCCTGAGCAATAATGCTGTTTTACTCTCCTTTAATAGTTATTTGTTTTTATTTATTTATTCCAGTCACATCTGTACACAGAGTAGCCTGTTCAGCTAGCAAACAATTACACAGAAATGATTTAAATGTATAAATGTAAGACATAGAATACAAGGATTTATATAAATAAAAGTAAATGTATGAAACAGGGCTCTGTTTACATTATTAAAAAATCCATGAAAAATAATGTGCAAAACTTAATGTTTACATACAGTGAAATGATAAGAATGAAATACATTGGATGATTATTTAAAGGAGAATGAAGTCTAATTTGAAGAGTGATTACATGCGGTATGATTTAAAGATTGGATTTGAAGGCCTTTACGTTAGCCTACGCAGAGATTCAGATAGCTGATTCCAGTTGGTTGGACCTGTACATATGACTTTTGATGAAATATAGCTCTACATTTCGGTATCCTAAGCATCATTTGGTTTGTGTTTCTTGTAGTGCGTTAATACATTCCTTTGGTGATAACAACAATAAATAGGTATGCTAGCTAGTCACTAAGGGCTAGTGGCCAACAAGTATTAAAGGTATGACTGTACAGCTTTGCTACAATACATGTATATACATGTACATCATCCTCTTTGATAACTTACTAGTGATATTCATGATTACCAGGGCATGTCATATAAGGCACATATCCAGCAACTGATTCAATTTGACGCATAAATTCATCTCCTACTTCTCCATCATTAAACGCAAAGTCATAAGCAAAGTCACCTGCAATAGAATGATATTATAGCTCATTAATCAATCAATTGCTCAATTACAAAAGCTACAAAACACAGCTGCACGCATTGTTTCTCTGTCAAGCAAACGCCGTCACATTACCGATAATATTCTCATGCTACAAAAGAAAGCAATTCGAATATGTGCTGGTGCCGGTTACCTTGACCACACACATCCCCTGTTTATTAAACTGAAAACTCTGCCAGTCTGTGACATTAATTTCCTTCAAATGTCAACATTTATGTATCGTTATAACACCAAGCTCTTGCCTGCGACCTTTTGTTCAATGTTCCAAAGAAATGACGAAATTCATTCTTATCGGACTAGACAATCAGCAAACATTCATTTATCCAACCCCCGCACAGTGTTAGCACATAAATCTGTACGGCATTATGGCCCAGATGTTTGGAACTCATTACCAAATGAAACTCGTAACTTATTGACCATACACTCCTTCAAAAGCAGTGTTAAATGCATGCTTATCTCACATATGTAACTAGTGTTGTTTCTGTATCCATCAGTTCTGGGTATATTCTCACTTTATATAGATTCTTACAAGCGTTGTGAATTTCTCTGGGTGTACATGTAAATCTATATCTTTATAACTTACTAACTATATAGGGGTTCTTTTTTTTTTTTTTTCTTTCTTTTTTTTTTTTTTTTTCTTTTTTCTTTTGTATATTTCCATATTCTTTTTTTTTTTTTTTTCCTCTTTTGTTTTTATTATCTCGTTTACCATTTTAAGGTTCGTTTTGATTTATGTTTATTTTATTATAATGGTTTTACCCGTTTATATTGTTTGTTTTAAGTATGCAGGTGTGGCAATACCTCTCAAGCGTATAGCTTATTTTGCCAAACCTCTGTGTGTTTCAATATGAAACAATATTACTGTGTAATACTTTGTATTATTATGTGATTGTAAATATGATTCCTGAAGCATGCACAAATAAATAAATAAATAAATAAATAAATAAATAAATAAAATCTTACAAACCTCCATTGGTTGCCCGTAAAGGAACGTATATTTTTTTAAAATCCTTCTTTTGGTCTATCACATTATTACAGGAACAGCCCCTGAATATAACAAGTCTTTGTTACGCCAGTATCAACCCAGATGAACCCTACGATCCTCCAACTCTGGTCTTCTACATGTTCCGCTTTCTAAGAAATCTTGGGGGGAAAGAGCTTTTGCTCATGCCGGACCAGCCCTGTGGAATTCACTTCCACAGGAGCTGAAGAACTCCAACTCCTTTAAGGGCAATCTAAAATCCCATTTGTTCAATCTTGCATTTTGAAGACAGATATTTTTTCTTGTTATTCATTCTCTTGTTATGTTTGTATAATTTTCTTTATGTTGTAAAGCACCTTGAGCATTTAATCAAAATGGATAACGGCGCTATAGAAATCTTATGTATTATTATTATTAAGAGATAATATACATGTATGGGTAAGAAACTTAGGAATAAGCACTAAAAATACCAGTGATCTGTGCCTTTTCAGTTGCATAAAAGTGCATTAACACTTACATGTACAGTGTACTACATTTAATTACCCCCATAAAAGCTGAGTTGGCCAATATGGAGACAATTAAGCATATCACAGAATACCTAAACCCTACAGGTAGGGAGTGGCAAATATAGACTAAAAATGGACTATATTCCTCTTTGTATGTGCACAATAAAAACAAACTTGTAAGTACATGTATTTCAATATGCCCTTTGTCCTAAGCGATAACCATAACACATTCAGAAGAAGTTCTCTCCACTTTTTTTTGTTTCTTTATTAGGTTCAGTTTTGATATTTACGGTTAATGTTTTTAGTTTTATTACATTTTCATTTGTGCTTTGCTCATGGAAGCATAATTCAAAATTCTTGAATTGATTTCTAAATGACATTGAAAGTACAAGTACACCATAAAAACAAATTGCTATTATCATGCCTTTGGTGATTGAGGCATAGATTAGCTTCCTTATTGCTTTTGATTTTTGAGTGTATGCTACACTTTTAACTTTTAAGTGCTGGAATTGAACTTTTGAAGTTTGTGAAACTTATTTCCATAAACTAGATGTATTTATAAAAAGAGATGAGTATAATTACCAACATGAAGGATAGCATCATACATTCTTTCTTGAGATTCAATTTGAAGTCTGGCTAGAGACTGAGCATTCTCATTGCCCATATCTCCATAGATGGCAAATCTAGGACTCCAGTTAACACCAGCCTGAAGAGTTTTAAATGTGAACAATGAACTCCATCCATCATCACTTCCACATCGGTATGCTAGGGAAGAAGGAAGAAAATGAACAGTTGTATCAAAACCATCCTGATTATCTTGTCAAACATTCTGTTATCTATTCTTTTACATAACTTTCATAGTAATCCTTTCAATTCATGATCAAAATTAACATGCAGTCACATCATTGGTTCTGTAGGACTATCATATTCAATGCAATCAAATCTTTAATAAACAAGTTTCTGTGACACATTCATAAAAATCCTGAATTCATAATACAGGCTGTACTTAATTATAGAACTGATGATGATATCAGTCTTTGAACTTTTGAAGCAAGAAACTTGAGCAGATGTCAAAACTTCAAAGTTAATTGTGTTTAGATAATTTGTTGCATTGCCAGTAATCTGAACCATTATAGGGATTTTTTTTTTTTTTAGTTTTTACCTTAAAGGAGAATTAACACTAGAATATAAATGTACGTATGTTCAAAGGTGTAATATATTCTTAATCATTGACCTGTATCACTTTAAAAATAAAATATCAGAAAAGGGTTTAAATCAAGACATTCTAGCACACGGTATCATCTGCTAACACTTCATGGGGGCTGCCATTTTCTTGATGACATGGAGTTGTACATGAACCATTGGAGACCGTTCCGGTCAGGAAGATATTTGTAATCCACGAGCTAAATTGCTTCTATTCATTATAAAAAAGCCCCATATATGATGGAAAATACATAACAGGTGTATACATTTATTTTAAAATTTGAAATTTATAGATTTCTTTTTAAATTCTCCGGTTTTGCTAACTAAAAATCGATTTCTTGGTCTTGCCTGGCAGAGCAGAACATAATTTATACAACGCGCATTCTGACTTTTGAAGTCCATTATCTCAAAGCAGGTGAATGCATAGTTTGTCACTATTGACGCTCGGGAAAGTCATCATCCATAAATTTGAATTAATTCGCTCCGTCACAGTATCAAGAAAATAGATTGATATTTAGTAAAATCGTAATTTTCAAAGAAATATAAAACACATTTTCGTTTTAGAATATATCTGTTAAATATTTTAAATCTCAAATGGAATTTTGTATCAGGAAGAAAGACAATTTTGCATTCGGATTAAAAATATCTTTATGTACACATCAAGAAAATGGCAGCCCCCTGGTATCGCTAGCAGACTATAAATCTTGCTGAGAAAATCCTGATTTATACCCATCTCGTATATTTTAATGCAAAAATATGTAGGGCAACAAGAAGGAATAGATTACATCTTTGAATATGAGCATATTTATATTTTAAATTAATTAATTCCCCTTTAATCTATACTTACTGTAGAGTTCTCCAGGTTTGAGTCCAGTTAGTTTAACTCTGTGAATAAACTGGGTGTGGCCTTTTGGTCCTCCATCAACAAACTTGGTTGATGTTCCAGTGGCAAGAGAACTTAAATTGCCTGATGGCAACCCATATTGCACTACAGATTGTTTGGTGTTGTTTAAGGTGCTCCATGTTACTGTCATTTCAGTTACATCACCTGTAACAAGAGTACCGATAAAAGACAATGGAGAAACCACAAATAATCTTATTGTACAAATTTATTTTAGATGTATAATAATTAATAATAATTATATAATATATAAGATCAATATAATTCATCATTTCATCAACAGAATCTGATCACCTTGATCAAGTGAAATATTCAGGCTATTTTTGTACCATGGTAGCCAGTGATCTTGCTCCTCTGAAATTCTCACTGAGTTTGAGCATGTGTGTTTGCATACATCCAAGTTAAATACATCCAAGTTAAATTACAAGTTCAGTGTATGATAACAGAAGGACTACACAGGTTACAAACCAGTATTATGTAACAGGGAACAAAGAAAGACACCCCAATGGAGTGAATAGGCATTGTCTTGTGCCCTACAGAGGTGCGCTTAATCTCCCATTAGAACACTCTCATTTGCATCATAATAACTTTCGAATGACTTAAGTTCACAATTTGAAGTCTTGGCAATAGAATGAATAAACTATGTTTAACACTCCTACCAAATATCAACCTAATCGACAATTCATTCATAGTGGGTGCTATGGCCTTTTGATTCACTCTCTATCCACTTTCTCTCTGTTTTCTGAATACTCCGCACGCTTGAATAGGCCCCAACTTTAGAGCTCATTTCCTCCCTATTTAATAACAGCAAACATCTCTTACAAGCTCCTTTCATTCGCTGAATGAAAAGGGTTGGAAAGTTTCAATTATAATGAGTCATATATCATTTTAAAGCTGAGACATTGTTCCATCCAAATATGATAAAATCAGAAAAATTATTTTTTGTGACTTTTTGGTGGTTTTGTGGTGCCAGGGGGGTGTTTCATAAAGCTGTTCGTAAAGTTACGAATGACTTTACGAACGACTGGAGCATGTTCTTGGGTGCTATACTAATCAGATTCTCAATCATTTAGCACAAGAACTGATCACCAGTCATGCGTAAAGTCGTGCGTAACTTATGAACAGCTTTATGAAACACCCCCCAGGTCACAAATAGACACTTCCTACACCTTTGTGCCCTCTAGCTACCTCTCTGTTCCTTCTTCAAAATAAAGTAGCTCTCTCACTGAGCGACGAATGTCTGGTGGTAGCAGCAAATTGCAATTTATCAAAATTCTGACAAACTTTTGGTGACCCTATTATTCTCAAATCAGTCAGAGTGCAAATGCAAAAAGTTAATGAATACTTCTTTAATTGCAGTAGAAGCCACTGTTAGGCGTATTGTCGTGGGTATCTCTCTGGTGTTGCGAACAGGTGGCGAAAGAGGCGAATAAGCATTTTCAGACATTCACCAGAATCATCAACTATTCTTTAAAATTGGGTTCCTGGACAGCCCGACCTTGGATAATCTGACCAACTACTGTACCCTAGACAGCTCCAGGGTGCCTGATACATGTAGCTTGACCCACTTTTATTCTCATGATTTTATGAACTTTAAATTCACTCATTACAATAAATTGCCATTTGAGTGGTACAGTCACAAGCAGGGGAGGATCCAGGATTTTGTAAAAGAGGGGACACAGTGCTGACAAAGTACACAATGAAGGGGCAAAGTTTTTGATTGTGTACTTAAGGTATGCCAGTTGGGTTTTAAAAGGCCGGTTTCCACTCTAGGTAGATCCACCACTGGTTACAACATTAAACATGATGGTAATTGTGGAGTTTCGTGAGTTGTACTAAAAGGAGTTCCCTTATAGTTTTCCCTGCAATGATCAAATATTTGATGAAGGACCTACCATTAGGCCAGAAGCTTGAGGTAAGTTTAATATATCAACGACAGTTTAATGTATCAAGCACGAATTCATGAATTGCCTCAGGTATTACAATCAATGCTCAAAACGAATGATGGAATACATAAGCATTCTATACAACAATCCTATTTCTTTCATTTACCACTTCTTTGTACTCACCTTGCCCAGAAAATATTAAAAATTTACACTGGGCCTTTTTATTGGAATCATCTTGATTCAAATTTAAAGCAAGCTTCCTCTCTTAAATCTTTTAGAAGAACTCTTAAACATTATCAAATTAGCTCTTACTGTAAATGTTCAGAACAATTGTATTTGCTTTTCTGCCTGTGTCTAAACATAACAAAAACAAAACCCTTCCTTCAAGGCATCTTTTCGATCATACTTACATATTTATACTATAATGTGTATCTGGATTTTCTACTACTATAAACCCAATAGGCTGAAATTAATAATAATAATAATAATAATAATAATAACAATAATAATAATAATAATAATAATAATAAAAAATAATAATACATAACTTATATAGTGCCAAATCCACTCTGTGGAGTGCTCAAGGGCATGTAGAAATTGATTAAGAATTAAACAGAAATGTTTTCACATGATTTTTAAAAGAATCAGATGTTAGGCACTCTTTGATGTCTTCAGGAAGGCTATTCCATAATTTAGGACACGCATGGGCAAATGATCTTTCCCCCCAAGATCTTGTGACTTTAGGGCTCACAAGAGAACTGGAAGTGGATGAGCACAAAGATCTTGCGGGGGTGTAATTTTGAATTAAAGAGGCATTTTATTGGGGAGCAGAACTGTGAACGCAGTTTGATGCGATGTTTGACAGGGAGCCAGTGTAGCGACTGCAAAACAGGAGAGATATGAGTACGCTTGGTGGACAGAGTAACAATGCGAGCCACAGCATTTGAAGCTTTTGGAGCTTGGACAACAGATTTTGGGGTATATTGAACAGAAGGGCATTGCCAAAGTCAAGACGGGAGGAAATTAAGTTAAATTGAAAATTAAATCTTTTCAGTGGCAGATTTGGACAAACATTTCAGAATAAAATTAACTGCTAATATACATTTACTTCAATGTTTACTTCGATGTTGAGGCATAAAGATATCCTTATTTGCCCCTCCAGGTAACACTATCTCTCTGGTATGGACTGTACTTAAGGGGGTGGCTGTACCAATATTTCTCAAGAATGGATTGAATTGATTTACAATGTACACTTGTTGCTTATATTTTATTTTGATGTTTTGGTGCATGTTTTTTACGCATATCTTGTCTCGTCTCTTTACTGCCATATCTGTATATACATGTATTAATACATAATTAAGAATAATAATAATAATTAACATTTATAACGCGCCATCTATCTAGGTAACCTATTCCGAGGCGCGAAAGTACTACTATTACCCTGACTTTTTTTGCCGAGCTTCCCTAAGGCGCTAAAAGCATTTAAGGAATAAATTCCTTAATTTCAATATGGCACGAAAAAGAGACATGATAACGAAGCTTTTCGACCTGCACTCATCAGGTTATCACGCAGGTATATAACAAATTACTTGAAATCAACTATATTATACTCGGTGAACCCGGACGCAACCTAGACGCCATAATTTCAGAACAATCGCAAAGCGATGAAATTACGGCCTCTGTGTTTAGAGTGCTAGGAATTGTGTTAAGAACCCAAGACACTACATTAGCTAAATGTTCTCAACAATTTGAATATTCAATAAGACAATATGTTCAAAATTTTCTTGGAAGGTCAATGAATGTTTGGTAAACATGGCAACAATTAGAAATATTTATAGAATTCTGAAAGAATAATTTAAGAATGTCTGAAAATGCCTATTCGTCGTTTTTGGCCATTGCAATTCTTGTTTAGTGTTGGAAACCCCAATGAGATACGGTACCTACATCTTAATAGTTTCCATCCCCTCTTCTAAAGTTCTATGCTCTGTTTTTCTCTGTCTAGCTGTCTTAGTTTGATGTAGATCTATTTCCCCATCTTAATTCTTATTCATTTGAACATAAATAAATTTGGCAATTTTGGGCTTAATTCAATGAAGAAATGATATAACCTGATATTGATAACGAACGAAAATTACCATGACCCGGCATTATAAATAGCTTTAACATGTACAGCAGTACAGTCATTGTAGTAGATAGATGAGTCGAATGTATTTGTAGATAAATTTACCTGTAGCAGAAATGTGAATCTGTTCTGGTTGTGTTTTGAAAACAGGGTCCTCATTATCACTTATATCAGCAACAGACAGGTCCATTCTCCCCAGTCCATTATTCGTTAACGCTGCTGGCAAACCGAAAGCCAAACCAAATAGCGAGATGAATATCAAAGTCAGCATTATGATTTCCCAAGGTTTGCAACTCATACTCATAAAAGTCATAGCATATGAACAAATATCATCACACCAGCTCGATTCGCAAGGGCATCGGTGATTTTCTGCCTGCGCCTCGGCTCCAGAGCTAGCTAAGGCAAGGAGCTACCAACTTAGGCTTAGCTACATGTAGTACTTAGGAGCTGCTTCTGTTGGACCCAGTGCCATGGGCCCGATCATACTACTGCACGCACGTACATGCACCCGGCACGCACGTACATGCACCCGGCACGCACGCAAGGTAAAATCACCGATCTCTATTGTTTACAATCATATTTACTAGTATTTCCACATAGTCATGTGATTTGGGTCACATGACTTTGTTTTCATCATATCAGGGAAGCTCGAAGGCGGATGCAAAACTGTTGCAGTGCTGTATCCCACTTCGCCTCGCTTCCCATTTCAGGCTGTGCCATATTTATATTTATCTAATAATCTATATCTATATATAATATATATGTTTTATTTTTATTTCATTTTTGCTTGTCAGAAAATTATGGAGGGAAACTGGACCCCCATAACCCCCTTACTGAGCGAATTTTGGAGGTCTGGCGAAATTCTTTTTTTTGTCGACACCCCCATCCCCCACTGAGCGACTTTTCGAGAAGCTGGCAAGACCACAAAAATACGGGTCTACCTTTTCCAAAAGTTGACAAACCTGCATTTGTGTGCCCTCCTTATACTAAATCCTGGATCCGCCCCTGCTCTGACCCTAAAGGGTCTTGAGTTTTCAATAAACCTCCAAACTTTCAAACTTTCAAACCCCGTTCTCTCCTATGTCCCCGCAGATCGTGTTGGGGTGAATTTGAACGAAAAAAATGAAGGATGTTTTTTTTTAAAATTTACCTTACATTTGTGAGTTTCATTCAATTTTTAAACATTTTATTTCCTTTACCAGCATTCTTTTAATTTTCTGTTATTGTGGTTTTGTCATTTGACTTGTTTTGATATGATTTCATCTCGTAATTTCGTCTTTGAAATGTTACTTTTTTAACAGTGAGCTTTCAGTGATGGCATTAATTATCCCGTCACGGTGATTTTATTCAGGTTTTATGCCTATGCATGTATCTCAAAGCGTTAATCACTTGGATCCATACAATCAACACTATCGGCCGTTTATTGTCATTTGTTCAGAAATAATTTCATCGGTCAGTCATATTCTGTGTCACCACATCCAGGACATCTCCCAAGACTATAGTAGCCAGTCGCGAATTATGCGAAATTGCCGATGAGCACGTGGAGGGTGGTGCAGGGAGCCTTGGAGTTTCCCCTATGGTTTCCCCCTCCTGCGCGAAGCGCAAAAGCTCTGATGTTTGAGCAAATTTGAGAGAAAGATAACGGCTCGTAGCATCCTTTTAGGCGTTTTTTCTCTCACTTCCCCCCGCTTTTGCGCTTTCGGCTTTTTTTTTTAATTGGCAGTGTTGTTTTTTTTTTTGTTTTTTTTTTTGGGGGGGGGGGGGGAGGGGGCCGCCACCGCCGCCCCTGCTACGCGCCTGCTAGTATAGCCTCGTGATAACGCTTCTAAGCTAGAGTCCCAGTGCAGAGGTGCACATTTTTTGACTGATTTTTTTTTTCCACGATTCCGACGATCAAAATAACTCGGTGACACCGATAGCCTAGTGATAAGGCATTGGCATGCAAACGCCAGTGACCATAGTTCAATTATCAACTATCTCTAACCATAACACCAAACACTAACTCTAAACCTTACATAAACGTACCCCCACACCCTAACCCTACCCCCAGCCCACCCACCCTCTAACACCATCCTAACCCCAAACCTAAGCCCATACCCTAACCCGACTCCCAGCCAGTGGCGGATCCAAAAGGGGGCCCCGTAAATGCTGAGGACCTTTTTTTTTGCTTGTCAGAGATTTTTTAGAGTTAAAAAGGGGCCTAAAAATGCTAAGGACATTTTTTTTTTTTTTTTTTCCTTGTCAGAAAATTTTGTGAATATTGAGCCCCGGCCTCCATCAAGAAATCTTGGATCCGCCACTGCCCCCAGCCCTCCCTCTAACACCACCCTAATCCCAAACCTAAGCCCACACCCTAACACCACCCTAACCCCAAACCTATAACCCGCACCCTAACCGAGTGGATGAGAGGATGCGATGATGATGATCATAACGTATTTTCTCACCAACTGAGCTCGCTCATACAGGCCACCTCTAAGTAGATGGCTCTTTCAAAATCAACGGGTTTACTCGATTGTTTTCTCTCGTTATCGATATTCTCCCCAAAACAATGAAACCACTGTAATATCTCTCGATTTATCTCTTTCTTTTTCTCAGTCATAATCATCCACACACAGGCTAAACAAAATACACGTACCCTCTCTCCCTATCTCTCACCCCCTCCCCCCCCCCCCCCCCCCCCCCGTATGTGTGTGTCATTGCTTTGACGGACGTGTATCAATCAAATATGATTATTTACGTCTGGGACCGACCTTTAACGTCACCATCCGAAAGACGTGACTGAGATTCGAACCTGGGTCTGATCAGAGTCAGTTTGTAGGCGAATACAAAGAAGTGCCCGTAGACCCCCTGACCCCTCCCCCCCCCCTCACACACACACACTCTCTCTCTCTCTCTTTACAGACTAATGGAACATGGCCAGAAATCCATGATAGTTTCAATATACTCCTGATCGACCTCCCATTTAATTTGTACAAGATTGTGAAAAAATACATTTCATACAATAATTCCGTAAAGCAGTTATCAATGATTTTATGGCAGCATAGATTGAGCAAGAAAACCGTGACGCATTAATTACAAGGGTTTTATTTTTCTGCAAAATTATACAATTTCATTGTGAAGATACGTCATTGTCCTCTTTGTTAACCATGTTTTTTTATTTATACCATCATAGAACATTCACAATACCGGTACTTGTATTAATAAATTTACGAAAAAAAAAAGGATGAGCAATTCAGTAGGAGAAATCGACATGAGTATAGTGGTGTCGATCCGTGTTCATAATCGGGGATCTCCCACACGGGACATTTTCAAAAGTCTGTCTATAAAACTTGCATGTTAGAGCATCCAAAAACGGTTTTCTCTGTAATTAATTTTTTTCTTCGATATTTTCGGGTTGAAATTATGGCATTTCTTATTTCATTATTTCTAATCATTGAAGAATGTGATGGTATTTCAAGATAAAGCATAATGAGTTTGGATAATTATTAGTTTTAACTTAATGTATTATCATTCTTATCTATTTTATCCAATTCTTTTAAAATTTTATTTATATATATATATGGCACGAAAAAGAGACATGATAACGAAGCTTTTCGACCTGCACTCATCAGGTTATCACGCAGGTATATAACAAATTACTTGAAATCAACTATATTATACTCGGTAAACCCGGACGCTTTGCGATTGTTCTGAAATTACGGTGTCTATAGGTTGCGTCCGGGTTTACCGAGTATAATATAGTTGATTTCAAGTAATTTGTTATATACCTGCTTGATAACCTGATGAGTGCAGGTCGAAAAGCTTCGTTATCATGTCTCTTTTTCGTGCCATATTTGTAGTTTTTTGTAGTACCAAGAAATTATTTATATATATATATATATATATATATATATATATATATATATATATTTATTCATTTCTTTTATTTATTTTAATTTTATTTTTATCTTATTTATTAATATTATTTTTTTATCGTGATTGCGGATTGAAGTTTTGAAGTTTGAAGTCATTTGTTCAACATTTACGTCAATAACAATTTAGATTCTGTAACAAAATAACATTTTCATTAAAAAAAAAAATATTTTTTTTGCTCGCTTGCTTTGCTCGCTCGCAAGTAGTTTGAAATTTTGTCGCGTATGCCATGTTCAGCCCCCACATTTTTGGGGGCTCATTACGCCACTGATTATAATCATGTATAAATCATGTATAATGTACGGTAAATAGGTGGAAAGTTTCGAGAGATATAGGTATCCGACAGGCAAAAATATTAACGTAAAATGTGGGGAGCCTAGATAAAAAAGCATAGCTTGTAAATGATTAAGCTCCCATATAAGTCTGATTAATATGCAATAAAAAGCTAAACGCAGTGGAAGTATCAGATTCATTAAACGTAGAAGGAGAACAAGGAGATTGTAAAACCAGGTTCCAGAGAGAAAATTCGAAAGGCCCGAACGGCTGCGAATTTCATAATTCTGATCATAATCCAGTCACAAATGGATCGTAAAGTGTAATGGTCTTTGCAAAAGTTTTCTGACGTGTAAGCCTAGAAAGTTTTAATATTTTGGAATAAATGATATAAATTATGACTGAAAATGTATCATTACAAATGTAGAGAACAAGACTGTTACTGCACATAATGCATTGACAGGATGGGAATCGCCCAAAATTGAAATAATAGGAAAAGGAAAATGAAAATGACTGCCATGCATTAATTACAGTTCCCCAGCTTTATCAATATATGACATTATACCTGTCTTTTGTTGACAATTATAGCTCATTTGTTGACAATTATAGCTGCACCGTATCATCGTCATTAAAATTTGATATAAAACCGTCTTGATAGGCATAATGTATTTGTCATTTGACTCGAACATAATCGCCTATTAATTTGGTAGCCTATATAGCCTACATGTATAATTCATCCAAGTCAACGATTATATCATAAAGAAATAAGCTACGTTTGAAACATTTTAAAATCACTTATACCAATAACATTTTTGATACTACGTGTATATAGACGTTAAATTTTCATTAATCGGTTTGATACAATTTAGGCTATACCTCTCCAGTCTAATAAGACTAACACTTGCTTACATATATCTATCTTAAAAGACAGTGACCTAGGCATCCGATTTTGTCTTTGATTCCAATTCTCTCTCGATCTCGATCTCTCTGATAGGGACATCATCTGGTTTCTCAGAGCTCATCAATGGCGCCTCTACTCTCAAAAACCCATCTTCGCTCAGTGTCGACTTCAACTTTTCGACGTCGGTTTCCTGCGGCAGCAAAACGACATTCGAGAAATTTTGCTTACGATGGTTGCCACTATCGATGGATCCGCTCTCCATCGTAGCTCCGACATGAAGCTCCTTCTCATTGACCAGCTTGATACTGACTTTTACCTCCTCTGTTTTGTACTCCTCTCCCAGATCGACGATCAGATCAAACCTCTTGATATCTTCCCCCAGCATAACTTTTCCAAACGAGCGAGAAGACGGTGTCGTAAGCTCTCGACAATTCTCATAGCGTTTCCACCAAAACGGTCTAACGTCCCTGCTCCAACGGCGAGGCGATCCTGATTTTGACTGAAGCTCCTCACCGATGTCGTAAAACTTTTCCATCATTCCAAGGTGTTGGTCCATCATTTTTTTCCAATGCTTCCCAAACATTGCCGGACGATGGATATCTTGACAGATACGCCGAGAAAGACGAAACGTTGGGAACAACCGAATATACGACATCTCAGTTATTATTATTATTTCCCTCAAGTTGTATAATAATTAATTGTTTCGTCCAATATATCTGAAGTCAGATCTCTATTGTCAATTTGTCAGCTACTAAGTATTCTGCAATATTTCTCCGGGATATATACTCCGGAGATATCCATGACGTAATTCCACAATGTTCTGATGCAACTGGTATGCGACCTGAAAGTTCGGAAAGCAACGAGAATGTTGGTTGGTTGGTTCTTCTTTATGATGGCGCTCTTCAATCTCCTCAGATTATTTGCGCCAGTCATAGTAGGTTTGGCGTAGGCTTCGGAGAGCCCACGAGTGACTTTTTTGTGGTGAAAATGGTGTTATTAATGGTCATCATTAGTATGGTAAAAAGTTAATATCCCATCTCCAAAGTTAGATAGCTGTCGATCGTGATTATTCGTAATTATTCGCTATAATATCAAGATACCCCAGCAATCAATCGGAATTAACAGAGAGAGACGGGGGGAAGTAAATTCCAATTGTTCATACATAAAACATACATAATTATCTATACACAATTATACACATACACATATACATATAAATATATACATATACATACACACATATACATACATTTTGTTTTATTTTTTGTTGCTCTTTACCCAATTTCTTCAACATCGTATACATAACAATGTCTATAATAAAAAAACGGGTTATCTAAAACGATTGCTATCATAATATATAACCCAATAATTCACGAGTGAAAATTGGGTTAGACATCAATAATTCTTTTAGATTAGGATTTTTCAATTTAATCCTTTCTTTTAAGAGACGTCTCTCTTTATCGTTTTTTGAACAATATAAAATAAAATGTTCAATCGTCTCAAATTCTTGACACACTTCACAGAGACCAGTATCATGCTGGTCCTACTCTTAGTTGTTGTATCAAGCATTCTTCTCTACGAGACAAGCCATGTCTGTGTATGGGCTTAGTAACGTCGCTATGTAAGGCATATAGAAATCTACCGCGCTCGGCATTGTCCCATTCTCTTTGCCATAATTTGTTATAATGGATCAAACGAGAGGTTGCTAGTTCACCTCTCGTGTGTGGTATATCTATGTCTATACACTTTTTCGTGGCTCCTTTTTTGGCGGTTCGATCTACGATCTCGTTGTCGTTAATATCGCAGTGTGATGGAATCCATTCAAAGGCAACACAAACATCCTTCAACTTCAAAATATTAATTAGGCCTATGTATAAAATTTCATTCACAGTAGCACATCTAATAAAGTATGAATCGATCATTTGTAAAGCTGACAAAGAGTCACTAAATATTACCACCGATGAGGCTTCCATAAATGTATTAATCCACTCTAGTGCCATGAGTATGGCTACTAGTTCTGCTCTCATAATGCAGACACAGGATAATCTAAAATTTTGCACCAAGTCGTAATGAGGCACATAAAATGCGGCTCCTGTTCTCCCATCTTCCAGTTTGGATCCATCTGTATAAACATGTAAATATCCATTCCATGAATTTCCAATACTTTCTAGAATAATCGATTTCATTTCAACTTGAAGCATTTCCCTTTTCTGTATTTTACCCTGGTGTTCGAGGGACACATGAGGTCGTGTTAAACGCCATTCAGGGATTTTGGGTAATAAGTTTGTTTGGCCCTCCACCACCATTTCGTCTCTGAAAGATCGCCGTTTAAGAGGTCCTTCTCCGGCCCTTCATTCTAGGCTATTTAAAACACAACCATCACCTAACACTTCTTTTGTCGGGTGATTTGGGATACTAGACAGCAAATAAACTCTAAATTTATCATTTAACAACCATCTACGATGGCTCAGAGGCAGCTCCCCGGTCAAAACCTGTAAAGCCTCCAAGTACACATTGTGTATTGTACCTGTAATAATTTTTAAGGCTCTGTATTGGATAAAGTCAAGTTTTTTCTTCAGTGATATACAAGCAGAATCATACATTTCACTTGCATAGGCCAAAACGGATAAGATAAGTCCTTTATAAATCGTCATCAAAATCTCATACTTACTTCCTCAAGGGGTGTCAGAGATACAATTACGTATAGCAAGTTTAATCTATTTTCTTACATTTATCAATTATAGACTCTATATGGACAGACCAAGTTAGTTTAGAGTCAAACCACATACCAAGAAACTTATACTGCTCGTATACTGGCAGACTATACGTCCTTTTATTTTTAAAAGAATATCTCTCTTTTGTTTGTTGGTAAAGACTAGAACCGCGGATTTAGTAGGAGAAACATTTAATTTCCATTCCCAACACCGTATCTCAAGCTCATGCAGGGCCTCTTGTAATTTCCTGCGAGCCAGCTCCAAATTGTTATTTGAATACCAAATTGCGATGTCATCAGCATAGCAAGATAATTTAACTTCACTTATCTTTATCTTCAAGTCATTCAACATTAAAGTAAATAATAAAGGACTTAATGAGCTACCCTGCGGGATACCGAGAATGTTGTTGTTGTAGTTGAATATGATGGCGCACTTCAATCTCTCCAGATTATACGCGCCAGCCACTTTCGTCAGTGGGACTTCGGCTAAGGAAGGCCCACGTATAACGTCGATCCATTTGGTGATTATTAGTTGTAGGAAATCATTAGTGAAAAACAAATGATATATATATATATATTCCATCACCTTAATTAGTACACGAAAGCCGAAGCGAAATAGCAAAAATTCAATAATCCAGTTTAAGAATTGTGAGATAAATGCAATGCGCGCGATACTAACTGTTCGTGGAAAAAGCAGACTAACCAAAACGGTTAGTGGCATGTACATAACATAATAATTCCCGAATATAATCAGGGTTAGTCAAAAGTTGCTTAAGGGTTGGGTTATTGAGTTTTAACTTTCTGATCACAAGAGGACGGGATAATCGCCATTCGGGAATTTTCGGTATTAAATTGTCTTGATTTTCTATATTTACTTCGTCTCGACTGGCTCTAAGGCTAAATGGTGCTTTCCCACCCTTCCATTCACCTCATTCATGGTATAGTGATCACCAAGAATTTCTTTAGAAGGATGACTGGATGAGCTAAACAACAAATAATATCTAAATTTATCATTAAATAATTTTCTCCTAAGTTCCAGCGGCAATTCTCCGGTTAACACCTGTAGAGCTTCCAAGGATACATTATGTATAGTCCCTGTAATAATTTTTAGTGGTCTGTATTGTATAGCGTCTAGCTTTTTCTTCAGAGATATACACGCAAAATCATACATTTCACTGCCATAGTCTAAAACAGATAAAATAAGTCCTTTATATATATCATCATCAAAATTTCATACTTATTTCCCCATGTAGTACCTGAAACGCAACGTAATAAATTTAATCTTTTCTTACACTTCTCAATAAGTGCGTTAATATGGACCGACCAAGTTAGTTTATAATCCAGCCACATACCAAGAAACTTAAACTGCTCGCAATGAGGCAAAACATGCCCATTTATTATATGACCATCTCAAAGCAATGTCTTTCTTTTGTTTATTGGTAAATACCAAAACTACCGACTTGGTGTGTGAAATCTTTAATTTCCACCTCCAGCACAAAATTTCAATTTCATGGAGGGCTTCCTGTAGTTTCTGGCGAACCAGATCTAAGTTGGAACCTGAAAACCAAATTGCAATATCATCGGCATAACATGATAATTTAACTCCACTTTCGTTAATCTTTAAGTCATTCAACATCAAAGTAAAAAGTACAGGACTTATAGAGCTCCCTTGTGGGATACCGTTTTCTAACACATAATTTTCCGACAAACAATTGTTAACCTTAACATTACAATACCTATTCTTTAAGAAAGCTTTAATAAAACACAATAATTTTCCATGAATTTCTAACCTTGACAATTTTTTTAAGAGACCTCCTTTCCATAACGAGTCATATGCCTTTTCCAAGTCTAGAAAAACAGCTACAGTATATTTTTTCTCACTCAATGCTGAGTGTATGTCGGTCTCGAGTCTGATTAAATGATCGTTCGATATTTACGGAATCCTGATTGAATTGGGTTTAAAAGTTTATTTTTATCTAAATACCAAGTCAACCGATTTTTAATCATTTTTTTCATGACTTTAAAGAGGGAAGATAATAACGAAATTGGTCTGTAAGATGACACATCCGTCGCTTCTTTTCCAGGTTTCAAAATTGGTATCTGGACAACTTCATACCACTGGCTTGGAAAACATGAATTTTCCCAGATTTCATTATATAACTCTAATATGTAAACAAGTGCTATTGGGAGCAAGTTTTTTAACATAATCACATAAAATCCTTACCTGGAGCGGAGTTTCTCATTTCTTTTAAAACGTTCCTCAACTCATTCATATTAAAATCATCATTAATACAGTCATCATCCATAATGTGGGTAAATAGAGCATCGTCAATTTCATTATCGTTTACGGAAAATGATCTATCAATAGATTTGAAAAAGGATGCCACGGCGTTTGCTTTATCTTTAGACTCACTTACCATATTACCATCGACGATTAAATTATGAAAAATGTGAGTGTTCCTTGTGCTGTCTCGCATTCCTTTCACCTGTTTCCACACTTTACCTATGTCTGTAAATCTATTCATTCTAGCACAGTATTGAGACC
The DNA here is from genome assembly GCA_025617745.1 of Heliocidaris erythrogramma. Lineage (NCBI taxonomy): Eukaryota > Metazoa > Echinodermata > Echinoidea > Camarodonta > Echinometridae > Heliocidaris > Heliocidaris erythrogramma. The sequence continues at coordinate 1,180,955 of CM046855.1, forward strand.
AATAGTCGAAACGAGCCCTTCTCTGTGCCTTCTGTGCAAAGGCTTTCTTTTGTAACTATTGTTTAACATCATTTATGTCATAATACCTTTTTAATCTGTTTTTAATATGATTCCTCTCCGCAACTGCTTTTTGACACTCCTCGTTCCACCAGGGAGTTATTTTACTTCTTCCCCCCCCCCCCCCCCCCCCTCTAGTCGAACTCGACGAATGTACCTGTTTGACGCATTCAGAATAACATTAACAATGGCGTTGTATCGACTTTGAATATCTAATTTAAAGTCACTATTATAATCTTGATTTAATAATTCCCCTTTTATTGCATTTCTATACCCTTCCCAATTTACATTTCTAAAACTCCATCTAAATCCGATATCTGTGTATTCATGTATAATCGTATTGCCCGACTGTTTCAATTTAATAACAATCGCATTGTGATCACTGCCAAAGTTGTTAGACCGTACTTCCCACTCCATTTTACACGCTAGTTCCTTGGAAACTAAAGATAAATCTAACATTGAATATGTTCCAAAATGAGGGTCTAACCTCGTTGGAGAACCGTCATTTAGCAATGCTAGATCCTGATCTTCCATAAAAGTCTCCACGGTTCTGCCGTTTGCATCTAATTTACTGCTCCCCCAGAGTGGGTTGTGGCTATTAAAGTCGCCCAGAATTATGATCCTCCCTGGCACATTTCTAACCATCTCATTTAATTCTTCCATTTCAATCTTTTTACATGGATTATAATAATTAAAAATTGAAATGATCCCTTTCTTTGAAAAAATATCAACTCTTTGGTATTCGATATTCCCTTTAACGTTCATAACCTGGAAAGTAATATCCTTTTTAAAATATATAACTAGACCACCTCTTCTACCATCCGGTCTATTTCTACAGACACAAATGTAATTCGGAATAAAAGACACATTATAATCATTAAACCATGTTTCCTGAATGCACATAATATCTGGGTTAGAACCCAATAAATTATTATCAAATATTGACGTTAAAAAGTCCGCACCATTTGAAATCATACCTTGTGCATTCCATTGTATTATAGTTATATCTGAAACGGGCTGTGTCATTTAAGGCGGCTTTTTACCATTTCCATGGTAATGTCTGCCTTTAAAAAATCTTTACCAGCTTTGACAGCAGATTCCACAAATTGATCATCGTTCTCAGAAAGAAGTAACTTACGTATCGCAACCAGAATGAACATAATCAAATCTAATGATGTCACATTATTGGGAAAGCCAGTTTGATTATTATTAGAAGAACCCTGCTCAGACTCCCCGTCTCTTTCCCGCCTTTTTTCTTTTCTCTTGTGTACTCGAGCCGCGGGTGGGATATGGGAGTGAGGGCTTGTTTCATGTCCAGGACTCTGTAAATTTAAGTTGGAAACTAATTTGTTCCGTTTACTTTGAGGGTTCTCTTTGGAGTTACTCGTGTTGACTGTGTTATTAGTCGTCTCTATACAAAATTTACATTTTTCTGAGTGCGATACACTTTTGTCGCTTGCGCGTATGTGAGCTTTTCATTCAATTTAATTGTTTGTATTTGCTTAGCTTCTATATAAGATTTGCATCCTTGATACGCCGCCGAGTGATTATCTCCACATCTAAAGCACTTCCTGTTTTCCTTTTGTGCGCAAGCGTCAAATTCATGTTCGCCTCCGCATCTCGCGCAAAGTATTTTACCCTTACAATTATCTTTCACATGACCAAATAGCTGGCACTTATGACACCTTGTCACGGGTGGGACAAAGTTATCCACACGCCTAATCTCATAGAGAAAATTTACAGAATCCGGTTTACTTTTACCTTTGAAAGTAATAAGTACCGATGGAGTGGGTACCATTTCTCCATTGATCTTCTTCCTAAATCTCTTAGCATTTATTACATTCTGTTCTCTTAATACATCTGATATTTCTTCATTGCTGATTTGAGTATCGATTCTATGGATGACCCCTTTCGTTGTAACCACCTGATCTTCTTCGTAACGTGTAGCTTTTACGTCTAAACCAGCCAACTGTGTTAACTGTAACAGGGTTATAATTTGTTTCTCATTCTCACATGTCAAAATCAACATATTTTTTACTTTAACCATACCTACAAGTTTTCCAACGAGATCATGAATTTCTATGTAAACCCGCACTTGATTAGCACTGCATACATTTTTTTCCAGACCAACAATTACCACCTTCCTACTTGAAAGCGTTGGAGTTGAGAATTTAGGAATCTTGTTGTTCTTCGTATTTAACATACCATCGCTATTGCTTCTAACCCTTGCCCTTTTCTTGGATCTGACAGAATTTCTGTTCATTGCCGTTTTCCATGAACAATTGGAATCGTCCTCACTCTCCGTTCCTCACTCTCCTCACGGAGAGTGTGGCCATCGGAAGATAACTAGGCGACTGGAACGAAGTCGGATTTCGCCAGAAGCTATAAGAAGTACACTGGACAGATAAGAAGCCAAAGATGGGTGTAGGTCGAAGGGCTGGTGGCGGCTACTTGTTGGCACCGTTGCCGCTGGGTGTAGTGGAGGAGCAGATTTAATTTTCCCGCCAAAATGTCTATGGATAAATAACGCAGCTACGGAGCTCTTGAAAAAGTCGCCCGCTCTAGATTCTGCTGGTTCTGCTAGAATCTTTCACAGGGGTTGACGAACAGAGAGGGCAGTATTTGCATTGGTCAGTATTATTTTATGCATTGGTTCATGATCACACAGTGTTGTTTTATTTGCGCCATAATATCGAAATGCATTATCATTTTAGTATGTATAGTGTGCACCTCGATGTATCATGTATGATGTAACGCTTAATCTGTGGCATTCATCGGTTGATTGAGGACGCTGAGGAGGCATTGGTGTTATAGTCATGGAGAGGGGGGGGGGGGGGGGGGGGGGGGGGAATCCCGGACTGAATGTCCTGAATGTCAAGTCATCAAGAGTTCTGCCTCCTGTCGCATCAATAATTACAAATTAAATGACATGGCTCTACAGCGGTCCACTTAAAAGACCAAAAGTTTTACAGCACAAAAAATGGGATCGTCAAGTATAGTTGATAATGATGTCAAAGTCAGTTCCCTTTATTTACATTTCTTTTATTTCCATTTATTTCAATTTCAAATACATTTGCATAGGCATGCATATTTCGCCAACACTGCAGTACACAAATTGAACATGGTTTAAAAACATAATTATTTAAGGATTTTTATATAATTATATATATAAAACAATCTTCAAAATCAATTAACAAAGAAGAAACGAAACGAAAAATTGTAAAAGATAATACGTATTAATCAGTTATTAGAAACAGTTTAACTTTTTATTTGAATATATTTAGGGTATTTGCATGGGTAATATTATTATGTATAAAATTCCAAATGCGAGGAGCTGAGTATCTGAAGGAATTCTTCTTCTTTAGGTGCCATATCTATTGACTTTGGCAATCATGTTGTTCCACAACCCTCGTCTTTCACTCCTCTCCCTTCTATAACCATTTCTGAAGGAATATTCAGCATAATTAGTGGTACATCTATCTACTGCTTGTGTTACCACTATCATAAATACACTGTTGGTCATAAAGGTGGAATAAAATATTTTTGAATAAAAATCGACAGTTTTGTTGGTATTTGAAAGGCTACGCGTAGACAAAATGGTAATTGAGTGATTACATAATGTTTCCCCATTACACAGGTGACATTATAACATGAGAAATTTGGATTACGTAATAAATTCTTTTGTTGTAGACTATAAAAGCCTATGCATATGATATTCTGTCCCTTTGACTTTGACACGAGATCTGACAAGAGACGGACGTGTTATTTTTAGTCTGGACAAGGCGACCTAACTAGTAACTTTGACTTGACGGTGTGGTTTGGTGAGGTCAATTTTAATTACTTTGGTTCCTAGTTTTATATTAAGAGCTTGCTCAAAGTAATCACGGTAAATACCGGTATTTTTTCTAATTTGCGTTGGATTCTTGTCGATTGTTTGTGAGAATTGTGGTCGGCCGGAGGCGAAGCCGCTGCCATTTTGTTGAACTTTGACATGGCTGACCATGGTGATGGTTCTGCCAGTTATGTATCGGAATCTGAAGAAGAAGATATGTCTTGGGAATATCTTTCTCAACAGCATTTGATTAAAAAGAATAGTACACCTAAGTCTAGATCCACATTGGAGAAGCTATTGTCTCAAGTGCAGGAACCAGAAATATCCCCAGATACTGATCAACGTACTGTAGGCGTATCTCGTAAAAGAGTAAATGTAGAGTCAAACTCGAGCAGTAATGAACTTGATAATGATGCTACTACTGATGCTAGTGAATGGAAAATCTGCAGACCTAAATCCAAAAATAAAAGTAAGGCTAAACTACAGAAAATAGACACATCTATTCCACTTAACAACATGCCAAATCTTGCCAATGACAAACCTAATCCTAAAATTGTTGTCATTAATTCTCCGGATGTTAGTCTTGCGAAAATGAGCCCACTGAAGCGAGCAGCAGCCCTAAACAAAGTCATTAATGCAGGAAACATAAAGAGGGTGGGAAAAACAAGCCAAGGAGGAATCAGTGTGCATTGTTATTCTTCTTCTGAAGCTAGTAAACTTAAAGGAATCTCACAGTTAGGAGAGTGGATAGTTACGGCAGAGTACGCAAAATCAGAAACCCAATGTAAGGGGGTTATCTCTGGAGTTCCACTTGATGTCTCTGAAAAAGATGTTATTTCAGAGTGTAAAGTTTTTGGCGTCACTGATGCAAAAAGAATCTCACATAAACGAGATGGTGAATTGAAGGAAACTTTATCGGTCATCCTCACTTTCAATGCTACCAAGATGCCTCCAACAGTTACTTTGGGATACGAGGTTTTTAGAACTAAGCAGTATATTCCACCGGTTCGAAGATGTTTTAAGTGTCAACGTCTGGGTCATGTTGCTTCTGCTTGTCGTGGCAGTGTCCGATGTGTGAGATGCAGTGGTCCTCATTCGTTTGATGAGTGTAACCAGAAAGAGCAGGTTCGCTGTTGTCGTTGTGGTGGTGAGCACTCTGCTGCTTATGCAGGCTGCAATACAATTAAAGAAGAAAAGAAAATTCAGCAGGTTAGAGTCACCTTAAATATCTCCTATGCCGAGGCCGCTAAAAACATTCGGCTTAATGTAGAAGGAATCGAACAGTCACAAACAGAACAGATACATAATACAATTCCGAAAAGTAAGAGTAAAACACAAACAGTACAGAAAGATAGCATTTCAGTATCACAGGTACAAGAACAGAGCAAAGAAAAAAACCCACAAGTTACAAATATTCAAACTCCAAAAATCAAAACAAAAGAAATGGCAACTCAGACTGAAACTGCCAAGGAAGCAGGAAGTCAGACATCTGACTTCATGCAGATAGATCAGTCATTAGTAACACTCCTCATAGGAACATTGAAGATTTGGGACTCAAAATCAGGCAAGGAGAGGGAGCAGGAAGTAAAGGGTTTTGTCGAACGTCTTTTTCCTGCATTGAAGCGGAAGAAAAGTAGAGAGAAAAAACTAACGCAAAGTACCTTGTCTTAATGGTTATTCTTTTACAGTGGAATGCCCAATCTTTAATTGCACATGGCTGTGAATTAAAATATGCTTTAAATAATTTTGATATTAAACCAGATATAATTTGTATACAAGAGACTTGGTTAAAAGAAGATAAAGAATTTAACCTTTCTGGGTATTTTTTATTTAGAGCCGACAGGAATTTGAGGTTGGATAAATGTGCAGGAGGAGGTTGTGCTATCTTTGTTAAGAAGGGTATTCCTGTTAATCTAATACGAGACAAAGATACTAAAGTACAATATCAAATTATTGAAGTTTTTTGTAAGAATAAGGAAAGGATTAATATTGTTAATGTATATAATCCATGTTTGAGTTTAAACGATACACATATATTTGACGATATAGAACCATATATGAAAGGAAAAAACGATACTTTGCGGAGATTTTAATAGTCATAACTCTTTGTGGGGTAGCAAAAACACAGATTTAAATGGACAGGTAGTGGAATGTTTCATTGACAAACACAATTTAGTCTGTCTTAATAATGGAGAGGGAACTAGGATTAATGTCCATCAATGCTCAACATCTTGTATTGATATTACTTTGGTTCCTTGCTCTATGGGGACGAACAGTACATGGTCTATTATTGATGACACATGGGGAAGTGATCATCATCCCATTTTAATTGAAATTAATGAGAAATGTCATTATACCCCATATAAATTGTCAAGAAGATGGTCTACAAAAAAGGGAAGTTGGAGTAAATTTCAAGAGGTGTGCGACATAGTCTTTACTGAACCAGATAATAATCTAAACCCTGAAGAAAAGTATAATAACTTTATGAGTCAATTAAATAAAGCGATTAATCAATCTTTTCCAATAATTAAAACAAACAAAACATATAAATGTCCATCTTCATGGTGGACTGATGAATGTAAACAAGCTGTGGACAATAGGAAAAAATGCCTTAAAGTTCTAAAAAAATCAAGTCATCCTGCTGATTTAATTTCATATAAAAGAGCATGCGCCATAGCTCGGAGAGTTATCAAGCAGGCGAAAAGAGAGGATTGGAGACTTTTTTGCAACACTATTAATAACCAAACGTCCTCTAAGCATATTTGGGAGAAAATTAAACGTATTAAAAAGACAAAAAAATCAATCAGCATTCCTATTTTGAAACACGATAATCTTGATTTGATAACAGATCTAGAGAAGGCTAACCACATGGTTAATCACTTTGTTAAAGTCAGCAGTAATGCAAATAACAGCGAGGAATTTTTGAAGAATAAAAAAGAAAGAGAGGTCAAGTTTCAGTTTGTCGAGAATGAAGATTTAATATATAATGATGTTCTTACTTTGGGTGAATTGAATAATGCTATTGCATCCTCTAACTGTACAACTCCCGGAAAAGATGAAATAAGTAATATGTTTATTAAACATCTTCCTGATAAGGCAAGAAAGTATCTACTTTTGATTTTAAATAGCATATGGATGACTTCTATGATTCCAGTTTCTTGGAAGGAAGCCATTCTTATCCCGGTGCTTAAATCAGGAAAGAATCCTTCTGACCCAAAATCATATAGGCCAATCGCCCTCACATGCACTATGTGTAAAGTGATGGAACGCATGATTAACAATAGACTTATGTGGTACCTTGAAAAGCATCAATTAATTAATACACAACAAAGTGGTTTTCGAAAAGGAAGAAACACTAAGGATCACATAATTCAATTACAATCTAGTATTGATAAAGGTTTTGCCAATAAGGAAAGCACCTTGGCAGTTTTTCTAGATTTGGCAAAAGCATACGATATGGTATGGCCTACTGGTATTTTAATTAAACTACAACGAGTAGGAATATACGGGCGAATGTTGAAATGGATTAAAAACTTCCTCTCGGATCGGAAAATACAAGTCAAATTAAATGGTACTTTCTCTGAATTAAAAGGGGTTGAAAATGGTATTCCGCAAGGGAGTGTTATCAGCCCCACCCTTTTTAATATAGCAGTGAACGATTTACATACTGTAATAAAAAATGTAAACATATCACAGTACGCAGATGATATTGCAATCTGGAAAACAAATAGGAACGTGAAATTCATTACAAATCAGATTCAACAAAACCTAGATAACATTGATACATGGTGTCATAAATGGGGTTTTAAATTGGCAGCTAATAAAACAATTGCTGTACTTTTCACAAATAAAAGAAAGCAAGAAACAAAACTTGTCATTCATGAAACTCCTATATCTTTTTCAAATTGCACTAAATTCCTGGGCATCATCTTTGATAGGAAATTAACATGGCAAGAGCATATCAAATATATTATAGAAAGGTGTAAAAAGAAACTGAACCTTCTAAAATGCATTAGTGGTATGAAATGGGGTGCAGATAGTTGCACTCTGCTACATTTATACAAGATGCTCATAAAACCTATTATAGAGTATGGTTGTGAGGCTTTCAATTCCGCTTCTAAGACACATAAACAACAGCTTGAAAGGATACAATATCAAGCTCTTAGAGTTGTTTCTGGGGCTACACATGGTACTCCCCTTAACATTTTGCAAGTTGAATGTGGTGATCCTCCACTACAGTTAAGACGGGATTTATTATGTCAAATGTATAATGATAAACTTAGTATTCACTTCTCTCACCCTAATCATCAGTTGCAAAAGATCTGCTGGCAAAAACATTATTTTGCACACAAGTGGGAAGAAAGTGATCACCATACCCCTTTTGAAGGGAAATGGAACGATAAAAGAACGAAAATATATCCATTGCACAACCCTTTTCCGTATTGGCTCTTTGATGAACCGTTTATTTCCACTGAGATATATGATTCAGTAAAATATGCTGTAGATATAAATGAAAAGGGGTTTTTGGCGAGAGAAATTATTCAAAGCAAATGGAGCCATTCACTCCATATATATACAGATGGATCATATGATCCGAAAAATAATACTACAGGGTGTAGTATCTATATTCCATTCTTTAAATACTCCAAACATGTACGTCTAAATGATAATACCTCAATTTATACAGCAGAACTTTTTGCTGCGTTCATGGCACTTGAGTGGGTTGAAGAATATCAGCCAGTACACGTTTGTATATTTATGGACTGTCTAAGTGCTATTCAGGCTATCTCGCAGTTTAACCCGGGAAATAAATTAGTCTGTGACATAAGATTAATGTTAGTTAATATTCATAATCAGAACTGCAGGGTAGTTTTTGAATGGATTCCTGGACACTCTGGAATCCGTGGAAATGAAGAAGCAGACCTTTTGGCAAAACGAGCCAGTAAAAAACAGAATATTGACATTACATTACCATTAACAATTACAGAAATCAAACACACACTTAAAGAAAGATTAATAAATAAATGGCAAGTACAATGGAATGAGTCTAAAATTATGAAGTATAAACAAATTGAAAGAGAAGTAAACTTAAAACATAAACTTGTATCAATGAAGAGATGGCAAGAAGTAATTATTAACAGACTACGATTTAATAACTTCTGGAGTCTCAATAGTTATAAATTGAAAGTGGGTAAGCATCCAAACGGTTTATGTGATGTGTGCTCAATAATTGATGATGTTGAACATATATTAATAAACTGTCAAAAGTATGAAGAAGAAAGGACTTTATTACTTAAAAGGATGAATTACACAAGAAATCAATTAACACTTGTAAAGTTATTCAAAGAAAAGTCAAAACTGACACATATAATTCAATTCTTTATTGAATGTGGAATAAATGTATAATCAGGTACAATACTGAATTGTAGTACCTCAGATATTATGTAAACTATGGGAGAGACCTCACAGCCAAACCACAACCACGACTTGACTCGACCTAATTTTTAGGTACAGCGATCTAAGAATTAAGTAAAGTGACTTGGCGCAAAGGACACTAGTTTGTCAAAGGTGCCATTAACTCACAACAACAACAACAACAACATTCTGTCCCTTTCCCTGATTTAGCACTGTGTATAAGAAGGTTGCATTTTTTCGAGTTCCTTGTACCGTTTGAAATAAAAATCGGTAGAGACGTTCCCTGGACTATGCCTGGTCCAACGGCAACAGCAACACGCGAGAGAGTGGTAGCACTGCGACAGGAGGGCTACAAGCAGACTGATATCGCAGAAGTCCTAGGGATATCACAGAGTGCAGTCTCTAAGATCCTGAAACGTCAACGTGAGGCGGGGAATGTGCGGCCACGGAAATCTCCAGGACGTCCCAGATTGACCACAAGAAGAGATGATCGCCAACTGTAGAGCATGCATGGGATGCCCTAGGCCGAGCCATCAACGACAGAGAGGTCATTCCTCAAAATCTGCAGGAGTTGGCAGATGCTCTGAGGGAAGAATGGGACGCTATGCCTGTTGACGTCATCAACAAGCTAGTGGACAGCATGCCACGACGTCTGCATGCGCTGGTTCGTGCCAGGGGTGGACATACCCGATACTAGTGACTGAGTAAGAACAATGACTCAAGTTTGATGCAAATTTTTCCATGAAATCACAAAAAAGAAGTCATCTGGAAAACAGAGAGATTGAAAATAAATACTGTATTTCATGATCCTTTAATTTACTGTATATTGTCGTCATTGTTGTTCTATGCTCATGACATCCATCGCTTAGGACATAAACTTGTAAAATATCACTGTCAAACGTGTGTAAAAGGCAGAATAATAAAGTAAAGTGGTTATCATGCACCATAAATGCCATATTCAAATCATGTTGTAATAATTACGCTGTGAAAATTTGGTGAAAAAAAATATTCCACCTTTATGACCAACAGTGGTATGAACATGTTTGTAATAATCATTACGATAATAATAATAATGATAATAATAGTAATTATAATACTACTACTACTACTACTACTACTACTACTACTACTAATAATAATGATAACAATAATAAACAGTGAAAAATGCTCACAAATATGCTGAAAACCAGATCCAACGTATCCAATTACGCAAAAAAAATAGCCTCCGGGACCTATAGAAACTAACTCATGGCTATACATAGCCATGAGGGGGGGGGGGGGGGGGGGGGGGGAAATCCCGGACTGAATGTCCTGAATGTCAAGTCATCAAGAGTTCTGCCTCCTGTCGCATCAATAATTACAAATTAAATGACATGGCTCTACAGCGGTCCACTTAAAAGACCAAAAGTTTTACAGCACAAAAAATGGGATCGTCAAGTATAGTTGATAATGATGTCAAAGTCAGTTCCCTTTATTTACATTTCTTTTATTTCCATTTATTTCAATTTCAAATACATTTGCATAGGCATGCATATTTCGCCAACACTGCAGTACACAAATTGAACATGGTTTAAAAACATAATTATTTAAGGATTTTTATATAATTATATATATAAAACAATCTTCAAAATCAATTAACAAAGAAGAAACGAAACGAAAAATTGTAAAAGATAATACGTATTAATCAGTTATTAGAAACAGTTTAACTTTTTATTTGAATATATTTAGGGTATTTGCATGGGTAATATTATTATGTATAAAATTCCAAATGCGAGGAGCTGAGTATCTGAAGGAATTCTTCTTCTTTAGGTGCCATATCTATTGACTTTGGCAATCATGTTGTTCCACAACCCTCGTCTTTCACTCCTCTCCCTTCTATAACCATTTCTGAAGGAATATTCAGCATAATTAGTGGTACATCTATCTACTGCTTGTGTTACCACTATCATAAATACACTGTTGGTCATAAAGGTGGAATAAAATATTTTTGAATAAAAATCGACAGTTTTGTTGGTATTTGAAAGGCTACGCGTAGACAAAATGGTAATTGAGTGATTACATAATGTTTCCCCATTACACAGGTGACATTATAACATGAGAAATTTGGATTACGTAATAAATTCTTTTGTTGTAGACTATAAAAGCCTATGCATATGATATTCTGTCCCTTTCCCTGATTTAGCACTGTGTATAAGAAGGTTGCATTTTTTCGAGTTCCTTGTACCGTTTGAAATAAAAATCGGTAGAGACGTTCCCTGGACTATGCCTGGTCCAACGGCAACAGCAACACGCGAGAGAGTGGTAGCACTGCGATAGGAGGGCTACAAGCAGACTGATATCGCAGAAGTCCTAGGGATATCACAGAGTGCAGTCTCTAAGATCCTGAAACGTCAACGTGAGGCGGGGAATGTGCGGCCACGGAAATCTCCAGGACGTCCCAGATTGACCACAAGAAGAGATGATCGCCAACTGTAGAGCATGCATGGGATGCCCTAGGCCGAGCCATCAACGACAGAGAGGTCATTCCTCAAAATCTGCAGGAGTTGGCAGATGCTCTGAGGGAAGAATGGGACGCTATGCCTGTTGACGTCATCAACAAGCTAGTGGACAGCATGCCACGACGTCTGCATGCGCTGGTTCGTGCCAGGGGTGGACATACCCGATACTAGTGACTGAGTAAGAACAATGACTCAAGTTTGATGCAAATTTTTCCATGAAATCACAAAAAAGAAGTCATCTGGAAAACAGAGAGATTGAAAATAAATACTGTATTTCATGATCCTTTAATTTACTGTATATTGTCGTCATTGTTGTTCTATGCTCATGACATCCATCGCTTAGGACATAAACTTGTAAAATATCACTGTCAAACGTGTGTAAAAGGCAGAATAATAAAGTAAAGTGGTTATCATGCACCATAAATGCCATATTCAAATCATGTTGTAATAATTACGCTGTGAAAATTTGGTGAAAAAAAATATTCCACCTTTATGACCAACAGTGGTATGAACATGTTTGTAATAATCATTACGATAATAATAATAATGATAATAATAATAATTATAAAACTACTACTACTACTACTACTACTACTACTACTACTACTACTAATAATAATAATGATAACAATAATAAACAGTGAAAAATGCTCACAAATATGCTGAAAACCAGATCCAACGTATCCAATTACGCAAAAAAAATAGCCTCCGGGACCTATAGAAACTTACTCATGGCTATACATAATGAAATGCTTTGCAAAATGTGAAAATGACGGGAAGAAAATAGGCTCTATATTGGCATAGATCTGTGCATTCCTTCTTTTCATCGGGGGCGGGGGTGGCTTTGTTCTCCATGAATGGTCACCCCCCCCCCCAAAGTTCAAAAGAAATGTTTGCATAGTTGCGCCCGTGCTCTATATTACCTTGAATTGAACTGACTCAGTTTGCACCCAACAACAATAATGTTGGAGCCATAGAGTTACATAGTTACGCACTAAATGTAACTCTATGGTTGGAGCTCCAGGAGCATCACAACGTGACGGACATGAGCGCTACAAGAAGCCACCATTACTAACATAATTATAATTTTTCAGTAGTAATGTGTTATTCATAGCAATGGCGGATTCAGGGGTGGGGCACTTCCGGCCCGTGCCCCCCCCCCCTTTTGGAAGAAAAATATGCATTGTGCCCCCCCCCCCCCCCTCCGTGTTAGAACGAAAACTTTTGTTGTTGTTGTTGCTTGTCAGAGAATTATGGAGGGAAACTGGACCACCATAACCCCCCCCCCCCCCCCCACTGGGCGACTTTTCGAGAGCTGGCAAGACCAAATGTTGACAAACCTGCATTTGTGTGCCCCCCCCCCCCTTATACAAAATACTGGATCCGCCCCTGATTCATAGGGTAAGCCTAGATGTCTTTATTTTGCCACCATCATTTTGGGTACTTTTGGGTATTGGCATGTTTTCTTCGTATTCAATGGATGGGGAAGGGGGAAGAGCTAGTATAGTATACGTATTTCTGTCTATCCACAGTTCGTCTCTATCCATTTATGGTTTATAGGCCTATATGTATCTATATTTCAGTCTCATCTTACTGCAGTCTTTGATGGTGCCATCGTGGACACATGATAGTACAGAAGGATCGAAATGATAAATGCAATCTAATCCTCCAATGCCTTACTTTCTTCTCAGTTTTGCTCCATCTACTGTAATTTTTAAAAATATTATAATTAGTTTTTATTCTTTTCTCCCTTGAAACAAATTACAATCATGGTACAAATTACAATCATCGTATATAACACATACTACAAATATGATATTCTAAAACAAATTTTCGTCTAACAAAAGGCTTCAAAAGAAATTGATATTACTTGAATATTGAAAAATTTCCATAAACAAAAATTAATTGATATCCTTAATCATATACTCTTAATTCTCAAACTGACAAGCGGTTTCCCCCCTTTTTTTCTTTACATGATCAATTTCCATACATCAGAGTTGCAAACAAAAATTCATATTTCCAGAGAAAAACAACAAAAAAACAACATAAATCTTATTGAGATAAACATATCCAGTTGTATAATCCAACAATTTTGTTTTACAATGTAGTAACTTATACTTCCTTTGTACTGTTGTCCTGAGAGAAAGTTTTATTTTTTTAAAGCCTACCCTACCCGACCTCCCCCCTTATCCCCCCCCCCCTTTACCGGTGGACGACTGGCTCTGGGTTCCAATTGTTTGTCTAATATACAGGTTTTCCCATTTAGAAAAATGGATAGTGAGAGTCCCCCTCATTGCTGCCAATTTCCTTTCTTCTACTTTATCCCCTACAATACTATTCTTTATTTCATTATTAAAATGAAGGTGTTTTTTTAAGTTCTCTATTTCTATAAATCAGATATTTAACAAGAATTAGAACGTGATTCACTAACTGATGTTTTCCTTTATTTCTCTCTTCCTACCCAAACAGAATTTCCTCCCAACTGCAGTTATGTATTTCAAAATGTAAAAATCTTGTGCACATTTCCCACACTGATTGTGCAAATTCACAAGTATAGAATAAATGTTTATATGTTTTTTGTCTTTTTCGCAAAATGAGCATAAGTTAGTCGAGACAAGACCAAAAGGGAAGAGGTGAATCGGGATGGTTTGTATATAATGTATTATGTATAAGTTTGAACTGAAACTCTCTTAGTCGACTATTAAGTGTACACTGTCTTAGTCCTAAAAATATGTTTTCTATTTCGTTGCAGGAAAAACCATATAGTTCCTTCCAATTCTCTCAAAAACCAAAGGTTTAAATCTATCTTTCTTTATTAGATTTTCTTTCCTATAATCGATTCCTTATGTAGGTGTAAGAATCATAATAATGTTCTTTCAGTAACTTGTGATTAATATTGTTATGGGCTTCCCCAACACAGGCTTTATTTTCCACATTTTCGCCTCCTATTTTCTTGTTTTGTAGTAGAAAACAAGTTCGTTAATTTGCATCAGTGATCGGCTCCTGCCTTTAAAATCGCTCTGAATCCCTCTCTGTCTATCTGTCCATCCATCCATCTATCTATCTACTTATCTATCTATGCCTGTCTATCTATCTGTTCATGAACCGATCAGATTTATCTATCCTCTCTATTGTATGTCTGTCTATCTATCCGTATACACCTATCTATCTACCTGTCATTCTGTATGTCTATAATATCATCTATTTATCCATCTATCTATCTGTTTATCTATCTATCTATCTATCTATCTATCTATCTATCTTACCGGGCATGTTGGCTCAGTTGGTTAGAGCGCCCACCTCATGAACGGGTCGTGGGTTTGAACCCCGGGCGAGTCATACCCTATGGTCATACCAAAGACTTCAAAAATGGGACCTTCTGCCTCATATAGCCAGGCGCTCGGCATATTAGAATGGAGAAGGGTAATAATAACATTATGTTATTGCAGGGCCCGCTGGAAGAGCAGTTTGATAACTGAAGTGGCTACCCTGGGTAAATAAAACATTATTATTATTATTATTATTATTATTATTATTATTATTATTATTATTATTATTATTATTATTATTATTATTATTATTATTATTATTATTATTATTATTATTATTATTATTATTATTATTATTATTATTATTATTATTATTATTATTATTATTATTATTATTATTATTATTATTATTATTATTAATTTTGAAGAAGTTGACCATCGCGGTAATCCTGAAGAGAGTTGAAGAGTTGTCCACTTGTCTCGCGAAGAAATCGTTGTATGGTGTACGACGTTTCGGCCGCTCCAGCTGGCCTTTGTCAAGTACTGTGGAGAATGTGTGTGTGTGTGTGTGTGTGGGTTTTTACAGACGTGTATCAATCAGATATGATTATTTACGTCTGGGACCGACCTTTAACGTCACCATCCGAAAGACGTGACTCAGTCTCGAACCTGGGTCCGCTGAATCAGTTTATAACTTCCACTGGTAGCTGGATTACAGGCGCACGCCACAACGCCCAGTTAATGTGTGTGTGTAATTGGGTTTTACAGACGTATATCAATCAGATATGATTATTTACGTCTGGGACCGACCTTTAACGTCACCATCCGAAAGACGTGACTCAGTCTCGAACCTAGGTCCGCTGAATCAGTTTATAACTTCCACTGGTAGCTGGATTACAGGCGCACGCCACAACGCCCAATGTGTGTGTGTGTGTAATTGGGTTTTTACAGACGTGTATCAATCAGATATGATTATTTACGTCTGGGACCGACCTTTAACGTCACCATCCGAAAGACGTGACTCAGTCTCGAACCTGGGTCCGCTGAATCAGTTTATAACTTCCACTGGTAGCTGGATTACAGGCGCACGCCACAACGCCCAATGTGTGTGTGTGTGTAATTGGGTTTTTACAGACGTATATCAATCAGATATGATTATTTACGTCTGGGACCGACCTTTAACGTCACCATCCGAAAGACGTGACTCAGTCTCGAACCTAGGTCCGCTGAATCAGTTTATAACTTCCACTGGTAGCTGGATTACAGGCGCACGCCACAACGCCCAATGTGTGTGTGTGTGTAATTGGGTTTTTACAGACGTGTATCAATCAGATATGATTATTTACATCTGGGACCGACCTTTAACGTCACCATCCGAAAGACGTGACTCAGTCTCGAACCTGGGTCCCCTGAATCAGTTTATAACTTCCACTGTTAGCTGGATTACAGGCGCACGCCACAACGCCCAGTGTGTGTGTGTGTGTGTGTGTGTGTAATTGGGTTTTTACAGACGTGTATCAATCAGATATGATTATTTACGTCTGGGACCGACCTTTAACGTCACCATCCGAAAGACGTGACTCAGTCTCGAACCTGGGTCCGCTGAATCAGTTTATAACTTCCACTGGTAGCTGGATTACAGGCGCACGCCACAACGCCCAGTGTGTGTGTAATTTGTGTGTGTAATTGGGTTTTTACAGACGTGTATCAATCAGATATGATTATTTACGTCTGGGACCGACCTTTAACGTCACCATCCGAAAGACGTGACTCAGTCTCGAACCTGGGTCCGCTGAATCAGTTTATAACTTCCACTGGTAGCTGGATTACAGGCGCACGCCACAGCGCCCAGTGTGTGTGTGTGTGTAATTGGGTTTTTACAGACGTGTATCAATCAGATATGATTATTTACGTCTGGGACGGACCAGTGTGTGTGTGTAATTGGGTTTTTACAGACGTGTATCAATCAGATATGATTATTTACGTCTGGGACGGACCGAAAGACGTGACCCAGTCTCGAACCTGGGGTCCACTGAATCAGTTTATAACTTCCACTGGTAGCACGCCAGGCGCACGCCACAACGCCCAGTTATATACGTACCAGTGTGTGTGTGTGTGTGTAATTGGGTTTTTACAGACGTGTATCAATCAGATATGATTATTTACGTCTGGGACCGACCTTTAACGTCACCATCCGAAAGACGTGACTCAGTCTCGAACCTGGGTCCGCTGAATCAGTTTATACCTTCCACTGGTAGCCGGATTACAGGCGCACGCCACAACGCCCAGTGTGTGTGTGTGTGTAATTGGGTTTTTACAGACGTGTATCAATCAGATATGATTATTTACGTCTGGGACCGACCTTTAACGTCACCATCCGAAAGACGTGACTCAGTCTCGAACCTGGGTCCGCTGAATCAGTTTATACCTTCCACTGGTAGCTGGATTACAGGCGCACGCCACAACGCCCAGTTGCTGCGTGCACAAAGGTTATAGCGCGTTTGCGGACGTGGGTGACCGCGCCTGTCCTCCCGGGCCGGCCTGGGAGGTGCGCCCTCAGACGTCCGTCCACTGTTAGTCAAATTCGGCTGGTCGGGTATTGGCGAAAAGCTCCCGTTGGAATCTCAAACCCGTTATCCCTGTTGATGGTATCGTGGTGGAGGCGGATCTGAATTGCCTCTTTCACTCTCGTGGTGTACCAGTGTTGTGAAGTGTCGATGCACTTGACTCCTGTCCTATCCGGGTGATGTTGCGCACTCCAAGCATGTTCAGCTACCGCTGAGAGTTCTGTCCTGTTGTTGATGACGTCCCGTCTATGTTCGGCTAGTCTTTCTCCCACTGGTCTACCAGTTTCCCCGATGTAGCTTTTGCTGCAACCCTTGCAGGGAATCTGGTAGACCACACCATCCTTCCTAAGTGCTGGTACCGGATCCTTGGCTCTCAAGAGGTGGTTTCTGATGGTCGTGTTTGATTTGAAGATGACCCTGATGTCAAGTCTAAATTCCTTGAACTTTCGGAACCCAAGGAGAAGGATTCGCCTATGTGGAGTCCATCGCCCCAGTTCTTAGGAGACGACTGAGATTCCAGAATTGTGGATGCGATGCATTCGACTTCATGGGCAGCGGAAATCCCCTCCCAACCCCGCCGAGGATGATGGCGCCGCCAACGGGAGCTTTCCGCCAATACCCGACCAGCCGAATTTGACTAACAGTGGACGGACGTCTGAGGGCGCACCTCCCAGGCCGGCCCGGGAGGACAGGCGCGGTCACCCACGTCCGCAAACACGCTATAACCTTCGTGCACGCAGCACTGGGCGTTGGGCGTTGTGGCGTGCGCCTGTAATCCAGCTACCAGTGGAAGTTATAAACTGATTCAGCGGACCCAGGTTCGAGACTGAGTCACGTCTTTCGGATGGTGACGTTAAAGGTCGGTCCCAGACGTAAATAATCATATCTGATTGATACACGTCTGTAAAAACCCAATTACACACACACACTGGGCGTTGTGGCGTGCGCCTGTAATCCAGCTACCAGTGGAAGTTATAAACTGATTCAGCGGACCCAGGTTCGAGACTGAGTCACGTCTTTCGGATGGTGACGTTAAAAGTCGGTCCCAGACGTAAATAATCATATCTGATTGATACACGTCTGTAAAAACCCAATTACACACACACACTGGGCGTTGTGGCGTGCGCCTGTAATCCAGCTACCAGTGGAAGTTATAAACTGATTCAGCGGACCCAGGTTCGAGACTGAGTCACGTCTTTCGGATGGTGACGTTAAAGGTCGGTCCCAGACGTAAATAATCATATCTGATTGATACACGTCTGTAAAAACCCAATTACACACACACACACTGGGCGTTGTGGCGTGCGCCTGTAATCCAGCTACAAGTGGAAGTTATAAACTGATTCAGCGGACCCAGGTTCGAGACTGAGTCACGTCTTTCCGATGGTGACGTTAAAGGTCGGTCCCAGACGTAAATAATCATATCTGATTGATACACGTCTGTAAAAACCCAATTACACACACACACACTGGGCGTTGTGGCGTGCGTCTGTAATCCAGCTACCAGTGGAAGTTATAAACTGATTCAGCGGACCCAGGTTCGAGACTGAGTCACGTCTTTCGGATGGTGACGTTAAAGGTCGGTCCCAGATGTAAATAATCATATCTGATTGATACACGTCTGTAAAAAACCCAATTACACACACATGCATCCAACATCGCATCCACAACTGGGCGTTGTGGCGTGCGCCTGTAATCCAGCTACCAGTGGAAGTTATAAACTGATTCAGCGGACCCAGGTTCGAGACTGAGTCACGTCTTTCGGATGGTGACGTTAAAGGTCGGTCCCAGACGTAAATAATCATATCTGATTGATACACGTCGGTAAAAAACCCAATTTACACACACACACACACACACACACACACACGTTTACATGGCTTTACTTCCGAGGACAACTATTGTTCCTCTATTGTTACTCGTCCTCGGACAGTCGACGGAATAAGGCATAAATTCATTGTTCGACGTTCGAGGACTATTGTCCGCCTTCCGAGGACCATTGTTGTCATGATTTTTTTTTTGTTCTCTGTCCGAAAATGTCCTCGGACATAATGCTAAACAAACGCACACACACTGGGCGTTGTGGCGTGCGCCTGTAATCCAGCTACCAGTGGAAGTTATAAACTGATTCAGCGGACCCAGGTTCGAGACTGAGTCACGTCTTTCGGATGGTGACGTTAAAGGTCGGTCCCAGACGTAAATAATCATATCTGATTGATACACGTCTGTAAAAACCCAATTACACACACACACACACTGGGCGTTGTGGCGTGCGTCTGTAATCCAGCTACCAGTGGAAGTTATAAACTGATTCAGCGGACCCAGGTTCGAGACTGAGTCACGTCTTTCGGATGGTGACGTTAAAAGTCGGTCCCAGACGTAAATAATCATATCTGATTGATACACGTCTGTAAAAACCCAATTACACACACACACTGGGCGTTGTGGCGTGCGCCTGTAATCCAGCTACCAGTGGAAGTTATAAACTGATTCAGCGGACCCAGGTTCGAGACTGAGTCACGTCTTTCGGATGGTGACGTTAAAGGTCGGTCCCAGACGTAAATAATCATATCTGATTGATACACGTCTGTAAAAACCCAATTACACACACACACTGGGCGTTGTGGCGTGCGCCTGTAATCCAGCTACCAGTGGAAGTTATAAACTGATTCAGCGGACCCAGGTTCGAGACTGAGTCACGTCTTTCGGATGGTGACGTTAAAGGTCGGTCCCAGACGTAAATAATCATATCTGATTGATACACGTCTGTAAAAACCCAATTACACACACACACACTGGGCGTTGTGGCGTGCGCCTGTAATCCAGCTACAAGTGGAAGTTATAAACTGATTCAGCGGACCCAGGTTCGAGACTGAGTCACGTCTTTCCGATGGTGACGTTAAAGGTCGGTCCCAGACGTAAATAATCATATCTGATTGATACACGTCTGTAAAAACCCAATTACACACACACACTGGGCGTTGTGGCGTGCGTCTGTAATCCATCTACCAGTGGAAGTTATAAACTGATTCAGCGGACCCAGGTTCGAGACTGAGTCACGTCTTTCGGATGGTGACGTTAAAGGTCGGTCCCAGATGTAAATAATCATATCTGATTGATACACGTCTGTAAAAAACCCAATTACACACACATGCATCCAACATCGCATCCACAACTGGGCGTTGTGGCGTGCGCCTGTAATCCAGCTACCAGTGGAAGTTATAAACTGATTCAGCGGACCCAGGTTCGAGACTGAGTCACGTCTTTCGGATGGTGACGTTAAAGGTCGGTCCCAGACGTAAATAATCATATCTGATTGATACACGTCTGTAAAAACCCAATTACACACACACACACTGGGCGTTGTGGCGTGCGTCTGTAATCCAGCTACCAGTGGAAGTTATAAACTGATTCAGCGGACCCAGGTTCGAGACTGAGTCACGTCTTTCGGATGGTGACGTTAAAGGTCGGTCCCAGACGTAAATAATCATATCTGATTGATACACGTCGGTAAAAAACCCAATTTACACACACACACACACACACACACACACACACTGGGCGTTGTGGCGTGCGCCTGTAATCCAGCTACCAGTGGAAGTTATAAACTGATTCAGCGGACCCAGGTTCGAGACTGAGTCACGTCTTTCGGATGGTGACGTTAAAGGTCGGTCCCAGACGTAAATAATCATATCTGATTGATACACGTCTGTAAAAACCCAATTACACACACACACACTGGGCGTTGTGGCGTGCGTCTGTAATCCAGCTACCAGTGGAAGTTATAAACTGATTCAGCGGACCCAGGTTCGAGACTGAGTCACGTCTTTCGGATGGTGACGTTAAAGGTCGGTCCCAGACGTAAATAATCATATCTGATTGATACACGTCGGTAAAAAACCCAATCTACACACACATACACACACACACACACACACACGTTTACATGGCTTTACTTCCGAGGACAACTATTGTTCCTCTATTGTTACTCGTCCTCGGACAGTCGACGGAATAAGGCATAAATTCATTGTTCGACGTTCGAGGACTATTGTCCGGCTTCCGAGGACCATTGTTGTCATGATTTTTTTTTTGTTCTCTGTCCGAAAATGTCCTCGGACATAATGCTAAACAAACGCATTTTCCACAGTACTTGACAAAGGCCAGCTGGAGCGGCCGAAACGTCGTACACCATACAACGATTTCTTCGCGAGACAAGTGGACAACTCTTCATCTCTCTTCATTATTATTATTATTATTATTATTATTATTATTGTTATTATTATTATTATTATTATTATTATTATTAATCTTTATATCTAAGTTCTGTCTATCTATCTGTTCACGATCACTCATATAATTATACCGCTCTCTAGAGTATGTCTGTTTATAATAATTATCTGTACACCTATATTTATCTACCTGTCCATCTCAGGGGAGGTTTATCTATCTATCTATCTATATTTCGATCTATCTATATCCATCTACCTATCTATCTATCTATATCTAAGTTCTGTCTATCTATCTGTTCACCGATCACTGATATATACCGCTCTCTAAAGTATGTCTGTCTATATATATGTACACCTATGTATCTACCTGTCTGTCTGTCTGTCTGTCTATCATCTATCGCTTGTCTGTCTATATCTGTTCACCGATCAGATTTATCTATTTCTCTTATTTTTATACTGGATCTATAGATCCATATAATATCTGTCTATATTGGCTATCTCAGGGGAACGGTTTACTCTATCTATCTATCTATCTATATAAGTTCTGTCTATCTATCTGTTCATCCAGCTCTCTACACTCTTAGAAATGTTGGGTAAGTGCCACTGGGTAAATGAAGATTGGGCATAGGTTGGTTAAATCTTGCTCAACTTTTACATGCATTTACCCAACATTGGTCAAAAATAAGAATGAAATTGGTAGTTTACCCAAAAGTTGGTCGGACTCATAAGGACCCTCATGTTGGGTAAAATTTGGGTAAAATTTTGCCCAATATTTCTAAGAGTGTATCATGTGGGTATCTATATATCTGTACAGCTATTTATCTACCTGTCTATAGGTATGTCTGTCTATCATCTATCTATTTATAAATTGTCAGTCTACTATCTATATAATCTGTTCACAGATCAGATTTATCTAATCTATCTTACTCTACCTCAGGTCCAGTATCATCTGCTATCTCAGGGGAGGCCTATCTATCTTGCCGTCTGGAAACCTATTTATCTACCTGTCTTTCTATCTGTCTGTCTTTATATCTTTTTATCTATCTATCTATCTGTATCTATCTATCTATCTATAAGTCAACAATAAACAAAACGACCGTTTAGAGAAACGGTTATATCTATATCTATATCTTATTATCTGGAAACCTATCTGTAGTATAGTCTCTAGATCCGTCTAGGCGAATTCTCTTTCTATGTTCCAAAGTTCGCCTTTCCGCAGGCTGCGATTCGCCTTAAAGTCGGATTTCTTTTGTGACGGAATAAACCGCATTGTTACGAAGTTCGCCCTTTCGTAGAATATAAGGGTATATATATATCTTTTTCTATCTAAATGATTCTGTTTACTTACATGAATTGATTTACTAACATGTATCTTATACCCGTTATACCTAAATTTAGATTGAAAATTTGCTTATAGACCTAGCTACCTAAGCACCAGCACGTATAATTATGTGCCAGCATTTTGTTTACATGACAGAAAATACTGGATAAAAGGATGTTACAATTCACTAAATCTGGGAAAAGATACCTTTAAATATTGTATTTTTACATTATCAGAAAAATAATTGATTCATAAAAATTACTTACTCATACTCAATTATTTGTAAAACTGTAAATATAGGTACAAATATGAAACATATTTATCAAAAGGAAAATAAATAAAGTTATCGCGCCACGTTTGTTTTTATTTTTTGTTGGAGCTATATTTTCGATACGTACCATATATATTGTGTGTACTGGCTGGCTGTACACGTAGCTAGCTAGCTACGTAAACCGGGTACCGTATTTAATATGCGGGCGTGAAACGTTGCCGTTGGACCAAAACTATCGACGAGTGATCGGGATTGAAAATACATGTACTTCTTCTTGTAAAGTACAGTCAAAGAGGTAATTTGGCAGGTAATTTGTGTGTGGTGTTAGTTCCCTTTTTACAATTTTAGCGCATGGATTGGTAAGGTCGTTGTACGGTGTAACTTAGTTGCACTCACACTCACACAGTCACAGTCACACAGCACTCATAATTCATATATTATTGCCACCGTGTTGCAACAATGCAAGAAAGTAGCGATTGATTGCAAGTTGCAACTGACTGACTGATCGGTACTGACCAATCAAAATCATTGTTGCAAGCGCATCTTCTTGAATGGGCAGACCCTGTACCATTCAGAATGGTTGTTCTAATTTGCTTTACAATTTGCAATTGATTGCAACTTTCTTGCAACAGCCAACACCCCATATTGGGCATGTTGGGGTGTTCTGGGGAGCGTTTCATCAAAAAATCAAGTGTTTTGTCAGTGATTTTTACCGACAACTGTTATAAGCTACTGAAATCTGTGCACCTGATTGGCTGAGAGCAAATTTGTCCGTAAAAATCACTGACAAAATGCTTGATGAAACGCTCCCCTGGTGTTGCAAGAAACTAGTAGAAAGTTGCAATCAATGAGTTTTGACTACGGTATGCGAGGTTATAAACTCGCACAATGGACATGTTTTGACAGTATGGGTAGCCAGGATTGGCTTCGTGAATGTAAAAAAAAAAAAATTGGCTATACGCCTTCTACATCACGAAGCCAGGCGTTCTTACCCAGCAATCTAATTGCGCACGGGTTAGCAGGACTGGAAAATGCCCTGAAATAACACTTTTCTGATAACTCCCGCGACCGACAGCTCCTTCGCCACAGCGTTTCCTCCTAGGAAAACGTTTAGAATTAGAATTTTTGATCGTACGTATATTTACCAAAAAATCCAAAAAAGATCATAAGAAATTTCCGAGAACTCACCAGTGTTTGTGTGTATCCATTGTCATGCCATTGTCATGCATATCTGCATGACAAGAGGAGGCATGGATTTTTGGTAAAAATACGTACGATCAAAAAGACATTCTAATTCTAAACGTTTTCCTAGGAGGAAACGCTGTGGCGAAGGAGCTGTCGGTCGCGAGAGTTATCAGAAAAGTGTTATTTCAGGGCATTTTCCAGTCCTGCTAACCCGTGCGCAATTAGATTGCTGGGTAAGAACGCCTGGCTTCGTGATGTAGAAGGCGTATAGCCAATTTTTTTTTTTTTTTACATTCACGAAGCCAATCCTGGCTAAGTATGGGGGACCTTAGACTAAGCGGCTTAGACCGAAAAATCAGTTTATTTTGTTTGGGGATATGCTCCGCTGAGACTACGTCTGGCTTCGCGGAATCCCTCTCCAACATAATACCTCAAAAGTAAAAAAATGTTATAAAACTCCTCCAAACAGACAGATTTTTCTGCCTTAATAGGCATTCTAGGGGGATCTAAACTTAAGGCTAAGCCTAAGCCTACATTGCCTAGGAGTAAAGCTCCGCACTTTGTTTCCAGCCGCTAAAAAGTCATTTTATTCAGTGGTTGATGCAAATTATCACGATATTTCCGCAAATTTCTTTTATATATCTTGATTCTACATATTTTGAAGTTGAATCGTTGAAAAAATTAAGATGGACAAATTTTCAAATGACAATGTCAATTACGTACATTTTTCGAGTCGATGTCGATGCGGTGTCAAATTTTATTCGACAAAATGAAAGGGCCTTAACGTTAAATCTACGCACACGTAATAAATGAATCCAAATTTTGATTTCTGTGCTGAATGATGTGAATGTTACCCTGATTTCCAAATAGTGATAATATCACCAAAAATAAAGGAAAATTACTCATTCTTTTTGGCAATTCTAAATGATATTTTCGTTGCTCAGTTATACCAAACGTTTGGCACATCGAACGCGTCGCATTGCACGTATTTGCGGGGTGCGTAGCTTTAGGACCCCTCGCCATAATAGCCAGGATTAGCTTCGTGAATGTAGAAAAAAAAAAAAATGGCTATACGCCTTCTACACACGAAGCTAGGCGTTATTACTCAGCAATCAGATTCCGCACGGGGTAGTACGACATGAAAAATGCCCTGAAATCACACTTTTCTGATAATTTCCGCGCCCCACAGGCCCTTCCCCACAGCGTTTCCTCCTAGGGAAACGATTGCAATGACAATTTTGTTTTGATTGACTCTAATTTCAGTAAAAAATCCCCCAAAGAGCATAAGAAATTTCAGAGAACTCACCAGCGTTTGTGTATCCATGCCTCCGGGGTCATGCAGATCCAAAATGGCGGCACTGTCGATCATCGAAACTATGAGGCGCTGTTTGTAGATTTATTATTTAGCTCAATTATTTACATATAATTCTCTATTTAGCTCTTTTCTACAATAATTATAATATAAAATGACATAAAGGATACAATTTTTCATAAATAATGAATTTTGCAATTTCCATATAATGAATTTTTGAAATCATTATTTATAAAAAATGTAAATTATAAAATTCATTATATATAAATAATTGAATATATCATAAAGAAATGTGAGACAATTACAATGCCCCGACCGGGATTCGAACCCGGGACCCTGGATTACATGACCAGTGCTCTGCTTCGACGGGAGCCCGGATAGCTCAGTTGGTAGAGCACTGGTCATGTAATCCAGGGTCCCGGGTTCGAATCCCGGTCGGGGCATTGTAATTTTCTCACATTTCTTTATGATATATTCAATTTACTTCAATCCTATCAATTATGATATGTAATATAAATAATTGTATCCTTTATGTCATTAGAATAATTGTAGAAAAGAGCTAAATAGAGAATTATATGTAAATAATTGAGCTAAATAATAAATCTACAAACAGCGCCTCATAGTTTCGATGATCGACAGTGCCGCCATTTTGGATCTGCATGACCCCGGAGGCATGGATACACAAACGCTGGTGAGTTCTCTGAAATTTCTTATGCTCTTTGGGGGATTTTTTACTGAAATTAGAGTCAATCAAAACAAAATTGTCATTGCAATCGTTTCCCTAGGAGGAAACGCTGTGGGGAAGGGCCTGTGGGGCGCGGAAATTATCAGAAAAGTGTGATTTCAGGGCATTTTTCATGTCGTACTACCCCGTGCGGAATCTGATTGCTGGGTAATAACGCCTAGCTTCGTGTGTAGAAGGCGTATAGCCATTTTTTTTTTTTCTACATTCACGAAGCTAATCCTGGCTAGCCATACAGGGCCCTCATAAAAAGTCGCGAAAAAATGCAACTAAAAAAAATTAAACGCAAGTCCCAAATACGCGATCCTGATTGGTTGAAAATCAAGTTGTTTAATTTTTTGAGTTGCGATTGAATGCAACTTTTTATGCAATAGGGCCCAGGGGACTTTTACAGTGCCCCCATGTCACAGCCGATATGATGTGGTGCGGTAGTGGAGATGTCTGGCGAAATTTCCATCAATGCTAACCGTAGATAGCACTAAGCCAGTTTGAGACTAGCTGTACGAGCTCCTGGGCTTATCAATCTGGTACTGGCCTACGGAGCTGTACATGGGATCCATATAGTGTGTGTGGAGAGAGCTATCAACAAAAAAAACTAGATCTAAATATCACCATTTCCCACATACTGTGAGCCATGCAAATCCCCCCTCGGAGTTTGCTAAATGGGTTACCTTCCAGGATCAACTTAGATTGTAAAAATTGAATAAAAAAAGAAAAAAAAAGAAAAAAATTGGCAGGTTTTTTTACCTCGACATGTAACTTGTATATATGGGACTACACAAATCTTACATTGCATGTGTAGTCCCATATATGGGTCAATCCACGTCAAATCAACGGATGGGTGTCACCCGACCCCCTTCGATTTTCTTTAAACTCGCACCAAATGTTCCCCCAAGTGTCCGACGGAAAACTCCAAAATATTTTGCCCCAAGGTCAAACGGTTGCTAAGATATGGCCTTGCCTAGCAACCAATGCACGGACAAACCAACAGGGCTAATTAAATTTATGCATTTTTGATTGACAACTGTAGCCAAAATTCTTCACACAGAGAGCTCATTGTCTGGATATTGAGAGAACTTTATGCCCTTTACAAAAAAAAATTATCATGGCACAAATACGATTCTCTGTTTTCGCGTACAAGGTCACTGAAAATGGTGTGAACTGTAAAATCTGTGATTTCAAGTGTATGTTTGGAGGTTCATAGCTTCAAAATCAAATAAGCTTAGGACCCAATATTTTGAATATTTGAACACTTTTAGTAATTGAACAAACCTATTAAAAAATCAGAACGTTTGTCCTAGCGGTTTTGCTAAAGAGCGCCCTCAAATTTGGGATAATTTCAAAATAAGCCAAGTTCAAGGTCATGGATCACCCTTAGTCCAATCTCGGAACACCACCAATTCTTGTGTATGGATAGGCATTTACCTATATTTCAACGAGTTACCAAAGAAATTTTGCGTCCGGACCGTTCAATGGCAAATGTACACTGTCCAAAATGGTCATAAACGGATCAAAATCAAAGAAAATTGACATGGGCTTAAGATCATATTTCAAATGCTAATTTCATCAAGATAAAAAGGCCAAGCATAGTGATATTAACAGTGCTGGTAGTATGTTATAGGTACTAAAAGAAAATATACTAATGTAAGTTTGTTATATAGGAGAATGACTTTGAAATCGCTTCTCAAAGTCAACAAAAACCAATTATACCCTTAAAATATGCTAATTTCTGGTCACGTGTGACCTTTTAGAGCATATTCCATAATTGATTTTCTCACAAACGCAATTGATCATTGTGCTATTTACAATATTGATAGTTTCAAATAAGTAATTGAAGAATATATCACATTTGTACACTCTAATTTGACTATGACCTTGAAATGGTTCCCCCAAAAGGTCCAAAATCACTAAATAATGCTAATTTGCCCCCACGTGCAAATTTTATAGCATAATTCAAAATTGATTATCTCACAAACCCAAAGTCTGATCTTGAAGATATTTACAATATTGATCATTTCTATGAGTACTTGAAGAATATGTCACATTTGTACACTCTGATGTGACTATGACCTTGAAATGGTGCCCCCCAAAAGGGACCAAAATCATTAAAATATGCTAATTCGCACTCACATGTGACTTTTATAGCATACTTCAAACTTGATTTTCTCACAACCCAATCCTAATCATGATCATTTACAATGCTTACTTACTTGCTTAATTCGAGTGGTGTCCTCGATTCACGAAGGCCAACCAAACACCTCTGTCCCTCATTGCCGATCTTAGTTCTTCAGGCTCAAGACCGGTATCCCTCTTCAGAGTATCAAGGTATGATAGAGTTGGTCTTCCTGGCTTCCTTTTTCCACAGTTTGGTGTCCAGTGTAACAGCTGCGAAACACACTCTTGGCTTCTTGAGCAGTGACCAGCATACCTGAGTCTCCTCGTCCTGATCTTTTGGTTTATTTTAGGAAGATTCCCATACAGCTCTGCATTGGTCAAGTGTTGCCTCCAACTGACATTTTCCACGACTCTCAGCATGCGAGTGTAGCAACCATCAAGTTCCTTGACAAGCTTAGGTGTAATTGTCCATGCCAGAACCATAATTATAGCAATACTGACTCAACAGTTGCAGTGAATAGTCGAAGCTTGAATTTTCTTGGCAAAGATGACTTCCAAATCTTGTTGAGTTTGGTACAAGCTCTCCAAGCTACTGCCTTCCTCTGTTTGACATCCTTTTCTGTACTCTCCATCCATGATCCTAGATACTTAAAGTCTTTAACCTCTTCCAGATCGGCTCCATCGTTTGTGTGTAGACTGATTGATTGCTTGACATGAATTTAGTTTTCTTGGCATTTATCTTCAATCCAACCTTTGCCGCAGACGTTTCCACCCTGGTCAGGAGTTCTTGCGCCTGTTGCATCTCTTCCGATATTAAGGCGATATCATCCGCAAAGTCGAGGTCTGTTATAACTACTCATTTACAATATTGATAGGTTTTAATGGGTACTTGAAGAATATGTCACATTTGTACACTCTTATTGTATCCCCCGGCAGTATGCCGGAGGATACTTTGGATTCAGCAGCGTTTCGCCGCCGCCGCCGCGTCACATTCTTGTGTGCGCTCTAGCGGTCACATTTCTCGACGAATTTTTTTCAGACTTCCTGTGGACGTGTATCTTGGTAAAATCTGGACCCCTATAGTTTTTGGTGATGCTGCCCCCAGTGTTCCGTCTTTTATAGGGTAAAAGGCCATATTTTTGGGGATAGTTTGTGTGCGCTCTAGCGGTCACATTTCTCAACGGATTTTGTTCAAATTTTGTATGAAGGTGTCTCTTGGTAAAATCTGGAACCCTATAGATTTTGGTGATGCTGCCCCCAGTGTTCCGTCTTTTATAGGGTCAAAGGTCATATTTTGATAGATGTCTTGTGTGTACTCTTGTGTGCGCTCTGACGGTCACATTTCTCAACGGATTTTGTTCAAATTTTGCATGAAGGTGTCTCTTGGTAAAATCTGGAACCCTATAGTGTTTGGTGATGCTGCCACCAGTGTTCCGTCTTTTATAGGGTCAAAGGTCATACTTCAGGGCATGGCGTGAGTGCACTCTGCAGGCCACATTTCTCAACGGATTTTGTTCAAATTTTGTATGGAGATGTATCTTGGTATAATCTACACATGTTTAATTTTTGGTGATGCTGCCCTCATTGTTCCGTCCTTTATAGGGTCAAAGGTCATTTTTCCATTTCTTGCACTCTTACTTCTGCATTTCTCGACGGATTTCGTTCAAATTTTGCATGAAGGTGTCCCTTGGTGTAATCTAAAAATCTGTACTTTTTGGTGATGCTGCCACCAGTGTTCCGTCTTTTATAGGGTCAAAGGTCATACTTCAGGGAATGGCGTGAGTGCACTCTGCAGGCCACATTTCTTGATGGATTTCATTCAAATTTTGTATGGAGATGTACATGTATCTTGGTATAATCTACACATATTTAATTTTTAGTGATGCTGCCCTCATTGTTCCGTCCTT
Source organism: Heliocidaris erythrogramma (assembly GCA_025617745.1). NCBI lineage: Eukaryota > Metazoa > Echinodermata > Echinoidea > Camarodonta > Echinometridae > Heliocidaris > Heliocidaris erythrogramma. The sequence continues at coordinate 1,211,675 of CM046855.1, forward strand.
TATAGGGTCAAAGGTCATTTTCCATTTCTTGCACTCTTACTTCTGCATTTCTTGACGGATTTCGTTCAAATTTTGCATGAAGGTGTCTCTTGGTGTAATCTAAAAACCTATAGTTTTTGGTGATGCTGCCACCAGTGTTCCGTCTTTTATAGGGTCAAAGGTCATACTTCAGGGCATGGCGTGAGTGCACTCTGCAGGCCACATTTCTTGATGGATTTCTTTCAAATTTTGTATGGAGATGTATCTTGGTATATCTCTCAACACATTTCTTTCAAATTTTATATGAAGATGTGTCTTAGTGAAACCTACACATCTAATTTCTACACCATCCTTTTGTTTGAGGGAGGGGATGGGGGAGGGTCTTTGTCCCTCCTTCAAATCGCTGCCAGTGCCGGGGGATACATTTAGCATTGCGCGGCCCCAGCAATGCACATTTCTAGTTTAACTATGACTTAGCAATGGTGGCCCAAAATGGGGCCGAAATCATTATGCTGAGGCATAGCAAATATTCCTTCATCAGCCTTCAGCTTTCTTTCTTTCCTGACTGAGTAGTCAGAAACACCAAACTCATACATTGTTTTTGGTACACTCACACTTGGTGGTGTCATAGTTAACATCTGAAGCTTCTTTTGTCTTGGGGAACTTGCAATTTTTTCCTTCATATTTTTCACCAGCTCATCTAGATCTGCACATTTTGTGCATTTTGTCTCTGATTGATCTAGTGACAAAGATTCCTGGTCCACATTCAGAGTTTTTGCAATCTTCTTGCAACTGAGATGATGCTTCTGACTATCAATCTTAAATATCATCATGCTCAGGCATTGCGTTTGTGAGAAAATCTATTTTGAATTATGTTGTATGTGAGCGCGAATTAGTATATTTAACAATTAGGGCCCATTTTTAGGGCACCATTTCAAGGTCATAGTCAAATTAGAGTGTACAAATGTAACATATTCTTCAAGTACTCATTGGAATCTATCAATATTGAAAATATCACTATCAGGCTTTGGGTTTGTGAGATAATAAATTTGGAAATATGTTTTAAAAGTCACATGTGAGTGCGAATTAGCATATTTTAACAATTTGGGCCCCTTTTGGGGGCACCATTTCAAGGTCATAGTCAAATCAGAGTGTACAAATGTGACATATTCTTCAAGTACTCATTGAAAGCTATCAATATTGAAAATATCACTATCAGGCTTTGGGTTTGTGAGACAATAAATTATGGAATATGCTCTAAAGGTCACACGTGACCATAAATTAGCATATTTTAAGTGTATAATTGTTTTTTGTTGACTTTGAGAAGCGATTTCAAGGTCATTCTCCTATAAAGCAAACTTACATTAGTATATTTTCTTTTAGTACCTATAACATACTACCAGCGCTGTTAATATCACTGTGCTTGGCCTTTTTATCTTGAAGAAATTAACATTTGAAATATGATCTTATGCCCATATTTCAATTTTCTTTGATTTTGATGCGTTTATGACCATTTTGGACAGTGTACATTTGCCATTGAACGGTCCGGACGCAAAATTTCTTTGGTAACTTGTTGAAATATAGGTAAATGCCTATCCATACACAAGAATTGGTGGTGTTCCGAGATTGGACTAAGGGTGATCCATGACCTTGAACTTGGCTTATTTTGAAAATATCCCAAATTTGAGGGCGCTCTTTAGCAAAACCGCTTGGACAAACGTTTTGATTTTTTTTAGGTTTGTTCAATTACTAAACGTGTTCAAATATACAAAATATTGGGTCCTAAGCTTATTTGATTTTGAAGTTATGAACCTCCAAACATACACTTGAAATCACAGATTTTACAGTTCACACCATTTTCGGTGACCTTGTACGCGAAAACGGAGAATTTGTGCCATGATTATTTTTTTTTGTAAAGGGCATAAAGTTCTCTCAATATCCAGACAATGAGCTCTCTGTGTGAAGAATTTTGGCTACAGTTGTCAATCAAAAATGCATAAATTTAATTAGCCCTATAGGTTTGTCCGTGAATTGGTTGCTAGGCAAGGCCATATCTTAGCAACCGTTTGACCTTGGGGCAAAATATTTTGGAGTTTTCCGTCAGACACTTGGGGGAACATTTGGTGCGAGTTTAAAGAAAATCAAAGGGGGTCGGGTGACAACTTGTCTGAAAATCCGTTGATTTGATGTGGATTGACCCATATACAAGTTAGATGTCGATGAGACCACACCACAATTAGTGGTCATATTGACCACTACGATATATGAATGCAAAAATAGTTGGTAGTTTCTGTCGCATGTACTAAAGGTATGGGGGGAAATAAGATAAATATTTTAAATACTTCCTTTCAAATTCAGCCCTTAAAAATGTCACTCCTATCTCAAATGGCTGTTAGGGAGAACTTTTGATATTTCCAGCAAAATCCAAAGTCAAAAGCATATCCAAAACCGAAGAAATCCCCGCCGATTTGTTTCGCGATCGCATGTTGTTTACATACCGCTGATGTCTTAGACTAATTTCGGCCAATAAAATTTCAGCCACGAAGAAAATCGGGATCGCAAGCGCACATCGATCTCTACGATCGCGCACACAGAAAATCGGGACTTTTCCGTGTACGCGATAGGGAGCAAATTTTTAACGACAAAATTCTTTTGGGGAGATGTCAGCGTCAGGCTTTTCTTACCTTGCACATGTATGTAGTCCATATATACTGTAAAAGTGGAAATTTTCACGCGAATAATTTTGCGCGCTCGGCTGAGTGAGGTGAATTTCAAAAGTTTTATTTTCGCTGATACGCTAGGCACATGGGCCAGAGAATACATAAGCAAAAATATTTGCATAATTTTATTTTTGTGCAAATTTCATGCTGCGCGAAATGCGCGAAAATTTCCACACCGCAAAATATTCCACGTTTACAGTACAAATTACACGTGCAAGGTAAGAAAAACCTGATCGTTGGACATACCAAGCCTGTAGAGCGAAGCTGCCTGAAAGAAAGACGGGAAACCAGTGAGGTTTTACCCTTTTAGCAGTATTTTTTTTTTGAAAGTTTTTTTTTGTTACTTTGTAATGTACTAGCGTACATATTGAGCACATTTTTTTGCTCAAATAAAAAATAGGATGGCCAAACTGGGCTGTGACATGGGGGCACTGTAAAAGTCCACAGTCAAAACACGTCTGATGTGCAAGGTTAATATATTAACCTCAAGTGTGAGTGACGTATAATAATAATAAACATTTTTATATAGCGCATGACAAATTGCATGTCTATATGGGCAGCCCTATATGTATGTCTGGATAAAATAGTACAAGGAGATCATATATGACGAAGGAATAAATGAGCATTTAAATACTTCATTTTCATCTTTGAAACCAAACAATATTAGCATAGTACATCTGAAAAGACCCTGAGTCAAATTATCTTGTAAAAACTTAGTCCTATTGTGCATTTATTTTGTTGTTTATTTTTAATTTTTAGAGCAGCAGTGACAGTTATTTGGAACCCTGCCTTTTCTCTTCATATGTTCCTTTCCCACAATGATTCCTTTTAACAAGAAATTATTTCAATCATTAACACACTTTTAATATTCTGTTTACAGATTTTCACCTATAAGAAAGATAGTTAACATCTCTTCAAGACTTCAAGCATGGCGTGGGTTTTGAAAGGTGCAGAAAACTTCCTCAACAACCTAGACCAGTCGGCATCACAGGCAATCGCAGGAAAAGATGAGATCAAAAGTTCTGGGCAGAGTCAGTTAATGCATCAAAGTCTTCCAGCAGATTCCCGACACTTCTCCTCGGCTGGTTCTTCTTCATCAGTTGGAGCTAGTCCAGTCACCTCGATGAACCTGTCAGCAACTGACCTAGCAGGCAGTGCAAATATGAAAAGAACTTCCAGTGAGAGTGCAATATCCTCATCACCCACACCTGGACAGCAGGCACAAAGAGCAAGGACTCCAACCTCAACAATGAGTAAAACAAAGAAAGAAGATGATGATGAAAAGCTCTTTGAGTTCCTGAATAGCCCTTCCACCTCTTCTCAAGAAAGAAGGAAGAAATCTAATGGGAATACAAGTGGACGTCATTCTAGACAGTCCAGTACATCCTCTAATATATCTATAAAGAGTGCTAGGACTGAGAGTAGCATTGCTACCAATGCTGGATTTGTGGTCATTCCTCATCAACAACAAGGTAACTTTTTTCACTGAAATGTTGTGTAATACAAAATTCTAATTTGAATTAATGTGCTTTCTTCCTGCCTTATGGTATATGTACCATGACACATAAAAACTGTAGCAAAATTATAATCTATTTATAATTTATAATTATTTTCCGGGGGGGGGGGGGGGGGGTGGTAATTCGAGGGATTGACAATTGCTGTATGTCATTTGCGGATGGCGATACTATATTACTTATGTTATGAGTTTTCCTATTGATCAGCTAATATGCTTTAGTCAAGAACTGGTCCAAAATGCTTCTGGAAAGTGTCTTAAAGGAGAATTAACACTATAATATAGATGTACTTATGTTCAAAGGTGCAATATATTCTTAATTATTGACCTGTATCACTTTAGAAATAAAATATCAGAAAAGGGTTTAAATCAAGACATTCTAGCACACGGTATCATCTGCTAATACTTCATGGGGGCTGCCATTTTCTTGATGACATGGAGTTGTACATGAACCATTGGAGACCGTTCCGGTCAGGAAGATATTTTTAATCCACAAGCTAAATTGCTTCTATTCATTATAAAAAAAAGCCCCATATATGATGTAAAATACATAACAGGTGTATACATTTATTTTAAAATTTGAAATATATAGATTTCTTTTTAAATTCGGTTTTGCTAACTAGAAATCGATTTCTTGGTCTTGCCTGGCAGAGCAGAACATAATTTATACAACATCATTCTGACTTTTGAAGTCCATTATCTCAAAGCAGGTGAATGCATAGTTTGTCACTATTTACGCTCGGGAAAGTCATCATCCATAAATTTGAATTAATTCGCTCCGTCATGTACGTCATAGTATCAAGAAAATAGATTGATATTTAATAAAATCGTAATTTTCGAAGAAATATAAAACACATTTTTGTTTTTAGAATATATGTATATATCTGTTAAATATTTTAAACCAGCCCCCTGGTATCGCTAAATATTTTAAATCTCAGATGGAATTTTGTATCGGGAAGAAAGACAATTTTGCATTCGGATTAAAAATATCTTTATGTACACATTAAGGAAATGGCAGCCCCCTGGTATCGCTAGCAGATGATAAATCTTGCTGAGAAAATCCTAATTTATACCCATCTTGTATATTTTAATGCAAAAATACGTAGGGCAACAAGAAGGAATAGATTACATATTTGAATATGAGCACATTTATATTTTGAGCTTAATTCTCCTTTAAACATTGTTTTTATGGGTATGCGGTTCGGAGGAAATGAAGATTAATTTTGTATCATGTCATACGTGGCTGTCACTGCAAATATGACAAGTCCCTCTCTTCATCTACAGTTGCATTTTACGCCTCTCTCTGTTAAGAAATTACGAATTTGTGGAACAGTTATCGTTTTAAAAATCCTCTTTCTCAGAATTATGACTGAAATGTAAACAAAATATTGGCAAACCTTGATGAATACTTTGTGTACCTGTAGAAAGTTGACGATCGTGCACAGATAGAAATGTATTGTAAGTGAAAAGACTGGAAGTTAACAACACAACCGAAAGCTGGACCCACTGCTCCCGCAGCATGCGTAAACCAATCAAAAGCAAGCATTTGTTGATGCCCTCTAGATCTATGGTTTTATTTATTGTTGATCCCTCGAATTGTCCTGGGGGGTAATGGTCTTGTGGGGGTAATTTTCCTGGGGTAATCGTCATGGTGGGGGGGGGGTAATTGTCAGGGGGTATCTGTCCAGAGAATCATTGTTCTGGAATTGTCTAGTTGATCATCTATTAGTGTTTAACATTATAACAGTTTTTTAAAGATGAAATTGTTTTTAAATTTTGTAAATCCAAATTCCAAGTATATTGAGCTAATTTTCCAACACTTGTTTAAAATAGTACAGTGCATGTATATCTGAATACATGTTTTACAATTCTGCCATCTTTTTTTTTTTTTATTCATTGGCTCCTCCGTCTTTGTATTATGTGTAATCCGATATATTAGTAACTATTGAGGAATTCATTGTCAACAAGCGGCAGGAGAGCCAAACCTAGTATACTTTTGGCTCGGTAAAATTTGATACCAGTGAAAATGATAATTTACATGTAGATAATGTTGCTAATTCAATTTTCAGGTTTATATGAATAGAGGGAATCAATGCAATGTAAGTAATCAAATTGCAAAGGCAGAGGTACATATTGCTACCAAAGTAAAACTGCTTTAGTTTGTTTCTTTGTTCCATTTTACATTTGGTGAACATATCTGTCATCTTATTGACACATTGGTACATGTCTTCCAAAATTATTTGCTATATTCAGAAGAGCATGCAGAATCCAGTGAGCCTAATAGTAATGACATCTCACCTGGTGAAGAACCAGCAGAGACAATAGCAGGACCACTCCTTGAAGATCCTCAATCACAACAACTCTCATCATTAGAACTAGAGAATAAGTTACTTCGTCAAGAGGTTTCTTCTCTCAATCATGAGATGACATCAGCCCTAGAACGCACCAAGAAGGCCACCAATGGTGAGTAATACAGGGAACTCTTCTTAGGCAGCCTAACCCAAATAACACAGCTCAGTACTGGAACAAGAGAATAAAATACTTTGTCAAGAGGTCTCTCTTTGAATCCATCCTGAAACGTATTGAGATTGTGCATTGTACAAAACATACTCAAGTAGCTTATAGTTTCCGTTTTTTTAGGTATTGGATATTTCCAACACATGTTTTTTTTCAAGAAGTCCACCACATATACTATTGACATAGTAAATATCCCATATAGAAGTCCACCATATATAATATTGACATAGTAAATATCCCTTTATATACCAGTAGTCAGTTCAATCAGACTGAATTAGTTAAACTGTTTCAATTTTACTGTGCGCATTCTTTGTTGTTAAAGTATTGTTAGATACTATTTGATCAATAAGATTTTAAGATTCAGATGATTTGTATAAGAGCTAATTCAAGTACTGTAAACGTGGAATATTTCGCGGTGTGGAAATTTTCGCGCATTTCGCGCAGCATGAAACGTGCGCGAAAATAAAAACACGCGAATATTTGTGTTTATGTATTCTTTTGCCCATGAGCCTAGCGCGTCGGCGAAATTAAAAACACGCGAAATTCACTTTACTCAGCCAAGCGCGAAAAATTAATCACGTGAAAATATCCACTTTTACAGTACACTAAACTGAGTAAATGAGTGTTAAATCTCATTGACCAGTTAGATGTATTAACAGATTTTACTGAACGTCTTGTATGTTTGGTATGCTCATTCACTTAACATATATTTTTTGAGCAATATTTAAATGCAATTTTAAAATAATCATTAGCTGCAAAGTTGTACTATGCACGGGCCTGTTTTTTTTTTGAAACACCAAACCTTGTCCTCAGAGTATGTTACCTGAAATCAGTATCTGAAACAAATTGCAATCATACAACCATGTTTGACAAATTTATTTGATTCTTTACATTTGTAGAATTAAATCAGCTTAAGGATGAGTTAAAACGGCGACAGACTCAAATCTCCAACTCTGATGCTGTGGTACGTCAGTTACGTCTTCATGAAGATGATTTGAATGAAGAGATCAATGCTAAGAATTCACAATTAGCTGTCCTTAGAGTGAGACTACAGGAAGCCGATCAAACCATTAAAACAAAGCAACAAGTTGTAGATACATTACAAGATGAGAAAGAAAGGTAAAGTCATACTTTTATGTTTCTTTGTAGAAGTCTTAGATCAGCCCCCGGATACATGTTGCCATATGATTGACGATGATTTTTTTTTATAGACTGGAGTCTTACGCATCTTTATAATAAATAAAATTTTGACCAATGGCGTCAAAAATCGCAGCAGCCAAAATGGACATTTCTCTCTTATATATTGTAGACAATGCAGAATTGTCAATACATGAGTATGTGAATAATTAATTATTTATTTCATGAGCTTATTCACTATAAGATGCCATTTACAGTGTATATGCCAAGTTTCAGAATTTTTTTTGTCACTCCATGGGTGAGATACGGGGGGGAATCCACCCTCTCCAGCTGCAAGATCACAAAAATAACCCAGCCTATGCTGAATTTCCACTTTTCTGAGGCAAAAAAGCATGTCAATGGAAAAAAGGAAGATGTTTTGAAAGTATCCCTAGGTGAATCTAAATACCATTGCATTATTGATGTTTTTAAGCAAAAATATTAACTGACTGAGACAGAAAAATGTGAAAAATTATCACATTCAAAGTTGTTAAAGAATTTAAGCTTAAATTGTTTTCTTTGTCGGGGGTGGGGTGGGGGTGGGGGTGGGTGGGGGGGGGGGCATGTTTGTTGTCTGGATACATGTATATGTGAGAAAACTGAGGCAATGTCGTGTCTTTCTTCTTACCGAGTATGGCTTCCATTAATATCTCTGTTTTTGTTTATGTGATACAGGATACTACGAGATCATAGTGATTCTAGTGGAATGCAAAGTCATGCATTGGATTCTATCAATGATAAACTCATGGAATCAGAACATGCATTGAAAAGAGAACAAGAATCTTACAGGTTAGCTCAAGTAAGTGCCATCGATATGATGTTGTTATTGTTTTATTTACTGTAAAATACCGTGTATAATTTAATTTCTGGTGAAAAAAACGCAAAAGTTAGGGTGCGCCTTATACACAGAAACAACAGGGATAAAGTGGAGCCATAGGAGATTTACGTCCATTTACGATATATCTGTTCAGCATATGAAAAGAAAGAAAGAAAGAAAGCTAATTGATGTTCAAATAAGTTTAAGTATTGCACAAAACTGATCTTTTGCCAAAATGATTGTTAGTCGGTAAAATCTCTTGATGACTTTCGTATTTCACTGAGGCTTTATTTTTTATAAAATTAAGCTTCTTTATTTGCTATGAATTTTTTCTTAAATTATAAAAAATTACCCTATTTTGTTGAAAGTATGTATTCAGATGTAGTCTGTAAAACAATTTCATATGATTGCTTACAAATCATAATCGATCATGAGGTTTTTTTTTAATTAAAAATTAGAATTTTGAAATAAAATTCTAGCAAATTATGAAATTACCAAAAATATTATTTCAATTCTTTTTTGCACCTTTTAAGGCTCTTTTGATCACATTTTCTAAATCAACACTGCTAAAATTTTGGGCATTATATTTAAGATATTTAGAGCTTGAAAAAATATTTTTCTAATATCAGAATTTATTTTTGAAAAATTATAAAAATGATTTCATGCTGTAGAAAGTATAGAAATTATTTTAATGTTAAAGCAATTTTCATTTCTTTTATCTTCATTTTTTATTCTCTCTCTGATTCTGTTGTCTTATTTTTTCTTTATGCTTTTAATATTGTTCAAGGGAAAATATTTTTCTCCTTTTTATGTGAAGATTATTTAATCATTAACCATATCTAAAAGTAGAAAAATAATAAAATATTTTTCTAGCTATCATCAATTATTTGAAGCTAGAAATGTTAATTTCTGCAGTATTCCCACATTTTTTTTCTGAAAAAATTCCAAAGTCGGGGATGCGCCTTACATGTCTATAAGAGTGCGCCTTACACACAGTATTTTACTGTATCATACATGTGGATATGCTCATTTTGGTTAGCAGTTACGTTTACAGCCTATCAGTTATTTTTTACTTGCTAAAAAGTATTCATCAACCCAGTGGTAACTCCTGCTGTTTGGACTAAGTTAACAGCTTGTATATTTGGAAAATAAAGCATTTACATGTACATGTAACATTAAGCTTATTCTCAAGTAAGATAGCTAATACTGTATTCAACAATGAAACAAAGTATCAAGATGTCAGTAGTCAACTCTTCATAGTATATTTTTGTCCTATCCCAGGCACATACCGTATGCATACATGTATGTTCCTTGCAGCATATTAAAGAATAGATGCATTTCTTATGATTCAGAAATCAGCAATAACCTTGGTACTACTTTTTATGGTCTCAAAATGTGATGTGTATTGGGACCCCATCAAAGACCAACTATTGCTAAATGGACTAACTAATCGGTAAATACAGGAAAATATAACAACTCAACACACATGTACATGTTCAAGCATCATGAAAAAGTGGATACTTAGATGGAGGTGGTATTTTAATTTGTTAAGAAATTTTTTACTTACTTCCGATTCATTTTTACATATCATGAAATAGCATTAAGGCTTTAAAGCATAATCAGGCAGTGAAAAAATGAGGCTGGCTACATTCAATGAGAATGTTCAAGGCCATGGAAAATTGCTCCGTTCTTTTTTTGGGAATTATTGACCATGATTTCTGAATAGTCATATTGAGTGCAGTGTTTTGTTTTGAATGATATGAAGACTGTCATTTATACAGGACTGGTATATTTCAACTTCAGAATGCTTTACATCTTGGTCTTTGTATCACTGTTTAGACAGAATTTATGGAAAGACAAGGCAAGATCGAAATGGAGCAACGAACTTTAGCTGAGTCCTTATCAGCAACTCAGAAGAAACTTACTGAAGAAAAAGGTAATTTCTTTTGTGATGTCATTTTAATGCACTCTATGTTCCTACCTACACAATATTTCTATGTGTTTCCTGTATTTGGATCTCAGAGGATTGATTTGATTGGCCCACCCCACATTTACGAATTTGTTGAATGTGCTGAAACAACTATCACCAAATAAACAAAACTGTAAACAAACACAAAATCATCAAGGGGATATCTGTATTCTACATGTAAAGGCTTGAAGTCCAGCATCTGAAATATTCCCAACAACATGGGCAGGGAGGGTGTTCCATAGGCGGTTACCATTGTCATCATATACCAAGACAAGTACGATTATGTGTGCTTAAATGGGATGTGTGACTGTGAGCATATATATTAGTTGAGAGATGGTCATAGGAGATAAAATTAATGCATAGAAATGATGAACAATAAATGTTACCTGTATCAAATCTATTTATCAATGCTTTTAAATCTGATTCTCTACTAAGTTTGAATATAGTGAAAATTCCTCACATTCATGTGGTTTATGTTTTGAATGTTTCCACATTCTTCCACTTTCCAGTCCATTCCAAAGAGCTGTCAGAACAACTGAGAATATTAAAGAACGGTGCTGAAGAAGCCAAACAGGAGCTAGCAGACTACAAACAAAAGGCTACAAGAATTCTTCAGGTCAGTTTGATGGAATACTGCTTGATGAAGAATACTGAATAAAGACATACAGAAACTTTTACCTTTCAATCATCAGAGGAAATGGAAAGACTTGAACTAGAAAGCACAAACTAAAAAGTATAACAAGAGCTAGAAACAAAGCATGTAAAAACAAAAATGTTCTGATTGGCTTCTAGGTTGTTAATGGGGGTTTGGTGTATGTCCTTTAATCTGAATATTTATGCCAAAGTGATGGAATGTTTATGTATTATGCTTTAGCTGGAACATTCACACTATTCTAACATACTCCTTCTGTCTCCATATATAGAAGTATGGAATTCTACTGTATCTACAACCACTACAACAAGCATTGATATCTCTTTTTTAATTGTCTGAAGTAAAATAATGGGATTTAGCAGTTAGGATTTGTGTAGTAATGCGGTAATTTCCTCCATGGTTGTAGTATTTTGGTATAAGTAATTTGATTTGATAACCCTGAATCTCTTGATATTCAGTCCAAGGACAAGTTGATTACTAGTCTGAAAGAAGGAGCAGAGGGCATGGAAGGATCAACTGCTGTGTCATATGAACTAGAGGAAATCAAGAATGAGAGAGACATGCTAAGAGAAGAACTACAACAAACTAACATCAAGATAGAACAACTAAAAATGGATCTTCAGGTAAAATAAAACCATATTTCATTCCAGTTTACTGAAGGGCATGTCTTAATATCAGTTTGATGTCTTCGTAAATAATATAATGATTGAAAATGGCTTATATTGATAATTAAGATTATTAGACTGAAATCTACTTTATGAGAAGTAATCAATAAAAAGGTGATGAATTTTGTCAAATTGATTGCATAGAGCAAGACCCATTTATGAGCATTTGTGCTTTGGCTTGAACTTTTTCCATCTTTGCTGACATAATGTGTTTGTTCAGGAGGTAGAATCCCTGCAGCAGATGGAGTCAGAAAGCTTGCAGGAGCAGTTGAGAGATCTAGAAGATCAAGTGAGTCAAGGTCGTCAGAGTCTTAGAGAGACAGAGGCTGACTTGGCAAGAAAGTCTGAAGAACTAAGATACTCAGAAGAAGAGATGCATAGACAAAGACTTGATCTTCAGGCTAAGATAAAGGACAGAGAGGATGAAATCCACAGATTACGAAACCAGGTACACAATACATTCTGTGGATTATATTTAATCTTTGTATTGGTATTTATGACCCTTAATAGATTCACTGATCAGATAAGGAGGTCAGAGACACGTACATTAGAATGCTCGGTTAGATAGAAATATTACATTTCGGTGTCACTAAAACACCCTTGAAGAAGAGACTTAGATGCATTGTAATTAGGAGAATGATGCAACTCCTAATTACAATGCAATAAATGGAAATAAATGAAATGAAATGAAAATGAAATGAACTTATGCTTTGGTCACAAATCAGAGCGGTGACCGACTGATTTGTAGCCTGCACGGGTGCTGCTTGAATTTAGGCATCGCCCAATGATTTTTGAGCGGGCTGTAAAATCCCAGCGATGCCTTGGCGGAGCCCTGTCGATTTCCCGTCGGTTGCCAGTCGATTGTAGGTAAAAACTGGGCGAAATCGAGGGAGCTTCTCTGCGCGGTGCCGGGCAGTGACCGACTGATGATCCATCGATTCCTGGGCGGCGACTGGTCGGCAGCCTTTGATGTAGCAGCTTCGATTTTTTACCTAAATCGCTTGACGGCGATCGCTCGATCTGGACGGTGCCAGTGTGGCGACCGCCCGGGCAGGCGCCCCAGACTGGGCGATGCCCTAAAAACCAGCGGTGCACAGGCGGCTGCTGCTCGGTGCCCAGGTGAAATAGGCTAAAAACTCGCCGCCCGGCTGCCAAACGGGCTATTTTTCGGGGTTGTGACCATAGCTTAAAGTGATTTGGTAACTTTGTAGAGGCTTGATAATAATATGAGCTGCCTGGCCTTACATGCTATCGGTGTATGTAATATGACGTAAAAATGAATCCCAGGGGGAAAAAAGCACTTCAAAATCATCATATCCTTCACAAAAGTAAACATATGCAAGTGACTGGAAATGCCAGACTCATTTCCCCCCATAGAATCAGTGTTAGCCTAAAGTGTATGGCCATACGCTTTCGTAAATGGGAGTATTCAGTCATAGATATCTTAATAATAGCATTATATATTTGAAAACCTTTCTATGCCTGGCTGTTTATTTATCCTTCTGAACATCATTATACAAGACAGATATCAAATTCAACAATTTATTGAATCAAGCCTCCACAAAGTTACCGAATCCCTTTAAGTCTCTAAAGCAGTGGTCTTGGAGAACTTTGTTAGAATCTGATTGATTGTGTCTGTGCCCTTGAGAAAGTTCCTTTTCTGTCGTATGTTCGATGGACAAAGACTCATAGGTCATGGTTGCTAAGGTTACTTTTTTGACATAGTACAACATTAAACCTTTGTAAAATCCAATGATAAAATATAAATGTCAATGTAGATAGGTGTCTTTACATAGGTATTGCCTCATTTATGAATTCATTTAGAAATGAGGTAACATGGTTTCCTATAAAAATCCTAATTTACAGTTGTAAATTCAAATGTTTTGATTTTTTTGTCAGTTGAAAACGAAGAGCATGAGTAGTTCCTCTGAGACTGAACTTGAGGGCCGTCTTCATGCGCTGACTGAAAGCCTTATTCAGAAGCAGACAATGTTAGAGACTCTTAGCAGTGAGAAAAACTCACTTGGACTACAGCTTGAAAGGTTACAGGTATGTAGGAACAATAGATGAACCAGTTTACTCTGGGATTATTTGTCAAATAATTGTATGTCCATGTAGTTGCAACAATCAGCACACGCAGATCCAAGATTTTGTAAAAAAAAAGTTTATCTTATCAGTTCTAAGGGGGGGGGGGGGGGGCACAATTTTTAAAAAGGGAGTAAAATATAAACTTTTCTTTCAAAGGGGGGGGGGGCACAAAGTTAATGCTGGAGTATCACTTGGATATGCAGATTTCCATGCATTTTCACTAAGATAAACTGCAATACATTTTGAGAGCAACATGGCTAAAGAAAACAACGAAGCAGTATCAATGTTACATGAATCTGCATAAATATGGGGAGTAGTTCCGATGAACTAGCAGAGTATTCTGCTCATCGTATTATTATTGTAGTAGTGCAAGTGGTTCAGCAGAATAGGCCAATGTATTAAAGCAGAATTCAATTCAGTGACAGGCAGGTGAAAAGCTATATTTAAAGGTGAGAATAATTTACTTTTAATTTAGTCAATAGTATAACATGTATGCAAATGTAACCCGAGAACATGAATTTGCGTGTTTGGGGGTCAATATTTTGACTTAAATTATGCCGCGCCCCATATTCTGAATTTTCATCAAAAATTCAGAATTTTGAGGGAAAGTATACTGAATTCAGAACATCAAACATTGGGGGGACTGTCAGAAGTATATTTTGGGCATTTATTTATTTTTTTTTTTCAGAGGCAGTATCAGGAAGTACAAGCTACAGCAAGAGTCACACCAACACATACTGTGAACATAGGATCTTATGAAGAAGAGGAAGGTATGTTGAATTGAACGATTCAATGTTCCTTTAATTTTGAGCGTTTCTACGACACATTCTTCAGCAACGATTGCTCTGTCATTTACTGCTGTATTTGTAAACAAGCCTTTTTTGTGTTAAAAGAACAAAAATTACATCTGGCAAATTCCTACTATAAAAGAATAGAATATATCATAAAGAAAGTAAATGTGAGAAAATTACAATGCCCCGACCGGGACCCTGGATTATATGACCAGTGCTCTACCAACTGAGCTATCCGGGCTCCCGTCGAAGCAAAGTAACAATCTCACATATAGCCATGGCTATATGTGAGATTGTTACTTGGTTCGACGGGGCATTGTAATTTTCTCACATTTACTTTCTTTATGATATATTCAATTTACTTCAATCCTATCAATTATGATATTTAATTATAAAAGAATAGTTCTGTCACCATTTTCTTGATTATTTCACTATCCATTGCACTTTGAATTGATTTGTTTGAATTTTGTAACTGATCATATGGAAGTCATATCATGTTGGATGTACACTGTTGAATAATATGATCAGGTCTTGAGATGGCTTTAGGAAGGGTCAGCCAGATCGATTGCAGTTGTACATGGTCTTCTGCATGTTCCATGTCTGAAGTCTGGCAACCATTGCTAGTTCTTCACCTTAGCTTGGCTGATCAACTCATTTTGGATTTCAAATGTAAAAACCTGTTGGTAAATTGCTGTTTATATGGTGGTTGGTCAAAGTTGGTATGTTTTTATTTTTTAATGGCAGGTACTAGACAAAGGTTACCACTATTCATGCAGGAGACTCCCTCAGATGGTGGAATGACAAGGAAAGTGAAGCGAGCAGCCAGCACTATTGATAAGTTCAGCATCAGACTGGGTGTCTTTCTCAGGAGGTATCCCATTGCCAGGCTCTTTGTCATTTGTTATATGGTGAGTTATATTTCATTGAAATCCCCATTGTCATAGGTTATATGGTAAGTTACATGTATAGCCAATTGAAAACCTGCTTGTCATCTGTAGTGAGTTATACCCCATTGTAGGTCTATTGGTATCTAGTCTCATTTATTTAAGAAGGTTTATAATAAATCTCTGCCAAATACTTGGCTATGTACAGTAACATTAGATCAAGAAAATGAATTCGGTGTCCATGAAAAGACCAACATTGCGGTTAAAATTGAACATGTTCACAATGTAACAATGAGTTGGTATGCTCCCCTTGGAGTGGATAGTGTGTATTATAATGGTGTAGTTTCATTAAATCCAGTGTCAGGGACGCTAATATGCAAAAATGCTCTGATCAGCAGTAAGATAAGCAGTGCAAAAAACAGATTTAAAAAAAACAACAAAAAATAGTCCTCATTATTGGTATTGGGAGGAATGCTAATTTTGTTTTGTTTATATTTTTTTGGTACTAGTTCTTGCTCCATCTGTGGGTGATGATCGTTCTATTGACTTACACACCAGAGATCCATGGGAAGGATTTCCATGATGTTCATCCCAAAGCTCCTTGACCTAACTTCAGAGGGTTATTGCTTCTCATCTGCTCCATAAGGCTGATATAAGTGTGGAGTCGTATTCCTAATGGGATTGCATCCTGCGAAGATGTTGATCCATGGGAAGGATTTCCATGATGTTCATCCCAAAGCTCCTTGACCTAACTTCAGAGGGTTATTGCTTCTCATCTGCTCCATAAGGCTGATGTAAGTGTGGAGTTGTATTCCTAATGGGATTGCATCGTGCAAAGATGGACCTTCTTCAAGCACACCTAAAAAAATCAAATGCTATATCTTGAGATAGACAGTCAACTGGTACAGTACACATATTCTACTAAAGCCTTGTTCCTAAATGAGGCAGCTAACTGCAAAAGCCTTGCATATTCTCTCTGTTTTTGTAAACAGATAAATGACACATACCATGTGATGTATCTCATTTCTATTTGCCTCTCTGCATTTTTAAAGGACAGTTTGCCACTAAATGTGGAAACGGGGCTTCTACTCAATGCTTTTTTGTTTGGTTGCATTCTACTGCTCAATAGACCTGCAGTTAGGATTGTCATCAACTCTCAGTGCATAGTACACCTTTGTAGATGATTTGTAGTTTTTTTAAGGTGCAAAAATGTTTCCACATAATTCATCAAGTTAACAAAAATTCTGTCCAAGTTTTGCCTTATTTTATCAAATATGGTTTCTTCTTCTTTAGCAGGTCAATCATGTGATTTGTACATGAACAAGAAGTGTCTTCTAAAATCTATAGTACGCCGAAATCGAACAATATACCGGAAACTAAAGGAACAAAGCGCGCAAAATATTAAACAGATTTTGATTGGCTGCCTGAACATAACGGGAAATTAGGCTTATTGCCAGCCGTTATGTTCAGGCAGCCAATCAAAAATTTGTTCCTTTAGTTTCTGGTAGTTTCCGGTATATTGTTCGATTTCGGCTTTCTGTTCATTCTTGCATTATATACTCCGATGAGTGCAAGATGAAAAGCTTCAGAAAATCTATAGTGTTTATTACTTCGAGTTGTGCTATTGTAATCTGTTTGATCAAACGTGTTTAAGATGTTTCTGCGGTAAATTGTTTCTGTTAGTCGTTGTGTTTTCGTAGAATGAGGGAGGTTTTTTGTTTGCTTTTGAGGACAATACTTTCTATTTGATATTGATTTTATTCTTGCCATAATCAGTAACTGTATCTCAAGAAATACATTTATTTATTCCATTTTAGAATAAGAAATCTTGCATAAATTGCTTTTTGGTTAGCATGAGAAAAAAGTGGAATTATTTGAGGCCTTTGTTAGAATAGTCATACCTGTAAATATATATATATTTTCTAGAATTTGTGTGTAGTACCAGTGATTTTTTTTAACAGCCTTATATTTTTTTTCTTATTCATGTCATCTATGTGATAGATAGGCAAGTCTTGACAAATTTCAAGATATAACCAAAACAATAATAAAAGTACATTTTGTTATAAACAACTTATGATCAGAGGAAAAGCCCACAAATTAACATGACACTTCTGCACTGTACAGTTCTTGATCATTACAAGAATTTTCTGGAGTATATTATAAAAGAGGAAGTTTTGACTGTTCGGATAGAGATTTTCTGTATTAGTATGGTACATTGTGTATCAAGGAGATAATACAGTGATTTCAAATCTAGTTTCAAGATTCAACATTCAAGATATTTTATTTAACCATAAAAAAAACACCAAATAATCATACGGTATACAAATGGAATATGGTAAGGACCAATAGAAAAGCAAAAATTCTGTTATGCGTTACTTTATCAAATATGTTTTCTTATTCTTTTGCAGGTCAATCATGTGTTTATTACATGAACAGGAAGTGTCTTCTAAAATCTATAGTGTTTATTTACTTCAAGTTGTTGGTTATATTCTAAAGGAGGTTTAAATATATTTAATTCCTGTACTAGTATTTTATTTAATTATAGCAACCATAAATTATCTCATGTATTTGGTTAAGATCATTGTGCACCTATTCTGATGAGAGCTGTAAATACTAATGCCAGATGAATGTAGAAAGCAAAGAAATATAGCAGCTCCTTTTTCACACACTGAATGATCATAATTTTCCTTGAAAATTATTTTTTCCCAAGACATTTAAAATGGATGTATTCACTGTTGGACCACATTCAAGATTATGTATAATGCTAGTTCATGTTTAAGGTAAACATGATTGTAAGACTCTTAGTATTTTTTTTTTTTATGCCTCCGCCCACCGTAGGTGGTGCCGGAAGCATTATGTTTACGGGTTGTCCGTCTGTCCCCTTTCCGTTCTCGCGATAACTTGAAAACCGTTTTTTGGATCAGTTTGTAACTTGGCACATGTATGCATATGGGAGGGACGATGTACTGACTAGATTTTGGGGTCTCAAGGTCAAAGGTCAAAGGTCACAGAGGTCATTATGTACATAAAAATGGTTCGTTCTCGCAATAGCTTCAGAACTGTTTGACGTATCAGCTTCTAACTTGGTCCATGTATGCATATGTGAGGGACGATGAACTGATTAGATTTTAGGGTCTCAAGGTCAAAGTTCAAAGGTCATAGAGGTCATTATATACATAAAAATGGTTTGTGATGTATGGAGTCTAGGCCTACCTATTTTAGAAATTTCAAGGGGACAGTGGTCTATTTGCTATAAAATATCAATTTCCTTGGTGTATTTGATGATTGTAAGTCATCAATGGTAAGTTTTTTATTTGTACGGGATGAAAATGAAATGATTTGTAATTTTGTTGGACCAATCCTTTTTAGAGGGTACATGTATGCCATACATGTCCAATTAGGTGATGGTGGAGGCATAAATTCCGACCGTGCGCGGTCGAAGATTCATCTAGTATAATCTGCCGTCAGAAGTAGAGGTGTGTTTAATTCTCATCTGTGATCCCCAAATCCAATGTTCAGTCAGAAAAAGCATTTTCCTTTCAAACCATTCATCATTTGGGCAGATGGGTGGAAATATTCTTATACTACCAGATGGAGAAAGAAAAGACTGCTGATAGCTCATAAACGAAACTAATATCAAGCTGAACTTTGCACTTTGTAGACTTAGATATTATTGAGGGTCATTTTTATGAGATTTACATTTCTTGACGAATCAATACCATGAAATCTGTGTATATTAGTGATAAATTCAGAACACAGCAATATCTTAGGTATCACCCCTGCCAGGCAACAGCATCGTGAATTATAAATGGAACTGAGTAGTAAAAGATGTTCTAGAATGACAGGGTACAATATACAGTCATGGAAAATATTATTAGACCAAGAATGGTTACTGAAAGTGTTATTTTCCTGGTAAGAACGAAATAAAATATAAAAGCAAGGTATAATTGCTGGAATTTGTTATTCATTCAATGAAATACACAGACAAATCATTTTGATTAGTTCGAATGCATATTATAGTACCTTTTACAGAAGCTTGGTCTAATAATTTTTTCCAGTGCTGTATAGTATGTAGAATTTGAAAGGGAGATCTTGTATGATGTATGTATACCTTGCATTGTGTACTTCTGGTAAAGTTAGGGTGAATAGTTTTTGGGACCTCATGTACCCTATTCCAGATTTGTTTGCATAAAACTAATGCTAGATTTAAGCTCTGCATCAGTGTAGTTTTTAGCAGAGCAACAACAGACCTTTGTCTAAGTTGCTTTACCAAGCCCCAAACCCCCTCCCCTCCCTGAGGCCAAACTTATATCTAGCAATCCAGCATCGATTTTAACTTTTGAAATTGACTGAATAGATTGGAACGTTTTTAAGCCTTGATGAGTTTCTCTTGTACTTGTGGGAGACTTATTTCTTTTAAAATGGTCAAATGTGCAAAAATGAAAATAAAAATAAAGATAAATACATGTAGATAAATTGTGATTGCATTTAAATGACTGTAGAAGACGTTAAGAATTTGCTTGTTGAAATTATGACAAATTATCTATTGCTGTATTATTATAAACTGAAATTTAGTTATTTTTATTGCATAACCATCTGCTTCTATACATAGTGCATATGTACAGTATATAAATAAAGAGATGAAGAAAGAAATATGAATTGAATGCATTCCTTCATGAATTTATTGATGTTTTAAAATGATTACAATATGTAATACATCGTATCATTCATGTTACAATACAAGACAAATTTCATTTCAATTAACTTCAGTGATAAATGTAAAAGTAGCACAGATACGAGAATATAACTGACACTTATTGTGACTTTTGAGGAACATACAATGTATGATTTTTTATTCCTTTCAATTGCACAGTTGTACCGATACATTGTTCATTGGGATATTAGGATATAGGATATACCTTTTAAAGAATGTGAAGATCAAACTTTTCAAACTGAAATCTTGAATTTTTTTCCCTCCATCTAATAAAATATTGTAACATCTGATCAGTTCTCATGGTGTGGATACTACATAAACAGCATAAAAAGAGATCGGTCTTTCAAAGTTCTTCATCATAATAGCTTCATATATATTCAATTCTTATCAAAGCCATCTACAAGTATGTTTATGATTATGTCTTCTAATGACTATATACAGTTTTATTTGTACATGTTCTTATAAAATTGACAGGTAACATAGATAATGTAACACAATACATGCATAACACTTGCACATGATCCAAATGACACTTGGAATGAATAGATACACATTGACATTCTAACAAAATAATTCTACAAATTCTACCAAACGGGTATTCATATATATATCAAGTTGAGATATTATAACTGGCTTATTCTCATATCATTTCTATCAAGCCGACGGCTTTGAAAATTAGATTACTTTGCAACGTTCTAGGATGATAAAATGTATGTTGTTATAACATTTGTGAAAACAACCTTAATTTTTGGGAGAATCCAACAGTCCTGCCTTCAAATTGTAATGTGTTCTGAAAATCTTTTGTTTTAAATTATGTTTTCATTCATATGTCAAAATACATTATCCTGGACATCATGGCTTACTTTTCATGTTTGATTAAGTGAGCTTCATAAAATAGACTGCAGACGGGGACAGCCGAGTCACTGAAGAAATAAAACACATTCCTTATCCTACCAAGGGCCTGTTGCACAAAACTTGCGTTTAATCGCAACTCCTAAAAATCAAACGCAAGTCCTTAATGCGCGCTTCTGACTGGCTGAAAATAAAGTTGCGTTTGATTTTCCCTGAGTTGGGTTCAAACACAAGTTTTGTGCAACGGGCCTAAGTCTCAAGAAATTGTGAAATTCTGCTTATTGGACCTTAAAGGCCAAGTCCACCCTAACAAAAAGTTGATTTGAATAAATAGAGAAAAATCCAACAAGCATAACACTGAAAATTTCATCAAAATAGGATGTAAAATAAGAAAGTTATGGTATTTTAAAGTTTCGCTTAATTTCGCAAAACAGTTAAATGCACATCCCGCTCAGTATGCAAATGAGGGAACCAGTGACGTCACCCACTCACTATTTCTTTTGTATTTCATTACATGAAATACAAAATATTTTAATTTTTCCTTGTTATAATGTGAAACAAGGTTTGATTCCTCACTGAACATGTGTAACTGCCATTGTTGCAACCTATACACAATTCAATGAGAGCTTCCTAACTCTGAAATCTGCAGAAATAAAAATATTCTATATTTCACATAATAAAATACAAAAGAAATAGTGAGTGGGTGACGTCACTGGTTCCCTCATTTGCATACTGAGCAGGATGTGCATATAACTGTTTTGCGAAATTAAGCGAAACTTTAAAATACCAGAACTTTCTTATTTTACATCCTATTTTGATGAAATTTTCAGTGTTATGCTCGTTGGATTTTTCTCTTTTTAATAAAATCAACTTTTTGTTAGGGTGGACTTGGCCTTTAAAGATTTGTTTAACACTTTTTTTCTTTCTCAAATGACAGAACAAAAACTACCTGGTATTGTTTATTTTCTGCTATCACAAGTTGTCTATTTCTAATATAAAATATACTGGATACATTTTCTGATAAATTCAACTGGCAACTAATTCAACAGGATTCTTTCAAAGTAACCCAACATGTGTGTGTACAGAGATGTATGTAAGTTTTTATGCACATAGCTTATTATATTATATTATATTATATTATATTATTATAATCACAACTATTTAGAAAAAATAAATACCAAAGCTTATACCAAACCTACACCCAAAGTACATGAAGAAATATAAATGCATATATGAGTTGTAACATGTACCGGTACTGATATAATCTTTCACAAAGAATAGAAAAGAAAAGAAAAGAAAAACACCCTGGAGAGTAATTCTTCATCATCAATCAACCTATGAATACAGGTATGGAACTGTTGCTTCTATCTTATTACCTTAACTTACATAATATCATGTTTTTGTGAACTCATCAAACCATATCGTCAGTTTGGAGCCATAAGGGCGTTAACTCATAATACTTGAACACAGAGTTAATGCCCTTCTGGTTCCAAGCAGATATTGTACCAAAATAAAGGGTCAATCAACGGCTAGCTGGAGCAAGAACATAATTATTTCTAGAAATACTCCAACTTTTTAATGCCAGAATCTATTCAGAATCTATTCAGAATGATCTGACTGCCACGTCATACCATTACCTCTGGTTTCGTACGATTGAAAATAATTATATCCTGTATCATCTAATGTTGGAGCATTAGTCCAGAGCAATATAGTAAAGAAAATATCCACTATGAATAACTCAAACTGTATCAAAATTAATCACTCTTAGTAACATTACAGGCAAATCCTACTTTCTGCTGTTTTGCAATGGCTTGGCCCTCGACAGATACATTGGGATACACTATGAACACGATGACAAAGAGAGCGGACAAAATATACAGCTCCTCATTGTACCCTCCACAATTGTTCTGGTAGAAAAAAGAAAGTCCCTTCATTACTATTATGTGAAATAAGTAGAACAGATGAATATGCATGTGACACCTGTTCTACATATTTTTACATAATAGCAATGAAGGGATGTTCTTTTGTCTACCAGGGCAATTGTGGAAGGTACAATGAGCTGAATGTTTTGTCCGCTTCTTTGTTCGCCATGTTCATAGTGATATTTAATGATAATTCATATTTATTGAAATCAGAATCTTCATCACAGAACTACTAATTACCACAAAGTATATATTTAATATATACCAATAAGATTATATTGTACCATCATGAGTCGTCTACTAAAATTAAAGAAGAATATCAGTGAGAATGAAATACAAAAGAAGACATCAATGTACATGTATTGTAAAATACCAGGATAATAAATTTAGTTCATGTAACCTTGGACAAAATATATATCACATTAATATGCACTGAATATATTCAACTAAACTAATTTATTGACAATAAAAAACACTGCAAGAATCAAATATTTTGGGCCGTATTCACCAAGAAAACAATGTTGGCAAGACTTTTAAGTAGACAGATCTTACCTTGATATGAAATCAATAAGCCATACACTTACCATCCAGTTGTCCAATTCTTTCTTAATCGATATACTTGGATAAAAAGAAGTGTTTGACCATGTCATTTCAATGACAATACAAGTGAGAATACTGAAGAGACAGTGTATATACTTCAACATACATTGAAACTGCATTTCAAGAAGCTTTTATTGGACATCATGTACATAATCACTTGCAAAATACACTCATCAGGGAACATGTACAATAATACAATGCAATACGATAGGCAAAGAACGGCAACAGACAAATCCGTGATAAACAAAAGCAACAATACAAAACCTTTATCATTCCAAAATTACTGTAAAGGTAAAATGTGTCCATGTAAAAACAAATCATTTAAACCCTTTGTCCCTTAAAACAATTATACATCTTACTCTTTATGCTATCCAATCCCCCTCTCCACCTTATTATACTTGTTTTGCTTTGTTAGAGTGAATAAAATCTTATCTTATCTTATCTCACATGTATTTTCTTGACAAGCCAGTATTTCTGATATTCTTCATTTCCTTTTTTCAAACTTATCTCTTCTCACCAGAATAATTTAAAAAAGGAAAGGTGTATTTGTAACCATGTTAGTCATACAGATTATCGCTTATTCAATTTGAAAGGATATGTAATGCTATGTATCCATAATCAAAATTGTACATTACTGTATATTATTGCAATTCTTTTTACCACAAAGACGTCTCTTTTTACCAATAAACCATTATCTATTCAATACATTGCCTCTTAAATGACAAGCTCTGTAATACCTGTTTGTCTGAAATACATATACTATATGGGTAACTTGGAGATGGACTAGGGGAGGGAGGTATACATGTAAACCAAAATCATTTGAGCTCCTCTTTTTTTCATCCCCAAGTCCTAAAACAAACATCGTGATTAATTGTCAATGTTCATACATTTGGCATAATATTTTCATGATATATATTTAATATATACATACATACAGATGAAGAGAAGAGAAGTGAATGATTGCAGCAAACAAGCTCAATTGTACATGCATGGTTAATATGATGTCTTATTTGCCTCAGACTATTCATTCTAGATGACATGAATTCACCGTAGGTCAGGATCGCTGCTGATGCTCTTCTTAATCCTCAACAAAATTGTAGTGAGCCATTGGTCCAAACGAGAAATAGAATCATACTCTTTCACCTGAAATACATACATGAATTACAAGAAAAAGAGGCACATAAAAAGATTTTGAAAATCTGAGAAATGTAA
The DNA here is from genome assembly GCA_025617745.1 of Heliocidaris erythrogramma. Classification (NCBI taxonomy): domain Eukaryota; kingdom Metazoa; phylum Echinodermata; class Echinoidea; order Camarodonta; family Echinometridae; genus Heliocidaris; species Heliocidaris erythrogramma. Next base: position 1,236,746 of record CM046855.1, read on the forward strand.
ACAAAAAAATTCAAGCCTGTATGATTGATTTGCTTATTGAATAAGTAAATTCACTAGATAAAGGGAATAATATTCCCTTTATCTAGTTTACAAGCAACCCATAATTCTAAATATTTGCTCATTCAATTTCTTTTTAAGTAAAGTCGCAAGCAAGTATGAGGTGAAAGATATTTCACAAAGAGTTCTGATTGATCCAAATTGAGATGAGATTAATATTAATCATAGCTCTGTACATAACAGATTTCTAAGCCATTATAATCATGTGATTGATTTGCTGACTTGCAAATAATAATAATAATAATAATAATAATAATAATAATAATAATAATAATAATAATAATAATAATAATAATAATAATAATAATAATAATAATAATAATAATAATAATAATAATAATAATAATAATAATAATAATAATAATAATAATTAATAATAATAATAATAATAATAATAATAATAATAATAATAATAATAATAATAATAATAATAATAATTATTATTATTATTATTATTATTATTATTATTATTATTATTATTATTATTATTATTATTATTATTATTATTATTATTATTATTATTATTATTATTATTATTATTATTATTATTATTATTATTATTTATTATTATTATTATTATTCAGATAATTCAATCTATATAAGATGGGGCCCTGGGCTGATATTCAATTCAAAACACACCTTAAGTAAGCATCTTACTTTATAACATTTGGCTTGGCTAAGTACAATGGCACTTATGCCCTTGAGCAAGGCATTTTATTTACATTGCTCCTCTCCACACAAGTGTTAAATGGGTACCCGGGAGGATGCAAACGTCATTGTGGATGGATTAGCATGTGCGCGTTTGGAAACAGGCGACTGGCTGGAATGCTCCCCAGAGGAGTGGAGAATGTGCACTGTAATGTGCAGAATCGCAACTGAATCCAGTGACCGGGGTAATAATGCTATAAGCGCTTTGGTCGGTTACATTGTAACTGGTAAGGCGCTATAAAAGAAACGGCTATTATTATTATTATCGTATTCAGATAAAGTTCGAATATATCTACTTTACTTTAGCACGCATTACTGATAGCCATTGAGAAGTCACATGTCCAGTCCAAAAATAATGCGCATGAAATGCACGCATAAATAATTAACCTGTATGCAGCTTGTGTAAAAGCTCCAAGTCTGCCAATCAAGGCTTTCAAAGTAATTGGCTGAAGTCTGCTAGGGGGCTGTCTTAGGCTTAAGGTAAAATACTTAGCCAATAGATTCAATTGAATTCCGGTACTGAAATTGATCTTCAGAGGGGCAAGGGAGCATATGAAAACAATACAAATTTAAGTTTTGACAAGTAATGAATAGCAAGTAAGGGTTAAGATGAACAGAATTATATTCCTGTTCCTCTAACATTTCACATTGCTCTACTTTTTATTGGATCTATAGGAGGTGAAAAGGAGCATAAGAAACTACTACTTACAGCTTCAGTATAGGCATCTTCATTCTGGTCTTCTAATGCTCCAATTAATTTCTATATAAAAACATGAAACGAAAACCATTAAAATGCAGGCAGTTGGCATGATTATTATGATCTTCCTGTTTTCCAATTAATTGGTATATCAAAATACAGAAATGAGTCACAATCTTGCAACTGAGATCACCACTCAGTAATATAGGCCATAATTCTAAACAAATTGTTCAAATACAAGTTGCCAATATTACTAGGTGGACAATCACTACATGTGTATATTATGACTCCTGATTAATTAGAATACACACCCATCTATATATTCTTATTCATTATATAAGGAATTGTATTTTTTTAGATAAGGATATCGATAGGAGATTTCACAAGTGTATGTGAAATTCTACATAGTTTTCTTCACTGTTAATTCACCAGGTGTTCAAAGTTTTATGTATCAAAAAATGTAAAAATAAAAACTAGTATTGCTTCTCACAGTTGCTTTATGGTTATTCAGGCAACTTACACTCATCAATATCTTGAAGAACATAAGGGGATCTTTCATAATTTTGGTCTTAAAACAAAACAGGTTTTCCCTTAAGAAAAAGATAACTTTATTTCAAATAGTCCAATTTTTGAACTATTCACATTCATTTCAACCTACGACAAAATATAGTTGCAACGTAATTCCATGAAAGACAACTTGCTTGACTTAATCTAAAATGTCTCAAAAGAAATATCAAAATTGCACACCAAAGACAATGAGAATGGATACTTAGTATGAACAATGACTGACCTGTAATAATTTATATTCCCTGCTATCTGCAAACGTAGGAAAGGAATCATTATATCTCTGTAATGCTAACTGTGCATTCTGAAGATCTATGCAAAGATGACACAATGCTGCCTGCAGTAGAAAAAAGAAAATTAAAAGGAAAAATAAAAAACAAGATGAATGCGACTGCATCTCCTATATGCCTCTGCCTAACTTCAGTTAATTTCACTGCTCAAACTTTTCTTGAAATATTGTGATAAACAGAAAAAAAAGCCTACAATTACATGATAACTGACGTCTTTGACCTTAGACCTTATTACCCAAAAGTTTGATCACTTTATCTCCTCCTAATCATGCATACAAAATAGTTTAGATATAAAAACTAACAAATCTTTAATTTCATGCATATTGACCTCTACGACCTTTGGCCTACTGAACCTATTCACCTAATCACTTTGTCTCACTATGGTGATGCACATTAGAACCAAGTTTGAAGTTCACAGCTAAAATAGTTCAGATATGTTGAAACAACTAAAATACATTAATTTCATGAATATTGACCTCTATGACCTTCAACATTTGATCTAATTATCCCCAAATCTAATAAGTTTCTCTCACTACGGTGATGCATACCAGAGCCGAGTTTGAAGTTCATACCTCAAATGCTTCTTGAGATATCACATTAACAAGGCAAAAACTTGCAATTTCAGAACTGACCCCTGTGACCTGTTACCTTTGATCTATGTACCCTAAATCGAAACAGATCGTCTTCGGATAGTGATACATACTAGCCCCAAGTTTGAAGACTGAGGAAGTAGTTCGATCCGCAAGATTTTCCCCTGATTTACTGCTATAGATATGCCGTTTCCATGGCAACGCAGCTTCCGACACATCCAAAAAATATGTCTTGCACATCTTCCCACCAAGACCAATGTGTGTACCAAATTTCATGACTTTCGGTCAAAAACTGAGGAAGTAGTTCGATCCGCAAGGTGTTTCATTGATTTTCTGCCATAAATATGACGTTACCATGGCAACGCAGATTCCGACTCATCCGAAAAATATGTCTTGCACATCTTCCCACCAAGACCAATGTGTGTACCAAATTTCATGAGCTTTGGTCGAAAACTGAGAAAGTAGTTCGATCCGCAAGATTTGCAACAGACCGACCGACCGCCTGACAGCCCGACCGACCGCCCAACCATTGACTGATTCCTATATACCCCCTTCAAACTTTGTTTGGCGGGGGTATAATGAGATCTTGCATCTGGTGGTCACATGACGTTCTACAAGGTCACAGGTATGGTTGTGTAAAAATAAAACTTTTTGACATTGGATAAAAACCACTATTCTACTTTGTATTTCAGGCTTCTGCATTAGATAAAAAGAAGACAAATAATATGTACCGTATTCACCGGCCGAAAGGCCGCACCCCAACTTTGACAACTCATTTGAAAAAAAAAAAATATGGGGAAAAATCAAAAGCATAAGAAATTTTGCCCCCCAAATATCATGCAACGAAAAAACAAGGGCCAAACTTTTTATTGTATTGACTATTTGAAGACGATTATTCCTAGATGTCTTTGCTTTTTATGTCATCAAGAATTTAAAAAGTTGAACTTCAGTTGAACTGAAGAGAATCTGACAAAGCGTAGTACTCGCAAACACTTACATCTTTGTAGACTAACGTTAGTACTATAATTATAAAGTGTACGGTACATGCCGTCTCCCTAAAAGTTCGACAACAAATAGCACTATCAACCGTGAATGCAACTCGCAAATTGAGGCACAATCACAAATGAAATTGGAAAGGAAATGTTTCCACCACTCTAAAAAATCGTGAAGAGATATCTTACATAGGTGCATATTCCATCAAAGGTTCCCTATGTGACTTCCAAAGACAGAAAAATACATAATACAGCATGATGGTTTCGAAGGGGAAATTGAAAACGTTGTCACGACGATTTGCAAGCTGAAACATGTGCTTGCCATGACCAAAGATCGTGAAAAGAAAGATAGGACACTCTCCCGATTGTGTAAAGGGTCCGATGTAACGGCCAAGGGAAGGGCGCCCTTGGCCTTCCCCATATGAGGCCACTTACGTTACATAAAATTAGGGGGAGACGGGAATGCCCTATCTTACCTTGTAAGATCTTTGCCATGACTTACAATGTCTATGCTTATAATGCAGGTTAACGCGCACGCCACGTGCGCTATGAAAAATCCTCTGCGATAATGTCCGTTCTCCATTCAAAATACACACATTTCCGCGAAGGATCCTGCAAGGATACAACCGCCCTGAAATAGCGCGGAGGTTGAGGGGTGCCATCGATCTCAACACATACAAAGAGTGTGCTCAAAAGACAAATTAAAACTTACTAAGCGCCTACGTACCTATTACAATAGCTCACAGAACAGAAAACATCTACCGGGGTGGCTGATTTCAGCACTTTACTGGAGCTCAATAGAGAGCTTCGTACGAGTGCTCTGTCAGCCTCGGAAGACCATACGAGGCCGTGTTTGTAACTATATTGATAAGATATGTAGTTATTAGTTCTGAATTATATTTATTACTGAAAATATTTCAGTACTTGAAAGATAAGTAGATCTACATCGTTGGAGATAGAGCACAGGCTTACTGTAGTGTTACTGTTAGATCTAACGTTTGTCCCATCCATTCCAATACGTGTGGTGATTTTGGAGGCGGTTTATTTTTCTCTGTTGCGGCCCATAGGCCGCACCCCGACTTTGGGATCATATTTTGAGTGAAAATAGTGCGGCCTTTCCGCCGGCGAATACGGATGTCTATTCAATTTTCAGACAGTGAACTTAAGTTGGGCGATGCAGGAATCACATTTGTTTTTTATTCTGAATGTTAAGAAATTTACTGATTGCAGACTATAGACCTTAAACACTTGTGAAAGAAGAAAAGATGGACTGAACTACGACAAAGGTGACCAGAAGCACTGACCTTGAAGAAATGATCTTTTGCACTATATTTGAGAAGAGCATTGTCCATAGCTGATGAAGCTACTTCCTCATATATCTGGCATGCCTTGGAATAGTTCATCTGTTGTGCTGAATACATGGCCACCTTCAACAGGCATTTATTAGCAGAGCTGTTCAAATAAATGAAAGTAAAAAAAGAAAACGAAAATGAATTCCCAATAGATGCAATCCTGACAATGAATACAAAATTTGTGACCAGATAGCTAAAAATCCATCATAAACTGACACAACATATGACAACAGAGGTTATGGGAACAAAGGGGATTGTATTGACTCCTCTTAGCAGTTAACATAGCATATTTATGTAGTTCTACTGACATAGCTACATGTATCTAAAAGCTTGGAGTCTCTAGTTTCACAAAATACACAAATAATAAAATGGATCAGGGCAAGTCACCCAATGCTATGTCTACTTGGGGATATGTCCACATACCAAAAGCCACAAGTCCATTCAATACAATGTATGTATTTCTATTCTTCTCAAATATGAGTCTTTTTTCTGAATATGATCTTCCATTGCCTCACAAATTGAATGTCTTATTTCCTGGCCGTGATGCTACGCCCCCTTAACATTCATCTTCCTTTGAAGACACATTGGTGTTTTATATTACCATGAAGTCTTGCTACCAGTCTTAATAATAATGAATACAAAATGAATACTGCAGAAGCCAATATATTTGCAGATGACAGTATAGATTCACACATTGTTTTTACAATAATAAACACAAGCTACTTACAATATATACTTGCACATGCATAGCTAACTCATTTTTTGGAATTTGCGACCCCATAACTTTTCACAAAATTCATGAAAATTATACAATTTTATTAATTTTTAATTTTCTACTGTTCATGTCTCTAACCTGTTGGAATCTTCTCCTTTGTAGAAGTCAGCAGCTTTCTCATAGTTCTCAATAGCCTTATCCAGCTCTATCAGTTCATTCTCATAGATCTCTGCTATACTGATATAATGCTTGGCAGCCATTGTAAACTTGCCTTTATCTGTGTAAATTTCTATTGCCTGCTGTAGAGAAGATATACCCTCTAAACAAATAGAAATAGTGGAAGAAAAAATGAAAAAGCTGGGTTCATATATGCATTAGTATTTTCTTTTTCAAAGAAGCATATACATTACTAATATACATCATACAATAAAACAAAATATTAAAGATCAGAAGTAAACAATATCTCATATGTTCTGGACTTTCCAAACAAACAAATTCTCAAACTTAATGGAAATGATTGGCCACAGGAATTTTTCGTTTGTGTAGGTTTGAAAATATAAGGAGGCCCAATGCATACTTTCAACCTGCAAAATTCCTTCGGGCCTCCCAAACCAGCACCCCCAAAGCAACCCAGGGATGATGCAGGGCTATATTTCACCCAATTTAGAACAATGGTAAACAAATTCTTGCCACTCATCCATTACAGAATTAATAAAATAATCATCATTATCATCATCTCCTTTATTATAAGACTATTGGGGTGTTGCAAGAAAGTTGCAATCAATTGCAAATTGTAAAGCAAATTAGAACAACCATTCTGAATGGTTCAGGGTCTGCCCATTCAAGAAGATGCACTTGCAACAATGATTTTGATTGGTCAGTACCGATCAGTTGCAACTTGCAATCAATTGCAACTTTCTTGCAACACCCCATATATCTTACTTTTAGGATCCACTTTCTTGTAGCAGCTGCCAGCATCGACATAACTTGTGGCTGCTTCATGCTTACTGTCCAGACTAATAGACACGGCGGCTGCTCGACAAAATGCATCACCAGCCTCTGAATTGGTAGAGTGAATAAACAAAACATGAAGATGCAAAGTGACATCTACAATTACAAACTATTTCAATGTTTACATTATAAACAGTGCAGGATAACAATTTGTGTTTAATAACAATTATGACAAATGCAAGTAAACTTTAAGTCAGTTTTAAAAGCATTTCCTTCATGTACCACCAACAGATTCATGAAATAGACACAGTGCACAGTACAAAGTATATATGTATATACAAATTAAATGACATGCATTATTTGCCATCCAGCCATGAACCAGGCTTCAAACCACCATGATCACCCGTAGAGAAAATATGTGACAGACAGGGTACAGTGTGTCAACTTCTGACCAAAATATCTATAATATACAGAACACAAAGGAAGGCCTGGATAAATAACACACCACCTGTCAAACCTGTCAAAGTTTAGTAAGTGCAGAGCATTAGCCATACACAAGATTCACAGACAATGATGTGATGTCCATGGAAACACCTTGCTGTAAACCTCAGTGAATGACAATGACATATGGAATGATGATGCAAATATTAAACAGAAAACAACTCACCTTGCCATTTCTTAGCCATCTTAAACATATTAGCAGCTCTCTGATACAGCTCGCATGCTTCTTCTTGTTTCTGTGGCCCCCTGAAATCATAAATACAACATTAATTAAATATCATCTAAAAATCACAGGATTCAGAGTACATGTGCCAGATGCACACTGACGAACCCTAAAAATTTAACCCAGACTCCCTGTGAAATGTAAACGTGGATCCCCTGCACACAGATACATCTATCTGTAACCCTACATGTACTTGTACTGTAGTTTTGAAAATAATCACTTACATGTACTGACAAAACAATGAGATAAAAGAAACAGGTTGGCATCCTGGATATTATGAAATATTATTCATATAATCAAGTTTATAAATGACTATAAAAAGCCAGATTATGATACACCAGTTTGCAAGTTTAATACGTCATACAGTGTACACTGTACACTATGGTATACAAATGTAACTTGTTGTAACATATTTGTCCTGAAGACAATATTCCATAAATATCTTCATAATGTGCCTTTACCAATCGTGACATGGCTTTTGATTATTTCTTCACTTTAGTTTGATTTATGAGATGAAATAACTAAAGATTAAGGGCAACGCAAAGCGCAGCATCCCCTCGTCGGGTACAAATGGCCTATATACACGTATGTCAGAACAAGTTAACTCTATTAGACTATACTATTATATTACTACAGTGTAGGCAAGGAAGCTACTAATACCTAGGGATTGGATGTACAGAAAGTTTACTACTTTATGGAATGACCCATGAGAAGATATGAAAATAAACTTTCTCATGTACATAATTAGCAATTTTTGCATAAGAACTGTGACCTTTGACCTACATACTCCAGAATCGAACTTAGGCTGTATTTTGATACCATGTACCTTCACATTAAATTTCATTAAAATCTGTCAAACATTACTAAAGTTATCGAATGGAAACCACATTTTCGGATTTCAGCATTTATGAGCTATGACCTTTGACCGCTGACATACATGTACATACTCCGAAATCGAACTTAGGCTGTATTTTGATACCCTGTACCTCCATATTATTAAATTCCATTAAAATCCGTCAAACATTACTAAAGTTATCAAACGGAAACCGATTTGTTACGGACGGACAGAGGCTTTGCTATATCCCCTCCGACTTTGTCAGCGAGGGGATAATTACGAAGATGTTACATTAAACTATACACTGTAAATTATAAAATCCTATTGCCATTTCTCCCAAATTTTATTGTAAAAAATAAAAAAAAACAATTCTCTCTTTAATATTTATGACTAGCCAGTCCCTCCAGCTTACCCATTGTTTCATTGACACAGATATGCTTGATATACATGTACATGTACCGTAAATTGACTTGTATGATTAGACACCATGCCTATTGTGGGCAAAGGTTAAACAGTTCACATTAACACCCAAATACATGTACAGGTGATGAGTAAGCTACTCCCACTTATCACATGTGAGAGTATAACCTTGTTGTCCTTAAAGGAGAATTACGCTCAAAAATAAAGACGATAGTTTTCAAAGGTGTTATTTATTCCTACTTGTTAGACTATATGGCTTCGCGTCAAAATATACGAGATCGATAAGAATCAAATTTTTCTGAGCAAAATTTACCATCTGCTAGCAATATGTATCGTCTGCTAGCAGCACATGGGGGCTGCCATTTTGTTTATGTGTACAAGAAGATGTTCTTAATCCAAATGCTCAATGCCTTTTTCAAAATTAAAAACCCATTTGAGATTAAAAATATAGAATAGATATGTTAATTTATTTTTAAACTGAAGATTTCCTTATATATTTCTGTTGAAAATCGATATTCGCTTAATAGAAATCTATTTTCTCGATACTGGACGTATGGGACGGAGCAAATTAATTCAAATTTTATGGATGCTTCGTCCCTGAGCATCTATAGCGGCAAAATATGCATTCACCTGCTTTCGGATAATGGACTTGAAAAGTCAGAATGCATGCTGCATATATTATGTTCTGATCTGTTTGGCAAACCCAAGAAAATAGATTTTTGTTAAGCAAAACCAGACAATTTAAAAGTATCATTATAAAGATTTAATTTTTATAATACATGTAAACACCCACTTTATATTTTTCGTCACATATGGAATTTTAGGTAATGAAGAAAATCAATTTAGGATTTGGATTCAAAATATCTTCCTGACTGGAACATTTCTCAATGGTTCATGTACAACTCCAAATCAGCAAGAAAATGGCAGCCCCCATGTAAATGAGTAGGAGACGATACCGGGTGTTGGAATATCTTTATTTATACCCTTTTCTGATATCTTATTAGAAAATGATTTAGGCCAATAAGTAGGAATATAAGTAAATTTGTAATCAGGGCTTAATTCTCCTTTAACCATTACAGTCACAGGGCTGCCAACATTGGATAATACTCGAGATACTCATCCACCCCCCCCCCCCTCCCACCGTGTGGAGCTTTTTTATTTTTCAAGGTGAAATTGTGTGATCTGGTGCATACTTTATAGAGTATTTTAACATATACCTAAAGAAACTGTGAAGAGAGAAAATTATACAGATTTACATGCAAAGAATATTATATGATAACCATGGAATATCAAATTGTTGATATGCCAACCATGTCTTTATTTGGTCCCCATCTCTGTTTGACCTAGGTTCTGGATGTAAGTTACATGTACATGTACATGTAGGTACTCTTGTTTGCAGATGATGAAAAGATGCAACAAGCAAGCATCCAAAACGGAGAATTTCTTGTATTATCTTAGTCGTTCTCGATCAATTGTCAGGACTCTGAGGTGATGTACTGCTGATTCAAAATGTGATGTACTTACGTATAGGTACGGCTGGTCCGGGTACTATATATAGCGCTGCCTGTTATTTAGTTAAGGCCATTTGATGAATATTTTTTAATGAAATCAAATGGCAAATGTGACAGCTTAATTCCGGACACCCCCCCCCCCCCCCCATCATATCTCACAAGGGATTTTGTAAATTTATGTGTTGAACATTATCTAATTGACAAAAAAACAGGCCTTTCTCCCAATTGACCGCTTCTGTAATGTATACAAATTTATGCACTTATATTCTCTGAGCACCTATTGACAAGCTATTCCACGAACCTGCTTTTTATAAATGAGCCTCAATGCTTGGAATCTAGTTTGCATACATTATTTGTTGCTATGTCCAGGAAGCCTCCGGCAAGCTTTCAGGTTGTCAAGAACAACCTTTGTTTGAAAGGTATGCATAAAATCATATGTAATACTGAAGCTTTCTATTCTTAATTCAGCCCTTAAAATTCTCACTCCTACCTCAAATGGCCGTTAGGAAGAACTTTTGATATTTCCGGCAAAATCCAAAGTCAAAATCATGTCCAAAACCGGAGAAATCCCTGCCGGTTTGTTTTTCGCGATCGCATTTTGTTTACATACCGCCAATGTGTTAGACTAAAATCGGCCAATAAAATTTTTGTCCATGAAGAAACGCGGGATCGCAAGCACACATCGATCTCTACGATCACGCACACAGAAAATCAGGACTTTTCCGTGTACGCCATGTAGGGACCAAATTTTTAACGACAAAAATCTTTTGGGGAGATGTCAGCGGGGACCAGGAATGTACACAATGACTCCGATAGCTCGTTTCGCGAGAATCGACAGTAAATTACGGATTTATATTTTGGAATTATCTTTTCCAACATCCGTGAGTTGAATTTATTGTATTTCTTGGATATGATGGTTTTTGTAAATTAAATGTCGATTTTGAGTGAATGTTGGTCGCTTTTATGCAGTGGTGTTTTAACAAGTTGAGGTGTATGAATGCTTAGATTCTACACACGAAGTACGGTATAGGAATGTAGCTATGAGTGGACAGGATCTTTATCATCTTTATCATCATCAAGTGAAATTTTCAGGCTATTTTCAGGCTGTTTTTGGCTGGCGATCTTGCTCCTTTCCAGCACACATGCACATGTGCTAAATATCACACACTTGCTATGAGAGGCAATTCATAGCAGTATGAAGGTGCAAAGTGCGAGGTTATCTGCAAAGTGCAATAACCTCGCATATGTGTGAGTGCATCAGCATCAGTGACCAGTCAGCTTCAAAATTATGATTTGCATTCATTTATTAGCCCGAATGCATAGCGTTCGGGCTGCGATCAGCAGTCCTTTGAAAGGTTGGGTGCCTCTTAAATCCAAGCTCGTATGTCGAAATTATTATATTATAAAAACTTTCGTAGGCTGGTGTATAGTTTGCAATACGCATGCGCGTCAGTATGTTTTTACATGTACGTACGTTCGAATTCTCGCTCGCGCGAGACGAGAGGGAGGATTGAGTGAAAAAATGTGACATTTGATCGACTCTATACATTTCTGAGGAAGAGCTGATCTGCGGAAGGTCTATTTAGGTAAGGGGCATCGCATATATGATACTTTAAAGGGTTACTAAAATAGAAAATTAATTGCCCATTTTTCGTAGGAAGGAGTCATCTGGAGCCAAAAACTATCTATCACTCATTTGAAAAGTACATTTTTGCTGATTTACAGAGTCATAAGCCCCGCCCCTAAAAAATACCCATCGAAGCGACATCGTGATCACGTGATCTATGACGTACAAAAAGTAAAGGAAAATATTCCACCCACCTGTATACCGTGCATGCCCGCAGGCCCAGCCCGGTACGGTGCCGAGCGCGAGCATGATATTCACCGCATCGACCATTTGCATTGCATATTTTCGTGTTTAATTTTAACTTCAGACATGTCAGAAACCTATGTAACATGTATAACTTAAACATGTATGTTAAACTAAAAAGTTAATGTTATTAATAGCCTAAAGTTAGACCCTAGCATGCCTAGCATGCACTTCACCTAATACCGACCATTAAACGTATCATCATGGCATCTAGCGCGCGTCTTGCAAATCAACGCATGGGACTACGCGTAGAATCATGCCTAGCAACGTTGAGAACAGCCAAAATAGAGCAAGATGAGGGAAAAAAACGCAAGTATTATCAATTTATTGTTAATTATTCATATTTTCATTAAAACAATCTCTTTTCATAAATTGCCATTGACTTATGTGCAGGGGTCGGTAATAAGACGCACTTCTCCCTCTATGCGTAAAATGAGATGACTCTAGTCTAATGAGTAATGTGACATCATTTCTACAAGAACGCGCAAGTATTATCGCTCATCAGTACCTGGATCTTGTTCCCCAGTATTTGGGTAGTAGTCTGATGAATTTTCATTACATTTCATGAAGAATCTTTCCCGTAGACGGGTCTTTGGAAACATCGTTAAGAGGTCGGTATTACAATAGGCCCTAGGCCCTTAGCCTTAGCCTTTAGGTAAACATGGTAAAGGCATCATAAATGAAATTCTGACAAACACCTAAATAAAATTACTAAATAATTTAGCTGCTTAAAAAACAAAGTGAGTAGCTTTGATGTTAGGTCCCCTCATCATCATATTCATGGTTATGTGTTCATAATCAAATTTCCAGTACATGCATCATCAATCAATCATCAACTCACCCAAACATAGAACCAAAAAATCCCTGTGAGGACTTGAGTTTCTTGTCAGCATCAGCCATAAATTGTTTTCCTTTTGCTTCATTATCCGCCATTATTTATGCAATTGCGTGTTGACTATTCAAAGACAAATTAAGAAGATCTGGATGTTTGTGTCGATTGTGATTTCAGTAGACCCTGTATTTAATTGGCTATGTTTTATGTCTAACTTTACAGCTCTAAGAAATTTGTAATCCCATCCATCAGTCATTCCAGCATCAGTGCACATGCACAGTGTAGTACAGCTAGCTACGTGTAGTTACGTTAGCTATATAGCGTGTATGTTGTGTGTGAGTCGAGTCGAGTGTGCATATGATGATGAGTCGATGCGATGAACTCTACCCCCACCTGCACCGGAAGCGGAAGCTCATCGACTATTAATTAAAGGCCACAATGTGTAAACAGCTGATTGACCGCGCGCGATATTTGTTTTGATTTCAATTGCAATATTTGAGACCGGTTAATTGTACTGCGCTGCTAATTCAACTGAATTTCAAGTGCTAGACATAGGGTGCTAGATAGTAGATTGATGGAATTATCGATCTCTAATTCAAGTAGCCCAGGCATAAGTTAGACATACATTTTCATAACTCGTGGTGATAAGCCCAATGTCAACTACATTACTCGTGAACAGCAGGACCGAACACGGAACAGTGAAAAACAGAGGAAAAAGAAGAAGAAGAACCAGTTTTGTGAGTATGAATGATGAATCTGTGAATGGAGTAGGCCTACATGTATGATCACTTCACCTAATACCGGCCATGTCATAATACCGACCATTAAGCGTATCATGGCATCTAGCGCGCGTCTTGCAAATCAACCCATTGGACTACGCGTAGAATGCCTAGCAACGTTGGGAACAGCCAAAATAGAGCAAGACGAGGAATAAAAACGTAATTATTATCAATTTATTGTTAATTTTTAATATTTTCATTAAAATAATTTCTGTTCATAAATTGCCATTGACTTATGTGCAGGGGTCAGAAATAAGACGCACTTCTCGACTATGCGTAAAATGAGATGACTCTATTGCGACGTCATTTCTACAAGAACGCGCAAGTATTATCGCTTGTCAGTACCTGGAGCTTGTTCCCCAGTATTTGGGTAATAGTCTGATGAAGTTTCATTACGTTTCATGAAGAATCTTTCCCGTAGTCGTTGGAAACACCGTTAAGAGGTCGGTATTAGGTAAAGGCATCATACTACTAGTAGTAGACCGGCGAAGATTCTGTCTCTCGTTCGTTAGCCTCTTATTTTGGTAGAGTCGGTTCTTGGTGATTGTGAAGTTTCTAACTTTGGTCCTGTTCATGCTCTTGCAACTGCAAGATAACAATTAATATTATTCAATTTATTGTTATGGTTATCTTGCAGTTGCAACAGCAGGATTTTAAAAAAGTTAGAAACATCAGAAGTGAAGAACCGACCCTACCAAATATATAAAACTATTATAGTATTAAAAAGAGGCTAACGAACGACGGACAGAATTTTCGGTTCAGAATTAATACACGTATTATTTCTCTTTTTGATATATATTTCTAAGTGTCATAATTTTTTTTTTAAAAAACTGAAAAATTATTCCTTTCAGATCTTTCTACAGCGACATTTTAATATCAATCATGATTAATACCAGGCATGCCAGGCTAGGGATACCTAGGGAAGATACTGAACGCAGGCACTACGCCTCTATATTCAGTTCCAAGTTCTTTTTTCTTTTTCCTTTTCAAGATGGCTGGATCATTTCCTGGTGCAGGCAATTCATAATCCTTAATAATGGGCTCATTTTTCCAGCACCTATCCAAAGCTACTTCAAAACTGTGCACACTTGGGGCAGTAAAATCTTTTGGGAAGATTATTCCATGGTTTACGTATTCGTACATAGAAAGAATTTTTGTATCTCTGAGTTTTGGTCCTAGGAATAAACAATTAAGCCTGTTAATAATTATTATTATTATCATTGTAATTTTCTCACATTTCTTTATGATATATTCAATAATTATTATTATGTTATATCAAAGTTAGGTCTAGATCTAGACCAAAGATTCTGTCTCTCGTTCGTTAGGTCTTCACCATGTTCACTTAGAATTCTTTCTCTCGTTCGTTAGCTCCTAGGCCTACATCTAAATGAAGTCTGAAGAGCTAACGAACGAGAGACAGAATTTTCGGTCTAATCTAGATCTAGACGAGATCTATGTCTGAAAAAAGAAAGCCACTAAACGAACATTAGACATGTTAGAGGTTGAGTCTAGACTTAATCAGGGCTGTCAACTTTTGGGAACTGCTTGGAGGGAGATTTTCTTGTCTCTTTTCTCTCGACAGCCCTCCAAAAACTTTCGGACAAGGAAAAGAAAGAAAAGGAGGTCATCAGGGTTTTCGGCTGTCTTTTCGATCTTGGGGGGGGGGGGGGGGGGGGGAGGGGAAAAAGGGTGTTTTTCAGTCTTACATTCAAAGTTTATGAGAAAAATGGTTACCATTTAGCTGGTGTTATACGTTTTAGAAAAAGAAGAGTGTAGTTAGAATTTTGATCATATAATAAAACAGTTTAACCGGGAATATTAATTCATGTTACATGTACTTCATTCAAGTGTATGATTTCAAATATGTCATGCAATTTAATGATGTACAGTATCTTTGTCCATTTACACCATTTAGGGGTACATCAAGGAGGCTTGCCAAGTACCTCTTTGGGTACATGTACGTTTTACATTTACGTTGTTTAATGGTATATTTCACAATGTCACATGATATTTACGCTATCTAGGGGTATATTTTACATAATCTTACACCATTTACCCCATTTAGGGGTAGAATTTGAAACCAAGGATTACGCCATTTAGAGTCCAACTTTGAGGTGCTCGGATGAGCATTCATGGGTACCACTTCAGTTTGCGAGTGGTTCTACATATATTCTGAAGTTGAATTATTGAGAAAATTAGGGCAAACGATTTTCAATAACTAACATTTTCAAGTCGATTTCAATGGCCGTGTCAACTTTTGTTCGACAAAATGAAAGGATCTTAAAGGAGAATTAACCCCTGAGTACAAATTTACTTATATTGAAAGGTGTAGTATATTCCTACTTATTGGCCTAAATCATTTTCCAATAAGATATCAGAAAAGGGTATAATAAAGATATTCCAACACCCGGTATCGTCTACTACTCATTTGCATGGGGGCTGCCATTTTCTTGCTGATTTGGATTTGTACATGAACCATTGAGAAATGTTCTGGTCAGGAAGATATTTTGAATCCAAGACCTAAATTGATTTTCTTCATTACCTAAAATCCCATATGTGACGAAAAATATAAAGTGGGTGTTTACATGATTTATAAAAATTAAATCTTTATAATGATACTTTTAAATTGTCTGGTTTTGCTTAACAAAAATCTATTTTCTTGGGTTTGCCAAACAGAGCAGAGCATAATATATGCAGCATGCATTCTGACTTTTCAAGTCCCATTATCCGAAAGCAGGTGAATGCATAGTTTGCTGCTATAGATGCTCAGGGAAGAAGCATCCATAAAATTTGAATTAATTTGCTCCGTCCATTGCGTCACAGTATCTAGAAAATAGATTTATATTAAGCGAATATCGATTTTCAACAGAAATATATAAGGAAATCTTCAGTTTAAAAATAAATTGACATATCTATTCTATATTTTAAATCTCAAATGGGTTTTTAATTTTGAAAAAGGCAATTGGGCATTTGGATTAAGAAAATCTTCTTGTACACATAAACAAAATGGCAGCCCCCATGTATTGCTAGCAGACGATACATATTGCTAGCAGATGATAAATTTTGCTCAGAAAATCTTGATTCGTATCGATCTCGTATATTTTGACGCGAAGCCATATAGTCTAACAAGTAGGAATAAATAACACCTTTGAACACTATCGTCTTTGTTTGAGGTTAATTCTCCTTTAAGTTATGCACACGTAATAAATGAATGCAAATCTTGAATTTGAAGCCGACTGATGAGAATTTCACCCTGATATGGTGTTCAAGGTTATCTACATGTACATGTATAGTGTTGTGTAAGTGAGCAAAGGTAAGCATTCAGATTGTCCAGAGCAACTTTTGTTCAAGAGGTGTTCATACAATGTGAAAATGTGCAAGTATTACCCGGTATTTATTGAAATCAAGAAGTTCAGTCTGTAATATTGTAGTGCTTGTTATCAACTTTTTCAGATGATTGTCTGCTGAGGAGAACAGGCCTTTCTTCAACATGGGTTCCGAAGATGATACTTCCAGTTATCTGATGTCTCTCTCCTATCATCGCAATGTAATGCGAAGCCATCGGAAGAAGGCTGCAGCTGCTCACCCTGTATCTAGATTAGCAGCAAGGAGACAGACATTGTTTGGACCTCAGCATATTGTCCTTCCAGACCATCTTCAGCACCTACAGGGTGAAGGTTCAGAGAGCAAATTAGGTGGAGCTACTTTAAAGAGGTTAGCTCAATCAAAAACAAAGACTAACATGCACAAACTGAACTATTAAAAGGGAGTAGAGTAAAATCCAACTACCTTCAAATTCTGGGGATGCTGTGTTATTTAATCAAGTGGTTGAAGTGCATTATGTGCTGTAGGCTGTAAAAAAACACAATGTCAAGGAAAACAACAACATAATTTTCTTTTTGATTGGGAACATCGATTGTAGCACATATTTCATTGTTTCATTTCAAAGGTAAACAACAGTGTTCTCAGTACTTAGCTACATGCATGGGGTTTTCTCTCTTCTACACTTCTGCTGTATTTCGTTCATATTAATAATTACTTAATAATCTATGTATTCTTGTATCATCTGTTCAAATATATTTTCAAATCATTCATGATCATATTCTGGCATGTTGATTTTTCAGTCAATTTTCAATGTTATCTTGTCCTTATTTGCTGTTCTCAGATTAGATTCCATGCGTAATGCACATGCCTATCAAGCCCATGATATCAACAAACAGGAGGATGAAGAAGAGGAGGATAAGGAAGCTAGGAGAAACAAGATACTTAGAGATGCAGGATTCTTACGGCATCAGCTCTATGACTTCACAGAATCTCCTCTTTTCACTGGTTTCATCCTCTGTGTTATTGTATTCAATGCATTTATACTGTGTGCCCTTACATTCAGTGTAATTGAAGTTAGAGCAGGTTTGACATTACTTTGACTTCATTGGTTTTGATAGATTGACATAATCGTACAGAGGCTATTCCAAGTTTTGTGAACATGAAAACTTCAGAGTGCATAAAATAACTTTTAATTTTCTAGCTTTTACGCATGTCATATCTTTTTGAGATATACTTTTACTTAGTTACTCTGTTGGGACAGCTAAATGAGATGCAATACTTTAACTTTGTGCAGTGCCAATGTTACCAATCCATACTTCCATGCTATCAATCTTCAAGGGAATGAAATAGATAAAGATAAAAAGTGGTAAAAAGCAAATTCTAGGGAGGTTTGTATCGGGGGGGGGGGGGGGGGGGGGGGGCTGTATGACACATAATCCAGTGATAATTCTCTGTGGTCCATTTTCTACACTTCTTGAATTCTGAATTCTATTCCTGGAGCCAACCCTTTACAATAATATGAAACCCTAAACCTAACCTAAAATCCAATTACAATCTCAATCCATACATCTAATTTTTGACACAATAAAGCCCAGAGCAAATGTTACTGCACCATACCTACATGTAAATTCAGCTCTAATCAAGGTCCCTTGTAAAACCATCATATTGTATTCATTTTGTAGGATGGCATTTCAAGCTTATTGACTACATTCTTCTTGTCATCTACTTCATGGAATGTGCTCTTAAGATCTATGTATGGCATTTGGATTTCTTCAAAGAAATGTGGAACATTATGGGTGAGATATTTCATTAATACTGCAACAACATTATCCTGGAAAATCATCCCTTTGGTGAATATTCCCTTGGTGCAACTACCTTGTCTCTCCTCCCAATACATGTATGTATTACCATAAAATTACTTCAAGTCTTTTTAGACGATTGCCCTAGAGGACAATCCCCAGACAAGATATAGATTTAGAGTCAGTATTATTGTCCACTAGGGTATTAGTTCAAGTTTTTATTGTATAAGGTATGAAATCTTGAATGGGGTTATTTATTGTTCTCCTATATATATATATATATATATATATGCAGAATGTCATATTATAGAGGAATAGTTTACTCAGGGTATGGGTTTTATAGATTTCTTTCTGCTTTAGCCTTTTGGACTATTAAAGGTTGTATCAGAAGAGAACATTCCATCATATTATCATCTGTAGTTCACATATCGTTAGCCTATACTTTACACATTGCCCATGAATCCCATACTCAACTCATTCTTATGTCATGACAGATTGCCTAGCCATAAACCACGGCTATAATCCAGTCAGTTAAGTGATAAGTTATTTGATTTACGTGCAGATTTTCTCATTGTTGTATCCAACGTGGCTGACTTCAGTATTGAGATTTTCTATGGTGGTGAAGTCCAGATTCTGGCCATTCTAAGTATATTCCGAGCCATGCGAGCATTGAAAGCCCTCAGAGTACTCAGAACAGTCAGGTGAGTCAAGTCTCTATACATGATGTAATTCAACCATCCGGGCAGTCCAGGAAGTTTCATCACTATATAAACAATGGATGTGAATAGTTACGATTTTGTAAGACTTCTCTACAGTGTGTCCCAGACAAAAGTTTACAGTCAGAAAAAGTCTCCCCAAATAAATATTTCCTAATATTTCAAGCAAAATTTCACACCTGTGGATAGCTTAAGGTCTCTTCTATTAAATGACACCCAAATGTCTGACAATATTTTACGCTCGAGTGAGCAAAGGCCACTTTTGTGAAAAGGTGCAAAATGCAGATTGACAAGAAGTGGTATTTGTTCTGGCTGGTATCAGCAAAGTTGAGAGTCGTGAAACAGCTTTAATAGAAATAGTCATATTTTAATCAATAATAGACAATATATGAAAGAACAGGTTTTATTCTATGTATATATTTATGTATCTCATCAACACTTTTATGCTTCAGTAAGCAATGAACTACTTTATTGAGTGTTTTAATTCCAGCTGGCATTCTCAGTCAACCATAAAGTTTTGATAGGATATTTTGGGACATACAGAAAACAAAGCCTATTCTTTCATAAATTGCATTTTAACATTTAGAATAAGAAAAATTTTCACCGTTTTCAAGATTCAACTCTGCTGATACCAGCCAGAACCAATACAAATTTTTATCAACCATGGATTTTGCACCATTTCACAATAATGGCTTTTGCTCACTCAAACGTAAAATATGGTTAGATGATTTGTTGTCATTTCACAGGACAGACCCTAAGCTATATAGGTATGAAAATGTCATGAACATATTTTGAAATGTTCATTTTTGGAAACCTTTTCCAACTGCCAACTTTTAAAGGTTCTCAAATTTGTTAAAACCAGCCAGAATAAAATACCAATTCTTGTCAAGTTTGGAATTTGCATCCTTTCACAAAAGTCGCTTTTGCTCACTCCAGATTGAAATATTTCCAGATTTTTTTGGTGTCATTTGATAGCAGAGACCCTAAGCTATCAACAGGTATGACAATATCCTTCAAATATTTTTCAATAATTATTTAGAGGGACTTTTTCTAAATGTTATCTTAGTTTTTTGGATGCACTTTATGACATTACTAACAGTGAATGTGAATACTGAGGATTTTGTAGGAAGTTGCTGTATGACATCACTAACATTAGATGTGGGGTACTTAGGAATTTGTAGGAAGTCACTGTTTGACATTGTGGATATAAGTACTTAGGATTTTGTAGGAAATTGTTGTATGACATCACTAAACAATGGATGTGAGTACTTTACACAGTCCAGTGAATTAGCTAATGGAAGTGAACATTGGACAGTCCAGTAAGTTACTACCTCATGAATCTGTAACCAAGGAAGTCTGTATTTAAGATACCGGTACTCCAGTTTAATTAATGAAATCCTATAATCATAGTAAATTCAAGTGTCTGTCTATTAACCTCTTTAAATGCATGTATGTATTTAAGTTCATACTCCATTAATAAAGCAAACTGTGCTAATCTTAGTTTTGTCCTTTGTCTGACTGGTTATGGTTGGGCAGGGTGACAACATTCCCTTCTTTCTCTTTGGCCTAGAGATTTCTAACAACAGATTATTTTTGTACCTCAAGACTTACTGTAGAGTAAAAGATTCCAGTTACAGTGGTACTTTTATAATTTCAATGAGATGTAAAAATGCAAATTTTTCCTGTAAATATTGTCAGCTCCCAGTATACTCTTTCTTCATCTATGTTAGACTTTGTTTATATGTTTTACTTGTTTTTACATGTGTAATGATGATTAATGAATCCCTCAGGTTTCTACGGAGCTTACAAGTGATTATGAATACCTGTCTAGAATCAGTGCAATCTATGGGAGCTATCATCATGCTCATCTCTCTCTTCCTGTGTATCCTTTACGAAAAACATTCTCGTCATTGTATATGTTGTACCATTAGAGTAGTTTGTAGATGAATACAGTTTCCTCTTTAGTTGTCAATAGGCACCATTTATGCAATGCGCAAAAACCAAACCAAACCAAAATAAAACAGGACAGTGCAACAATAGAGTTGGATATTTGATTCATTTATGCTTCATGACCATTCTCAGCATACAGAAATAGCTTACACTAAACATTCATGCAATGATTGTATTGCAAGAATGCAATCTTGATATCGCGCTTCAGTGATTGTTCAAAGTAACCATTTCATGATTTGATGATATAAAGATACGTTGAAAATTGTACTAAAATATAGTGTACGAGATGCAAGAGCTGTATTAAAACCATATAAGACATATCTAAATCAGAGGCAAAAGTATTAACAGCTTGATAAGATAACGTTTCTTATAATTTTTTTTTTAAATAAAAAAAATGAAATAAAAAAAGAGGATGTAACAAAAAAAAATGATGCATGGTGTAGCAGGTTGATTATCTTTCTTTAATTGACCATCTTTAGACATATTTGCTGTGATAGGTCGTGGTTTGTATGCTGACATTGACAAAGAAAGGTTTGGAAATATTGGATCAGCTGCTCTTACCCTGTTCCAGCTCCTAACACTTGACGATTGGTTCTACATCTACTCAGATGCTGTAGCTAGAGATCCAGGTAGGTCTGTTAGTTTAGTTTTCAGAATGTTATTTGGAAAATTACACTCATTACCGAACATAATGTGTACATTATTTTGCTAATGCTTAAATACATACAGCCCTGGAAAAATTTAGACCAGCTCCTTATAAAGGCCTATATGGCAAGTGTTGGCTTTATCAGTAATTGAATTTTCAGAATGAATTCTACTATTAACTCATAATGAGTGGATGAACACTCCCCAAAACAATTAGCTTGTAAATGTATAATGACTAATCCCTCGGACAATTACCGCCAGGGTAATTGGCCCTAGGACAATTAACCCCGGACAATTTTCGCTAAAGGACAATTCCTTCTAAGGGCATCCCAACAGATAGAACTTTCAGATCAACTAACAGAATGTAAATATTCTAGATGCTTAACTGTCCTCAGGGATATTAGGGGATTTGGAAAAATTGTCCTGACAGAAGTGGTCTGGGGATAATAGTCCGGGAGGTATGCCTAATTGTCTCGTAAAGCCATGTCCACTCCTCTGGAGGGAGTTTGTTCAGTTCTTGGTGGAAAATTGCTACATTTAATGATAGCAGCCATGCCTTATGGCATGCTGTTAACAAGCGTTTGCCTTTTTTTTTCCTCACAGCAGCTCATTCATGCTGCAAGAACGTTTTCTCGTTTCATAAAATTAATTTTCTAATACATGTATCTTTAATTCTTATGTCACATGCAATGGTCTCAGTAGAAAATGAGAAGGCCATGGTGCTCAGACCAAGAGAAGTAACACTTGAAATTCATCCTCTCAGACATTTATAGTCTATTAGGTGGTCCAAAAACTCTTTCTCATGGGAAAAAAGGGGTGTTGTAATTGTCTGGGGAACAATTTGTCCTGGCTGTAGTCGTCCTAGTGGTAACTGTCCTGGGGTAAAAAGTCATAGGGGTAATTGTTCTAGTCAGTAGTAGTCCATTTATCATGAATTAGCTGTTGATAATCATTTTCCTACTCCCACAGACAATGGACTTAACACTACCCATATACCCCAAAATGGAGCTGGTCTAATAATTTTTTCCCGGGCTGTATATCACATGATAATAAAATATAAATGTTATATTTATCTTCTTTGTATTATCATATTTGTGACAGGTAACTTCCACATCATTTTCTACCTAATAACATACATTGCTCTGGAGTATTTCATCTTTCTCAAGTAAGTCATTGAAGGTGGATTCGTTTTAGGGATAATGAAGAAAATGTGATCCAGGTTTATATTACACTTTTATTGATATACTACATGACGGAAATTGCTTCCATGAAATGTAGTTTCAACAAGCTAGATATTATGTTAAAGAATTTCATCTAGTTTAATATTTGTGTGTTAATATGATTTTATTACATGATTATTGCAAGAATTATTCTTTTGCATATTTCTTGCTGTTTATGAGTCAATACATTGAATTGAAAATTTAAATAAGTGAGCACTATTAAAGAGAAAGTTGATTACATTACTTATATTACTAATCATTTGTTACTTATTATTTCTGTTTTGCCTGATTTTGTCTTTTGGACGTTACTTAATAACATGATACTTTGTATTAAGCACAGTAGAGTATATTTGTATAGTAGCTGTATAGAAATGGACATATTATTATCATTATTATTTGTATGTGAGCGACTTAATGGGTTGCTCAATGATATTAGACATATGAACACAGAAATACTGTTGCTCCAGCAATTGCAATTTGCTATTGTTGACGTTAGTCATGGTTGAAAAACCGTCCTCATTTTTTAAATATTCTTACATATCTAGTCTCTTTGTGGCAGTGCTGGTTGATAACTTTCAACTGACCTTGGGTGCAGCCAGTGAAAAAGAAGCTCTAAGAAAAGCAGCTTTGGTGAGTCAGCTTTTATAAACATGAACATGTAGCTGGCCATCAAACACCGATATGTGAATTGTCACCACAAAACTTGGGCATTAGAAATTTTGAGAACGGTGTATTGTGTCAAAAGTATAATGTATTTGGTTTTGTCCAATTTGGAATGTGATAACCAATCTGTCCTCTGACTCATTTTCAGACACAAATTCCTGTGAGAAAAAGCTGAAATAATAAATATTTAGAAGCACTTTTTTGAACCCAACAAAAAATCTTGACTGTCACTTTTGAATTGAGGGAGAGTACATTGTTATTTGGCAGAACAATTGCACACTTTCCCAAGTGCTTACTGCACACTTGACTACCTGCTTAGATTCTCTTAAAATCAAGCTTTCTCACCACCTTATGTTTATCTCTGTTGTATAGATAGATATATATTCTGAACATATCAACAAAAAGCTACAAATTTGCAGATTATGGAAATGCAAAAATATGAAAAATTATATCTGGGGCTGGTAACATAAAGAGATAAATCAATCTTACGATTGATATTAAATCGTAAGTCTATGGCAAACTATGTACTGAAGAGTTACAATTGATCGTAAGATTGATTGTATCTCCTGTCGCTGTTCTCGTAGTTTTTTTCTACCAGTCTTTACCCAGGATGAAGTGATGTCATAAATATGTATAATGTAGACATGTTATGAGCACTCTCTTAGCAATATGTGTGTAAAAGAAAAGACATCTTGTACGTCTCAAAGTTTTTTGATATGTTGACGTATGAAACTGGTGAAGACATTAGCCAAGGAGTTATCATGCTGTGATAACTCCTTGGTGATGCTAATAATTAAGCACTATGTTTTAATGAATTGAATTGAAAAAAAAACCAGAGCATAAAAGTTTGTTTATTAACGTCTAGTGGATATTTTGGCTAAGCAAAAAAATTATTATTGGAGGACGTGAAGATAAATATCTATTGCCGAGCTAGCTTTCTTAGTAAGGTGTTATGAAATTCATTTTATGATGTATTTATATGCATGTTTCTCATTTGATATACTCAGAAAGAAGCAGAAGATGCACTCTTTGATGATGGTGGCAATACACATCCAATGCATCCTAAACCAACAGGTAATTATCAATATATTGATAACCCTTCATCTCTTTTTGTTTATAAGGGCCTTACATTCTTGTTTTCATGGCGGAAATTCAAAGATTATGGAGGCAGAAACACTCACAGTACACCAGTCTAAATCATTTGTTTAGATGTTATCGATTTCTCCTAGAAAGCGCCATGAGCGTCATACTTGACGGATCCCAGCGCTATATAAATGTCCAAATTATTATTATTATTATTATTATTATTATTATTATAAATGCATTTCCGTTGTATTAGGAAAACATTGTACGAATGCTAACCGTACCTTATATGTGAATGTATTGTGCATTGACTAGAAATTACCTCCAAGTGAAACAAAAATTATATTGAGCTTGGGAAAATTGTGATCTTTGTAGGATAATTTTTTTTGCAAAAGTTCCATGAACTTCCGTCGATAA
This sequence comes from Heliocidaris erythrogramma, assembly GCA_025617745.1. Lineage (NCBI taxonomy): Eukaryota > Metazoa > Echinodermata > Echinoidea > Camarodonta > Echinometridae > Heliocidaris > Heliocidaris erythrogramma. The sequence goes on from CM046855.1 coordinate 1,262,450, forward strand.
TAAATGTAGTATACAACAATTTTCAAGTGAAATTGAAATGAGGCGAATGGAGCATAAATGTATTCTAACAATAATTTTAGAAAAATAAACATTGGAAAGTGTCAATCAAAGTTATTCTGCATAGTTTTTCCATTGCGCCATGATGTGTGCTGCTTTACAGGGCTCTAGCACTGGGTAACAAGCGCATATATAGGTTAACTCATAAAAATGCATTGATCTTTCCATGCATATTCTGTAGTCCTAATATTCTGTTAATTCCTAAGTATATGGTTATAAGTGAAGGTCGGTAATTAGTGACCATACTTGTTAATTGTACAAAGCGTAGTACAAAGGCTTAAACAATGGATACGCCCGCTAACAAATTGCTCGGCTCAGATTACATGCCTGATATGAATAACTAGGAACCACAGGGATCAACTTGGTTTTGATTGCTACTAAATAGACATATACTTGATATAAATAATTATAATATTGGCTGGCTCTACTTTCGGGGAATATCAAAAATATTGCCCTTGTCTTTGACTCAGGACAATATGGTTCTGTTTCGGGCAATATATTCTGAGATACCCCTCAAGGCCATCCATTATCGTATAAATGTTGGATAATGCTTTCGGAAGAATTAGAAGAAATATGTTCTTAATCTACTGACATTTGTTTTCTATATTGTATGCAGTATCTGCAATAAGTAATGCCAACATCAAGATGAAAACTATTGATGAATATTATGATGAAGAGGATTACTCCCAGAGGTAAGTAATTATTCCTGCATTTCTTTATCTTTACAAATAAAAACAATAGTGAATATGCTTCAAAACAGTACTCCTTGTTTTAAAATTACGAACTGTAGAACATTTCTATTTCCATAAGAACTGATACGGTCAACATAAGGCAGATCTATTTCAGATATTAAGTGGCTGTTATTAATATCTGAAGAAATGATATGACTATTAAACAGAACGAATTATGATCAAATGTTAAAATACTGAAAGATACCTCTGGAGTGACTAAAATGAAATAAAAATATTTGAAGGGACTTAACATTCGTTTGGTTTGTAAACAACATGATATAAGGAGTCATTTCGAAGGCAACATGTTTAGAGGAGGAGTCAGTCAAAGTTCATATAGGTTGGAAGTCTTCACATACATGTATGTAGATAAATGGAGTCATGGAATAATTCTGTGATGGAAATATAAAATTTACCTATCTAGTATTTGACAGACTTGGCATTATTTTTATGTGTGACAGTGAGAAGAAATACCTCAGTCACTTCCTACGATTGCTGGCTTCTATTGAGCAGAATGGACATATCATGCGCAATCAACAAGGAACAATGGACAAGGTGGTACTCCTGGTTCAAGATGTAAGTTCACTTTGGCAGTACCTTGTGTCCTTGTCATTGCATTTAAATGTTGCTGTGCCATTCATTCATTCATTCATAATCATATACATGCAGATTCATGAAAACAAACAGTCCTGAGCAGTGGAATTACATTTGTCTCATTATCTGGACATTTCCAAAGTCTCATATTTGATCTTTGAAATATTTAGTGGGGATGGGGGGTGGGGGGGGGGGGGGGGGGATTAGATTATTTTTTTCCATCTTACATGGTGATATAAATCTAACTTTTTATGATCATGCAGTGATTGCTTAGTTTAGATCATCATTTTCATGGAACTAGTTTTCACATACAGTGGTAAATGATTTGAGGAAATTACTCATTGAAATACTATTTCATTCTATAAAGGAAGATGCCGAACAGAAATGGAATCCTCTTTTATTGAAAGGAAGGAAGAGCCCATATAATTGTAAAAAATGAAGGAGGCATTGAACGTTCAAACTTTGCTCAATAGCATTTTATGCTAACAATACACTAGGACAAATTTTGATCTTGCTTCATGCCAGCAATTTCCATCATTCTCGTTCATGAAACAAGAATAATGGATATTCTCTTTCTCTTTTCAGACGTTGGATGATACATAAACAGACTCTAAACTGGACTCTTCAAAGAAGTGAAGGCCACACAAGAATAGAGTACCTGTATATATTTTTCTCAAAACTGAAGTGCATCAAAACAAATGACATTATTTACAATAAAGAGGCTATTGTCATATTTTTTCAAGACCAATTCTAGACTCCCCCCTCCAGGGAAAGAGAATGTTTAATCTACAATGTAGCATTGATTGCATTCTGATTTTCATTGCCGTCACTACAAATACACCTTTTGGAAGTTCTTGAGTAACAATTATAGATTTCATCATTCTACCTCCCTCGTCAGATTCTTCCAAGAATACCATTGCAAATTGTATCTGAAAATTAGCTAATCAATTTAAACATTTAAATGTATATAATTTGTTATTTTTCATTATTTTCCATTATTCATGTTACTTTTCTTCTATTATTTTATTTTATAACAAATGAAAGGCTAACATATTCAATGATTTGTTTTCAATACAATAAGGTGACAATATGACTTCTGCTCTAAAGTGCTCCACCATATATAACTAGTACACCACCACCCATAATATGATCATTTCAGGGTCATTTGAATGTACCATGTACTAATTACGAACTGGTTAATTGCTTTAACTTCTAATGATACATGACATTGAATTCCAAGCAAACAATATTAATTAATGAATAATAACAACTGTCTTAATAAATCTTGTGTGATTCCGCCATCAGCGATAACAAAATCAACATTGTTGTTGGCACTTTTTTGTAGACTAAAACAGCAAGCCACTATTTAAAGGTTATAACTAAACCCCTCAAAAAAAGTTCTGCAATTTAGGTTTGAGCATTGATATCTCTCTTGTTACTACATGTATATCATTATACCTGAATTTAGTATCATTGATACACATGTTTATTCCCCTTAACTACGATGCCCCATTTGTACTGATTATGTAATCATAGAATGTGCAGTACACCTGCATACGGGGCCAAGTCAAAAGTGAAATGTTGCAAATGGAATTATTGTCAAAGGTGTATTTTCCTTTCTTTGGAGAATGGATTGTTTTGAGTGATGTTGAGGAGATCCTTCATGAATGCAATGATTGATTGGAAGATGAAATGTGCTTTGAGTCTGTATGAAACAAAAATATAGTGATGATCCCACTATCATTCCATCTTTCAAATAATAGGTGAAAACAACAAATGTTGAACTTAAATGGATGACCCCCTCAACATTATTCAAAACAAAATCCATTCTCCAAGCAAATATAACACACTTCATCTTCCAAAGTTGAGGTAAAAACAAATGTTGAACTTCATGAATGACCACCTCACCATTATTTAAAACAAATTCCATTCTTCAAACAATAGATAAATTCACTTTTGACAATTAAAATGCATTTGCAACATTCACTTTTGACTCTTGTTTTAATCCAGTGGCGGATTTCTTTCAAAAGAACGAAAACCCTTTTTTTTTTTTTTTTGAGGTCAGACAAAAAAAAATTTTGTTGACACACTTCATCTTGCAAACAAAAACAAGAAACATCACTGCATTCATTGAATGACCACCTCAACATCACTCAAAACAAAAATTCATCCTCCAAACATGAAAAAATAAAGGAAACTTCATTGTTGAAATTAACAATGCATTTTGCTACATTTCACTTTTGACTTGGCCCTGTATTTGGGTGTAATTCACATTCCGTGATTGAATAATCAGTACAAATGGAGCATCATTATAAAGAGGGAAAAATGCTTTCAAATGATAATTCAAGTATGATTCTATAGTAACATGAGAGATATCAATGCTCAAACATGACTTGCAAAACTTGTTTTAAGGGGTTTTATCAATTGGGCTGATTTTACATTATACATTCTGTAAATGTTTGTACTTCATGAACTTATACATGTATTGTGAACATAATTATTTTTGTAATACATGTATTTATTTGTATATATACATGTAAATACAAAATATAACTAATTTATTGAAGTTTATTGACTCATTAAATTCATTATTTCATTACATATGTAAATTTAAGAGAGTGGGACAGAGAGGAAGGAGAAGGTGCGTGGAGGGAGGGAGGGGGAGATCGACCAGAGGAGGAGTTAGGGAAAGAGAGAGAAAAAGAGAAGAATAGAATCAGATGTATCTAATTTCAAAAGGAGGCAGAGAGCGTGAGGAGCTAGAATGACATTTAATCAAAAGAGAATGAGATAACCATTGAATATATGTACAAGACAAGATAAAGGTTTATTTACAATTCACTTTCAAAAATGAATAAGTAATATGCATAGAAATAGCTTTATAACAATTAATGCTCCTGCAACAAACACTTCAAGGAGAATGACCCCCCCCCCCCCCCCACCCCAATAAATGCATTTTAAAGGGAGCGACAAGTCGCAATCTATGGGCGGTTTTACAGTTGGCTGCTCCTTTCTCTGGATCAAAGTTCAAAGCGACTTCAATTTATCGCGCGCAGCTAATAAAAGTTCGCACATTGACCCAAATTTGAGTAAACAAGATCGCACGTTCTTTATTCCAGTATTTGAATCTCGTTGGTCGGTTACGTATGTAGGGATTCGAGTTAACGATCACGCGAGGAATTCGGCAATAACATTCCTTCGGTAGCGCACGATTGGACCTGATTGTATCCGAATTTCCCCGAGTCAGGCCAACTGGTCAGGCCCATGGATTACGACTTGCCACTCCTTTTAAAGTAGAACACTGATGATTTTAAATATTGGCTTAATACTTATTATTGCATAGATGGCATAAATTAAACAAGGTTATCCAAATTTAAAGCTTGGAAACATTTGAATTAATGATTATTATCAATTATAAAACGGTAAAATACAGCCCCCGATATAGCAGCTGAAAAGCTCCTTGAACGCTGCTGAGATGTGTGACGACACAAGAGGGGCGAGTCCTGTCTAAGCAGACGATGTCCCATAACATTATACACATTTTTCAGTGCCTGTTTTGTCATCTCCTCTTCACTTATTTCTCTTACTTGACTAGCGTCAGTCTTAATGTTAGTATGTTGCCTCACTCTTAACTTCGTGTATGGTATTATTTTGATGAAAAATGCAGCGTTAAAAAAATAAAGGAATCAGTCACTTGTAAACAAAATAAGACGCCATTGTATTTTCAGCTGCTTGCACCGCGGCATGTTCGGCGTTTCAAGAGGGAACGAATACCATCCAGCTATTATTCGCAGGGCTTTTCAATTTGAAAATGGGGTTTATTTCATTGATCATTGACCCTTCTCCTGTGTATTTACAATCAAACGGTTTTAGTTATCAGAATCAGTTCACTTTCCCTTTTAGAATGGTGTGAAATAAGGTCATGTTTAAATGTACCAAACTCTTTATAATTTGATAAATAATTGCATTGCAATTACGTTCATTCATTATAGGACGTCGTCTGCTTAAGCAGGATCGATCCCTCGTATGACGACATCAAAACATCGCTATATTTCTGGCGAATCCTCGGATATTCCACATGCTGAGAAGAGCTTTTATTTATGTTGTTTTTATAATCATCATATACGCAGTTGACATAAAACTTATACGATTGCCATCTGTAAGCTTCCCAATTTCTAGTGATACATTAATTGCCATATTTGTGATTTTCTTGAGTGTTCTACTTTAACAGAAGCAGAAAAATCAAAGCAGCATATTAGTGAAAGGTTGAGGAAAAACGGACAACTAATACAAAAGTTATGAATATCCTAAAATTGCTAAATAAATGGAGATCTAAAATTGGCAATGTTCTCATTATGCTAATGAGATGCTGTGATGTAATCGTGCTATACTTTCCCAATTGCCTTATACAAATGTTGTAAAAATCCACTTTCCTTGAATATATCTTTGAAAATTTGATTTCTGTATGACAGATGGTGTTCATAAATTTATTCCTCACAATATATTTCAAGCACAGTAGTTGATAATTCAATGTTCTTTGTTTAAAAGCTGAAATCTGATAATTTTCTTATTTATTATCTATAAAGAGAAAGCACAAAAACGTCATAGCATCTCATTAGCATAATGAGTATGCTGCCAATTTCATTTAGCGATTTTAGGGTTTTAAAATCTTCATAACTTTTTAATCCTTTTTCTTTCTTTTTTTTCAATGCTTCTAAGAATTTTCTGCTTCTGTAAGTATGGGGTTTCATTCTCCTTTAAAGTGAGCATAATTTTCAAAAGAGCTCATAAAAGTGTCCAAAATAAGGTTACACTTATTTTATTTACATGTATAGGTTTTCCCGCCCAATTTGATATTTTTGTCACTCAAATTAATGAGAGGTGCAATCAAATTCACGCATTATCGTCTTACCATCGATATCGTCTTACAATCGATATCGGTCTTTCACGTTTAAAATCTGGGCAATTGAATTCATTTAGAGACACGCACAGTAACTTATGAGCATCCAAATTAATTCATCTGCAAAATTATATCCGTTTAGGGCATTACAATTTAAGTCATCCGCATTTAATATATTTTTAGGGCAAAAACATGCGCAGAAGTTGTGGGCGTACATTATTTTTGTACATACGATTTCAAAGTTCGTGCATTCAAATTATCACAAATGGTCCGAAGGGCCTGTTTGGGCATTTAATTTTCATCTTTTTGTTCATTTAGTTTAATGGTTAAGTATGTTTTTATGTGCTGTATGTGCGTACATGTTAGTGTGGGTTTTTTTTTTGTCTCTATCATGTCTTTGCGTGTAAGATACATACATATACTTGCATATTCTTGATGTGCCATATATCTTTTTGTTTAAGGAATTCTAATTGACTCATACACATATTCAACAGATTACCAAAACTTTTTAGATATTTTTATGATGTTTACAATGACGGTATGATCGTTAATTTCATTGATTGTCCTTTGTCATACTGTTTTAAACGATTGCATGTTTTCTTAATTATGTTAAATCTATGGCACTTATTCAAAACCTGCTTACCCTTAATGAATTTGAATGACTGTAGAAAAGCCGAAGCTATCGGCATCTGATTTTGAATGCCGAATTCTTATGTATAACGAATTTGAACGAACGAAAATTAATTCAAATGACAATTGGTCGCGGCGATCACAATTTGAATTTGAATGCTCTTAACATTAATTTGAATGACCACATTTCTAAAGTGAGCGGGAAAACCGATATTATTTTCCTACACTGGGCTGAACATGAGTATTATAGAAAATTGAGAAGGGATGGAGGGCGGGGCGGGGCGGGGTGTGCGACTGGTGGATGAACAGGCATGCTAAATTGAGATATGATAGCATGCATAATTATATCCTATGCTTGTTCCAGAATTTCAAACACAGCCATTTCAGTCATCAACGGGGTCTTCTTGCTCGTTGTCTTCCTCTGCTCTTTCCCCATAATTCTCTAAAAGTGACAAAGAGTAAGAAAAGCAAATGATACTTTAAAAAACATAAATATTACATTAGAAAAGAAAATATTAAGGATCTATTTGTGCTAATGTTTATTATAGCTGTAAATGTATGCCACTTACTTTTACATCTTCAGTGTATCTATTTCTGGACCTCTAGGAAGAACAGAGCCATTAAATTAATGGCTCTGAATAGAGCTTTCCATTTTTTTTTAAATTCTTGATTTAGTTTTTGATTGATATATTCTTGTAAATGTATATATTGATGATCTTTTTATACGGAAAATAAAACCAACCAACCAATCAATTCATTCACTTTCAAAGTGGCAATACTAACATCAGTTGATTAGGACTAGAGACACTGATAAGGTTGAGTACTGAACATCACATAATAGTATTTATCAACATATGATATAAAAAAGAACTAGTGTCAGAAAATTATTTGAAATACATGTACATGTATTGACGAGAATTGGATAATCCGGTACTTACGACGTAATTCAAGAGCAAGATCGTTTATGTGATCACGTCTGTAATAGAAGTATGTAACAATGAGGACTAATCCTGTCAGCCCAGCAAATGTTCCCAGTGAGATCCGCAGAAGTGGTGTCTCTCTTACTTCAACTAGACGTTCATCAGATACAATCACAGCTACATTAGCTTCTAAGCTGCAGTAACTACAACAAAAATCAAGAAGACCAACGCGGAAATGTTTTAATCATCGTGATAATTCAAACGATGAATAGCGCTTAGCCGAGAAGTAGGGATAAAAGGCAACTCCAGAAGATATCAACTAGCAACTAGACTATTAACCAAATCAGAATCGCTAAGGGCTTGTGTGTGATTTATGGAGAAGTCGCATATCGTTTGCATTTTCATGTAACCTACATCAATTGGATATAATCACAACTCATACTCGCTTTAAATAACAGAAACTGAAATATAACATGTGCAGTGAATTAAGTGTTTTAATCTAGCTTTGAAAATCAACACTAAAGTGTTGATAAGATTATGATCAAAGCGCAAGCACATATCAAAATAATTATTATTGGTCAATGTAACATGATATAGCGCATTATGGCACATACACGTACATGTAGTTGAAAGTAGAAGCTTTCTGGTCATGTTAGCTGGCTCATGGGGTTAAGATCTTTATTGATGATGAGGTAAGGCATAGCTGCCATAGATTTATTAAAGACTCACAAGCTTCGTATTACATCAATTTTTCAAGATTAACCAGTTGACTACTGAATGATCTCATTCCCATGATAGGCTCTATGTACCACCGTGTCCCGGACCGTGTCCCGGTTCCGTAGCCACTGGGTTAAGTGTATTAAAATAATGTATTATTAAAGCTGATATTGTTTGTAGCAGTAGCTGTAATAATTACATAATTATGGCCCCCCCCCCCCAAAAAAAAATACAAAAATACAAAAATACAAAATACAAAATACTAAATAAATACAAGAGCGAAAAAGCGGGTGGAAGTGAGAGAAAAAGCCTAAAAAGCGCTACGAGCCGTTATCTTTCTCTCACAATTTGCTAAAACGTCAACCCCCCCCATGTTACATACAGTGCAGTATTGTTTCCAAATAATTGAAAAGCAGTCAGGGCTTCGAACTGTAACTTTCCGCCTAAAAAAAGTGTTTGCTACGAGCCGTTATCTTTCTCTCAAATTTGCTAAAACGTCAGAGCTTTCGCGCTTCGCGTGGGAAGGGGGAAACTCCCCCTCCCTGTACCAACCCCTGTTACATACAGTGTAGTACTGCGTCCAAATAACTGAAGTGCAATCCGGGCGTCCAACTAACTTTGGCCTAAAAAAGGTGCTACGAGCCCTTATCTTTAAGCTTTCCATCAAATTTGCTATAAAACGTCAGTTCCCTGCATCCATCCATCCCCTGGGAAGCACGCTTCGCGTGCTCACAACCGCCCCTAAAATGAAATCCTGGCTACGCGGACATACGCATGATAGGTCTGAAACTCTGAAACTCAACAAGAGACAATGATTGACGAAGTGAATGTATTACCTGTAATAAGGGTCTACTACATGTAGTGTAAAGATATATAGTTGATCAACGCCAGTAGCTAACCATCTGATACTGTTTTCTCCAGACTGGTTCAATATCTGATAAGAGTTCTGGAGCAAGCTTCTCTCTGTTACCTCATATTTGAAGCACCTCTCATAATTCTGCAGGAGGAAATCAGAGCCGGGCTGGTTTTTAAAAGGTGTTCAGTATGTACATATATGTATACTTCAAAAGTGGGCGTATAAAGGAATAAGGTCATGTGTATGGGGGGAGGGGTAATATGTTTTAAAACTGACTTCTGATATCACTTGTACTTTGCTTTCGGGAATGAAACATTTAGTTTGTTTGTATCCATTCCCTTGGTCTATCTATGTACAAGTATTTGGGTGCATATCATAATGTATCTTTTGCGTCTTAAGTCTTTTTGTTTTTATAGTGACTATTATTGATTTATTGATTGTTTGTTTTGCATGCCACAAATTTTGGATGTATCCATTCCCTTGGTCTATCTATGTACAAGTATTTGGGTGCATATCATAATGTATCTTTTGCGTCTTAAGTCTTTTTGTTTTTATAGTGACTATTATTGATTTATTGATTGTTTGTTTTGCATGCCACAAATTAAACCAAATTTGTTCATGTACTCACATGAGGGCCCCATATGCGTTTAACTGGAACATCATTACCAACGTCTTCTTTCATCTTCTCCCATGTCTGTGCTACTCGGAGACACCCAGCCTGTTTGACAAAGAGTTATTGATTAAATGATTTCATTGACGGATTGATGAGAATAAGAGGAAGCCTTTCAGAGACTCATAAATCAAATGTCAAATATACATCTATCTATTATGACTGATAGCTTTCAATGATGAATATATGAAAATGATTTATGACTGATTGATCCTATTACAGACAATTAAGCCATTTGAATGAAAAACTAATATATCTTGATTGGTTCATCTATTGGTTGGTATATATTTCAGGGGAGCGTGTCATCAAGCGTTTTGTCATTGATTTTTACCGACAACTGTTATAAGCTACTGAAATTCTTGGATCTGATTGGCTGAGAGCAAATTTGTCTGTAAAAATCACTGACAAAACGCTTGATGAAACGCTCCCCTGGGCAATAAAAGCAATGACTTAGGTCACAAGGAAAAGTCACATACTTGTATAAGATTTACTGTTCGATTAAATTTATATATTGAAATATCCTCTTTACAAGCCATGGTCAGAATTATCATCGAATAAGATGTATAAAAACAAAAATAAAATAAAATAAAGCATATCAAAAAGAAATGCATGTTTAGATACCCTTTATTCCATTAAAATATTTGTTTAAAGAATGAAATATGTCAGACAAACCCAAAAATATACGGATTCACAGCTGGGGTCTTGAATATGAAAATATAAAATAAAATATCTACCGAGTGCATGGATGCTGTATAGGTAAAGTCATGTCTTCCATTGTTTTCCCACATCACAAAGTCTGCTGTCATGGTTTCCACTAACACGTCTTCATCATATCTATCAAAGTGTAAATCAAGCATATATTGTGAAGGAATCCTCTCTATACATGTATGTATTTCTGCAATCAACTTGGCATCCATGATCCATCGAATAAATTACCCCATCTTACATTCTACTGAAATTGCAGTACGCATCAAATGAAGTCTTCAAGATCCATGCATTTTAGATTCATAAATTTAAGAAGAGATTAAACTGGAAATTCTTTAATTATATTTTCATTTAAATACATTACCAGAGTGAAAAAATTCTTCATATTTGATACAGGCGATCATCATGATAGCATAAACAAAAGTAAAAAGAGCAAATTACCGAAATTTGCAATTGTAGCCAGAAAAAAAAGAAAAGAATAGGTGCTCTAAAATTCCACTAGGTCATATTCGTAATCATTCAAATTTTGCCTAGTGACAAAATATTACATTCACCTGTGAAAAGCTATTCTTTTTCAATGGTAAGAATGCGAATTGCACGTATTAGACGTTGTTAGGTTGGACAAACATTTTAGCTTGTCCAACCGTATGCAATATGCATTCTGACTATTGAAATACAATGAGTTGTAACAGATGGATGTAATAGTTCATTACTAGGCATTTGACATATGGGTAAAGTCAATGCGTTCCGAAAATGGCCTGTTGTGTAATGAATCAAACGAAAACATGGAAATCAACTCGCAGAATATGTTGACGAGACAAACAATTAAAAATGAAATAGTACACCAAAGTTCATTCATGCAAAAAGTAATACTGTAATAATAAGAAAATCGTTAAAACTTACAAATATATTTCCGGCTTAAAAACATCCTTAACAGACTGAATTATAGGGCATCCATACACCTGTTTGTCATACTCTACAACCTGTAAAAATAACAGAAACAAATATTTGAAAAATATAATCGGTGGGTCGTAGCCACACCTCTAAACTAACCAAATTTAGTTAGAATTTTTGTTTTGATCTTCTCCAAATACAGCTTCTTTAATTGGAACGTGTACTCCATGGAAGAGGCAAAAAATATATAATTCATAGTGATTACCAATCTACCATGTATACATATGTATGATTATATACGATATAATCGGTGGATTGATAGAATCCGTCAACTGGCACGACTGATATGTCTAGCTTCACCGTTCGTTCCATCTCTCAACGGGAATTATAGCTATAGACATTAACCTGTTGACTACTGTATTCTTTAACTCTCATATGATTAATACAGGAGCCACCCAGTTCCCGTAGTCTATGGTTTAACTAGGGCGAAAATAGAAACACAGACTATAGGAAAATACTATGCTACATGTCAATCACCTATGCAAAATTACAAAGAATGTGCTATATGACAGGAGCAAAGCAAACAAGTCATGAATAATACTTTCTCCAAATATCTCGCCTCGGACAGGCGAAATAATTTATAGCGCAAAGTGTGACATACAGATATTCCTTAAACATTTCCGGAATCAACATACATGTAGGTTTTTTGTCACTATAGGTCTATGGTAATTATATTTAGATCAAATGCATTGATTAAACGATTGAACCTTCTATACTGTGAGAAATCAAAATTAACTTATGGCAGCCAACTGTCTCTTACTTCAGGTTTCTTAGATTTTTCTTGGATTATGTAATACTCTTACCATCTCAGTTTCAGGAGGTTCACCATTCTGTTGGACATATGATCTCCTAACAAAGAGTGTATAAAACAAACAAATTACAGAAAATGATTAGCGTCGTGGAAAAAGCTTGATAATGAAATTATAGTTTTGACAAGTGACATATTGTATTTGAAACAATGCCATTTGCAAGCGATTTCTTTAAATATTAGGCTAGAGTCACATTAAAGATATTTCAATAAACTCTAAATTCTTCAATAAATCCTTTCGAATTATTACAGGACATCAAAGAAAACATGAAGAAAGAAAGAAAGAAAGAAAGAAAGTAAACTGTACTAACTTGTTGATGGTATATGAGCCCAAATCGTTGCATTCCTCTGGTTTATGTACTATGATGTGTCTCTGAGGTGGACAGCCCATCTCAAACTCAGATATCTAGGTCATTCAATAAATGTCAGAGACATATGTCATATGTTTTTGTTCTAGCATGAAGTCGATCCTCACGAAGACCACAGAAAACAATCACATGCAAATAAATTTATATTGAAGTCACCACTAGATAGGTTTCACGGTCTCCACTTTCTGCGTCCTTTTTAAAGACATGTATGCACCGAATGGTGTACGTGACTGGCAGCTAAGCCTCGGCGGATAAAGCTAGCAAGCCATATTGGATATTTTGATCGCCAAACATAATTACAAGCTCATACGTTACTGACTACATCTTAGATTTGAGTACTTCTGATGATTGTATTAATTTGATAACCCACTATAGAGGTTGTATCAGACCAAATATGAAAGTAATAGATATATTTGATGTCAATTCATGTTCATAATTCCACAATACTTGGTAACTTATGAGGCAACAAATGACCGTCCAAATACGTTGGACTTGCCCTTAGTTATATGAAACTCCATAGAAGTTAGGTGACGGTTACTTCGGCCGTCTTCCTGTAAACTCCAACAGATGCATACATTATGCACCACATAAATGCGCTTTTTGTTTTGTTGTGGGGACCATCATAACCAAGGCAATGCGACTCTTTAGTCATGTTTGTGCAAAGACGTAGAAAAAACAGAAACTATGAAGTTACATATCAAAAACACAGAATTTGATGTTATTCACCCACGTAGAGACGTGCCAAATGGAAAAAAGGTAACCGTGATTATCAAAAAAGACAATGTTAATTATTGACTATAATTTATGCTTGATATCCCTCATTACCGGTACTTCTTTGTGTCCTATCGCTCATCATGCATGGGCTCATCATATATAACATGTATAAAGGAAAGCCAACTTTCATTAGTCAAATGAAATACCTTGATTTGTTGCAATACATAAACAAAAAGAGGAATTGTATCCCCTTAACAATTTGCGATGATAGAGCCTGGGATCGGATCATTGAACTAAAGCACTTTAAACCAGTAAGGCAAAATTGATTTGCACACGAATGCAATAAATAGCCATTCATTGAATCACACTCTGCATCCTCGAGCACACACAAGCTTGGACAGACAAGGCGGTAATTTTGAAGGACATTGGGGCTAATTTTGGACTCTTATCTCATTCAAGGTTGCATACATGTTGAAATATGAATAGGGAAACATCATGAAATATCACTTTATTTTGCTAAGAGTCTTTACCACTTTTGTTTCTTTGCATTTTACCTAATGGAATTACCCTTTGCATTAGACTACTTCTGTGCGCAAACTACTTTTGACATCACTCACTTAAAACCTTTCAAATTTACTCATGCATGACAATATCATTACATATATGGTATCAAATGAAAGAGAATAAATTGAACTTTGACATGAGTAATAAGAATCAACCCGGAAATAATCATTTTTCTTGCAATTGATGGGAAAAGTTGGGTTTCCTTTTTAAGAAACACACTGTATATTATACATATTAATTTCTTCAATAGATAGACAACCATTTGTGAGTAACCATTTAGGAATGATCAAAAAGTCACTGAAAGTTGAGATGTCATGATGTTGAAAAAGTCAATACATATATATGCTCTTGTACAACTAAGTGATGTAACGGCTTTATTTATTTTCGTTTTTGTGGTTTGATTTATTCTTAATTCCAAAAACCGAGATACATTGAGTCGCTCTTGACTGAACATAGATAGAACAAGTGGTTACAGCTTCATGTAAATGACCAGTACGAAGTAATTACAAATGAATTGAATGAATTTACCATTTTGGATGGAGAGTGGCATCCAATACCTAGTCTTCGTGGTCTCCTAAATGAATTGAATGAATTTACCATTTTGGATGGAGAGTGGCATCCTATACCTAGTCTTTGTGGTCTCCTAAATGAATTGAATGAATTTACCATTTTGGATGGAGAGTGGCATCCAATACCTAGTCTTTGTGGTCTCATAAATGAATTGAATGAATTTACCATTTTGGATAGAGAGTGGCATCCAATACCTAGTCTTTGTGGTCTCATAAATGAATTGAATGAATTTACCATTTTGGATAGAGAGTGGCATCCAATAGCTAGTCTTTGTGGTCTCCTAAATGAATTGAATGAATTTACCATTTTGGATGGAGAGTGGCATTCTATTCCTAGTCTTTGTGGTCTCCTAAATGAATTGAATGAATTTACCATTTTGGATGAAGAATGGCATCCTATTCCTAGTCTTTGTGGTCTCCTAAATGAATTGAATGAATTTACCATTTTGGATGGAGAGTTGCATCCAATACCTAGTCTTTGTGGTCTCCTAAATGAATTGAATGAATTTACCATTTTGGATAGAGAGTGGCATCCAATACCTAGTCTTTGTGGTCTCATAAATGAATTGAATGAATTTACCATTTTGGATAGAGAGTGGCATCCAATACCTAGTCTTTGTGGTCTCATTAATGAATTTAATGAATTTACCATTTTGGATAGAGAGTGGCATCCAATACCTAGTCTTTGTGGTCTCCTAAATGAATTGAATGAATTTACCATTTTGGATGGAGAGTGGCATCCAATACCTAGTCTTTGTGGTCTCCTAAATGAATTGAATGAATTTACCATTTTGGATGGAGAGTGGCATCCTATTCCTAGTCTTCGTGGTCTCATTAATGAATTGAATGAATTTACCATTTTGGATGGAGAGTGGCATCCAATACCTAGTCTTTGTGATCTCATAAATGAATTGAATGAATTTACCATTTTGGATGGAGAGTGGCATCCAATACCTAGTCTTTGTTGTCTCCTAAATGAATTGAATGAATTTACCATTTTGGATGGAGAGTGGCATCCTATTCCTAGTCTTTGTGGTCTCATTAATGAATTGAATGAATTTACCATTTTGGATAGAGAGTGGCATCCAATACCTAGTCTTCGTGGTCTCATTAATGAATTTAATGAATTTACCATTTTGGATGGAGAGTGGCATCCTATTCCTAGTCTTTGTGGTCTCCTAAATGAATTGAATGAATTTACCATTTTGGATGGAGAGTGGCATTCTATTCCTAGTCTTTGTGGTCTCCTAAATGAATTGAATGAATTTACCATTTTGGATGGAGAGTGGCATCCTATTCCTAGTCTTCGTGGTTCTCATTAATGAATTGAATGAATTTACCATTTTGGATGGAGAGTGGCATCCAATACCTAGTCTTTGTGGTCTCATAAATGAATTGAATGAATTTACCATTTTGGATAGAGAGTGGCATCCAATACCTAGTCTTTGTGGTCTCATAAATGAATTGAATGAATTTACCATTTTGGATGAAGAGTGGCATCCTATTCCTAGTCTTCGTGGTCTCATTAATGAATTTAATGAATTTACCATTTTGGATAGAGAGTGGCATCCAATACCTAGTCTTTGTGGTCTCATTAATGAATTTAATGAATTTACCATTTTGGATGGAGAGTGGCATCCTATACCTAGTCTTTGTGGTCTCCTAAATGAATTGAATGAATTTACCATTTTGGATAGAGAGTGGCATCCAATACCTAGTCTTTGTGGTCTCATAAATGAATTGAATGAATTTACCATTTTGGATAGAGAGTGGCATCCAATACCTAGTCTTTGTGGTCTCATTAATGAATTGAATGAATTTACCATTTTGGATGGAGAGTGGCATCCAATACCTAGTCTTTGTGGTCTCATTAATGAATTTAATGAATTTACCATTTTGGATAGAGAGTGGCATCCTATTCCTAGTCTTCGTGGTCTCATTAATGAATTGAATGAATTTACCATTTTGGATGGAGAGTGGCATCCAATACCTAGTCTTTGTGGTCTCATAAATGAATTGAATGAATTTACCATTTTGGATAGAGAGTGGCATCCTATTCCTAGTCTTCGTGGTCTCATTAATGAATTGAATGAATTTACCATTTTGGATGGAGAGTGGCATCCAATACCTAGTCTTTGTGGTCTCATAAATGAATTGAATGAATTTACCATTTTGGATAGAGAGTGGCATCCAATACCTAGTCTTTGTGGTCTCATAAATGAATTGAATGAATTTACCATTTTGGATGAAGAGTGGCATCCTATTCCTAGTCTTCGTGGTCTCATTAATGAATTTAATGAATTTACCATTTTGGATAGAGAGTGGCATCCAATACCTAGTCTTTGTGGTCTCATAAATGAATTGAATGAATTTACCATTTTGGATGGAGAGTGGCATCCTATTCCTAGTCTTTGTGGTCTCCTAAATGAATTGAATGAATTTACCATTTTGGATAGAGAGTGGCATCCAATACCTAGTCTTTGTGGTCTCATAAATGAATTGAATGAATTTACCATTTTGGATAGAGAGTGGCATCCAATACCTAGTCTTTGTGGTCTCATAAATGAATTGAATGAATTTACCATTTTGGATGGAGAGTGGCATCCTATACCTAGTCTTTGTGGTCTCCTAAATGAATTGAATGAATTTACCATTTTGGATAGAGAGTGGCATCCAATACCTAGTCTTTGTGGTCTCCTAAATGAATTGAATGAATTTACCATTTTGGATAGAGAGTGGCATCCAATACCTAGTCTTCGTGGTCTCAGAAATGAATTGAATGAATTTACCATTTTGGATAGAGAGTGGCATCCAATACCTAGTCTTTGTGGTCTCATTAATGAATTTAATGAATTTACCATTTTGGATGGAGAGTGGCATCCTATTCCTAGTCTTTGTGGTCTCCTAAATGAATTGAATGAATTTACCATTTTGGATAGAGAGTGGCATCCAATACCTAGTCTTTGTGGTCTCATAAATGAATTGAATGAATTTACCATTTTGGATGGAGAGTGGCATCCAATACCTAGTCTTTGTGGTCTCCTAAATGAATTGAATGAATTTACCATTTTGGATAGAGAGTGGCATCCAATACCTAGTCTTTGTGGTCTCATAAATGAATTGAATGAATTTACCATTTTGGATAGAGAGTGGCATCCAATACCTAGTCTTTGTGGTCTCCTAAATGAATTGAATGAATTTACCATTTTGGATAGAGAGTGGCATCCAATACCTAGTCTTCGTGGTCTCAGAAATGAATTGAATGAATTTACCATTTTGGATGGAGAGTGGCATCCAATACCTAGTCTTTGTGGTCTCCTAAATGAATTGAATGAATTTACCATTTTGGATGGAGAGTGGCATCCAATACCTAGTCTTTGTGGTCTCCTAAATGAATTGAATGAATTTACCATTTTGGATAGAGAGTTGCATCCAATACCTAGTCTTTGTGGTCTCAGAAATGAATTGAATGAATTTACCATTTTGGATGAAGAGTGGCATCCTATTCCTAGTCTTCGTGGTCTCATTAATGAATTGAATGAATTTACCATTTTGGATAGAGAGTGGCATCCAATACCTAGTCTTTGTGGTCTCCTAAATGAATTGAATGAATTTACCATTTTGGATAGAGAGTTGCATCCAATACCTAGTCTTCGTGGTCTCAGAAATGAATTGAATGAATTTACCATTTTGGATGAAGAGTGGCATCCTATTCCTAGTCTTCGTGGTCTCATTAATGAATTTAATGAATTTACCATTTTGGATAGAGAGTGGCATCCAATACCTAGTCTTTGTGGTCTCATTAATGAATTTAATGAATTTACCATTTTGGATAGAGAGTGGCATCCAATACCTAGTCTTTGTGGTCTCCTAAATGAATTGAATGAATTTACCATTTTGGATGGAGAGTGGCATCCAATACCTAGTCTTTGTGGTCTCAGAAATGAATTGAATGAATTTACCATTTTGGATGAAGAGTGGCATCCTATTCCTAGTCTTCGTGGTCTCATTAATGAATTGAATGAATTTACCATTTTGGATAGAGAGTGGCATCCAATACCTAGTCTTCGTGGTCTCATAAATGAATTGAATGAATTTACCATTTTGGATAGAGAGTGGCATCCAATACCTAGTCTTTGTGGTCTCCTAAATGAATTGAATGAATTTACCATTTTGGATAGAGAGTTGCATCCAATACCTAGTCTTCGTGGTCTCATTAATGAATTTAATGAATTTACCATTTTGGATAGAGAGTGGCATCCAATACCTAGTCTTCGTGGTCTCATTAATGAATTTAATGAATTTACCATTTTGGATAGAGAGTGGCATCCAATACCTAGTCTTTGTGGTCTCATTAATGAATTTAATGAATTTACCATTTTGGATAGAGAGTGGCATCCAATACCTAGTCTTTGTGGTCTCCTAAATGAATTGAATGAATTTACCATTTTGGATGGAGAGTGGCATTCTATTCCTAGTCTTTGTGGTCTCCTAAATGAATTGAATGAATTTACCATTTTGGATGGAGAGTGGCATCCTATTCCTAGTCTTCGTGGTTCTCATTAATGAATTGAATGAATTTACCATTTTGGATGGAGAGTGGCATCCAATACCTAGTCTTTGTGGTCTCATTAATGAATTTAATGAATTTACCATTTTGGATAGAGAGTGGCATCCAATACCTAGTCTTTGTGGTCTCATAAATGAATTGAATGAATTTACCATTTTGGATAGAGAGTGGCATCCAATACCTAGTCTTTGTGGTCTCCTAAATGAATTGAATGAATTTACCATTTTGGATGGAGAGTGGCATCCTATACCTAGTCTTTGTGGTCTCCTAAATGAATTGAATGAATTTACCATTTTGGATGGAGAGTGGCATCCAATACCTAGTCTTTGTGGTCTCCTAAATGAATTGAATGAATTTACCATTTTGGATAGAGAGTGGCATCCAATACCTAGTCTTTGTGGTCTCATAAATGAATTGAATGAATTTACCATTTTGGATAGAGAGTGGCATCCAATACCTAGTCTTTGTGGTCTCCTAAATGAATTGAATGAATTTACCATTTTGGATGGAGAGTGGCATCCAATACCTAGTCTTTGTGGTCTCATAAATGAATTGAATGAATTTACCATTTTGGATGGAGAGTGGCATCCAATACCTAGTCTTTGTGATCTCATAAATGAATTGAATGAATTTACCATTTTGGATGGAGAGTGGCATCCAATACCTAGTCTTTGTGATCTCATAAATGAATTGAATGAATTTACCATTTTGGATAGAGAGTGGCATCCAATACCTAGTCTTTGTGGTCTCATTAATGAATTTAATGAATTTACCATTTTGGATAGAGAGTGGCATCCAATACCTAGTCTTTGTGGTCTCATAAATGAATTGAATGAATTTACCATTTTGGATGGAGAGTGGCATCCTATACCTAGTCTTTGTGGTCTCCTAAATGAATTGAATGAATTTACCATTTTGGATGAAGAGTGGCATCCTATTCCTAGTCTTCGTGGTTCTCATTAATAAATTGAATGAATTTACCATTTTGGATGGAGAGTGGCATCCAATACCTAGTCTTTGTGGTCTCATTAATGAATTTAATGAATTTACCATTTTGGATAGAGAGTGGCATCCAATACCTAGTCTTTGTGGTCTCATAAATGAATTTAATGAATTTACCATTTTGGATAGAGAGTGGCATCCAATACCTAGTCTTTGTGGTCTCCTAAATGAATTGAATGAATTTACCATTTTGGATAGAGAGTGGCATCCAATACCTAGTCTTTGTGGTCTCATAAATGAATTGAATGAATTTACCATTTTGGATGGAGAGTGGCATCCAATACCTAGTCTTTGTGGTCTCATAAATGAATTGAATGAATTTACCATTTTGGATGGAGAGTGGCATCCTATTCCTAGTCTTCGTGGTCTCATAAATGAATTGAATGAATTTACCATTTTGGATGGAGAGTGGCATCCTATTCCTAGTCTTTGTGGTCTCCTAAATGAATTGAATGAATTTACCATTTTGGATGGAGAGTGGCATCCAATACCTAGTCTTTGTGGTCTCATAAATGAATTGAATGAATTTACCATTTTGGATGGAGAGTGGCATCCAATACCTAGTCTTTGTTGTCTCCTAAATGAATTGAATGAATTTACCATTTTGGATGGAGAGTGGCATCCTATACCTAGTCTTTGTGGTCTCATAAATGAATTGAATGAATTTACCATTTTGGATAGAGAGTGGCATCCAATACCTAGTCTTTGTGGTCTCCTAAATGAATTGAATGAATTTACCATTTTGGATAGAGAGTGGCATCCAGTACCTAGTCTTCGTGGTCTCATAAATGAATTGAATGAATTTACCATTTTGGATAGAGAGTGGCATCCAATACCTAGTCTTTGTGGTCTCCTAAATGAATTGAATGAATTTACCATTTTGGATGGAGAGTGGCATCCAATACCTAGTCTTTGTGGTCTCATAAATGAATTGAATGAATTTACCATTTTGGATGGAGAGTGGCATCCTATTCCTAGTCTTCGTGGTCTCATAAATGAATTGAATGAATTTACCATTTTGGATGGAGAGTGGCATCCAATACCTAGTCTTTGTGGTCTCATAAATGAATTGAATGAATTTACCATTTTGGATGGAGAGTGGCATCCAATACCTAGTCTTTGTGGTCTCCTAAATGAATTGAATGAATTTACCATTTGGGATGGAGAGTGGCATCCTATTCCTAGTCTTTGTGGTCTCATAAATGAATTGAATGAATTTACCATTTTGGATGGAGAGTGGCATCCAATACCTAGTCTTTGTGGTCTCATTAATGAATTGAATGAATTTACCATTTTGGATGGAGAGTGGCATCCTATTCCTAGTCTTTGTGGTCTCAGAAATGAATTGAATGAATTTACCATTTTGGATGGAGAGTGGCATCCTATTCCTAGTCTTTGTGGTCTCATCACTATGGTAACTAATCCTGTAGCTGATGCTAAAGCTTCCTCGTATCTTTCATTCTCTCCAAACAAAAAACTGCTTTGCACCCTCAGCACCTTAAATTGTGGTATACAAAAGATTAAAAAAACAACCAACAAAAAAAAACTTAACACAAAACATGATCATAACGATATTTATTTAATAACATTCAAAGGAATCGTCCAGTATGGAGTGAAAATTGGTGAAGGATAATTTTAATGATTAGTTTACAAGGCTTAGAATACTGTAAACGCGGAATATTTCGCGGTGTGGAAATTTTCGGGGTGCCGAAATATCGTCGAGTCAAAACAATATTACCCCATCCATGTATAACTTTGATCAGATTAATTTATATTTTGACATTCAAAAAAGAGGAGGGGCAATACTCTATTTCCATGCAATTTTCAGTGCAACCGTTACAGATGTACAAATGCATATTTCATGATAAGAATAGCTTTACCTTCTTGATCGATTTGCTCCCCGGATTAAAATCAGTCATCACGTGTTCTTCAATGCTCAGTTTGTCAGGTTGATTGATCACCATCTAATGATAAAAAGAGCAGTTTTAGTCAGCCCCGAAAAGCTATCTCGTCAGACTATTTTGCTACGCTAAACTACTTTATACAGTTTCCACAGAGAAGAGATAATACACACACCCTCGCACACACACTCACACACATACACACACATAGTACAGTTTTCGTAAGCCTAGGAAAGCATCGTCATATCACTTCGAATTTGCCGAGTTAAGTTTTTATCCCGTTTCCATAGGTAAGGAAAGACGTATATCGTAACTAAAAAGAGATTTAGATTAGAGATTATTTATTCAAAATGTTGACCTCTATTCAACATTCAACAGCAGGAACTGGGCAGCTGGACATCAAAGTGTTTGTTTTTTCCTTCAATTTGGAACATAATACTTATACCTATTACCTATTATACCTATTAAACTGATATTTTAAGCTTCCCTAGTACAGATGAAATTAGAAACCATGTTCACCATTTGATATTGTGACTAACAAACTACTAACCTCAATATCGTTGTATCTGTCAGCTGAATATACAAGTTCTGCCCAGACGACAGCAGAATCTCTCAGATCCAGATAATACACCTCATACTGTGGGCCCTCTTTAAATTGGAAGTACTAAGAATAAAAATAAGATTCTCACTTTGATCAATTCTAATGTTATTAAGATTTATTTAGCATTTAGCCCAAAGCGGACCCCTCCTAAAATTCTTAATACTTTCATTACTCCAGCTTTTTAACAGAGCTTCCATTAAGGAGCTCAAGCTTTCAAGGAATTTCTTCCTGTCAGGTAGTTCACTAGCATGGAGAATGTAAAAGGATGACAGTGCCATGGTAGGGATTCGAATCCCTTTTCCAGTGGTCCATAATAATAATAATAATAATAATAATAATATGTCCATTTATATAGCGCAGTAACTATACAAATATACTCTACTGCGCTTAATACAAAGTATTATATTATTACCACGGCTTTAGCCAAGCCGCCATGTAAGCGCTAAGGCATTCAGGTAACTATTCACTAGACCACAAGCTTCTCATAGTAAACTAATTATCAAGATGGTGAGAAATTGTAGTGTTTCATAAATAAAACATACATGCTAAAGCGATTAAGATTAATGCGTCAGTCATACACGCACGGTACACTTTCCTGCACCCATACATATTTTATAGACTTATAAAAATGAGATTGCCCGGAAGACTTTTTCTCTATCCAAACTAATAAATATAAATAGGAATTATTCGTAGCCTTGACCTGTGCCTTAATGGGATGTAACTGTGGTATGAATCTGCTGATCATATCTCAAAGTTACAAAAAATTATAACATGTACATTTAAAGTGATTTTCACTGAAAATTCATTGACCTTTTGATCTTTTACATTGACTCATTTACAAACATGACATGCACCATCAAGAGAAATACTTGTGATTTGAATTTGGTGATCCTACATCAAGAAAATGTTATTACATGTGACCTTTTGACCTTTGTCTTTGTCAGATTAAAATCATTTTCGAACTTGACCTACACCTTTAAGAGATGTAGCTGTGGTATAAATTTGGAGATTATACCTCAAATCCATAGGAAGTTATTGTGATTACAGCGCTTTTTTGCTTTTTACGCACTTGCAAGTACGGCGGGTTGGGACCTAGGCTTTATCAAGCATGCTTTCAAACATAAATGAATTAACAAGGAAAATAACGATAAACTCTTACCATACATTCAGTATTATCCAGCTGGTTTACAATACTTCCCATATCAGCTTTCAAGGAATAGCCTGTCCTTTCTACCAAAGATCTGCAAAATTATTGTTTGAAAATAACCCTGTAGATTAGTAAAGTTTTGTAAATGAGTAGATTTATATATACATGTATATGGGTAATTCCATTAAAATGTCAACTTTTGGTAAAAATTTAACTAATTTGATTTCCTTCTAGGTCAGTTGAATATGAATGATTCTAACTGTATGGAACAATACTCAATTTTTAAATTTTTCTATATTTTTACCCAAATTGGCCATTTTAAACCCATAATTGATATTATACATTTTCATGGTAAAATATGGTTGATTAACACATTGAGTCATTTTCAGAGATTTCTGATCATATCATAGCAAAGTTAATCAAATCTGGTTATGACTATTGGGAATTTTATGTCTATATACAAAAAGTTAAGAAAATAAACAACATTAAAACTCTTAAAATTTAAAGAAGGTCAAAGGTCCGACGGATTTTTTGTCCCATCTGTCACGTTTTA
This sequence comes from Heliocidaris erythrogramma, assembly GCA_025617745.1. Classification (NCBI taxonomy): domain Eukaryota; kingdom Metazoa; phylum Echinodermata; class Echinoidea; order Camarodonta; family Echinometridae; genus Heliocidaris; species Heliocidaris erythrogramma. The sequence goes on from CM046855.1 coordinate 1,286,978, forward strand.
AATGAACTTTTTGCTTTAATATCAGTAGCATCAATATTTTGGAATACAATTTTGCAGTCTTGCTCTATGGTAGGGGGGGGGGGGGGGGGGGACTTTATTTCTACTGCTAACTTGGTTGAATACGATATCATGACGCTCATTCTGAAACATAAAGTGATGTCCTAGCTGTCTGCCACGTTTGTTTTACATTTACTCTAAAATATATATGCGTGGGACTAGATGAAAATTTTCCGATAAAAATTGAAATCCTTTTACTATAGCTTTCCCCGCCCAATTTCATATGTGTATCATTGAAATCAATTAAGGTGCATGCAAATTCATGCATTATCGTCTTAAGATCGATATCGCACAATTATCGTGAATTTGAATGCTCTTAAATGGGAAGTCCAGTCCAAAATTACTTCGTTTTAATTGAAGCAGAAAATAAAATCTACGGATCAAAAAAGGTTTGAGGAAAATCGGACAACTAATAAGAAAGTTACGAATTTGTTAGTGGCAGGAAAAACTATGGAAAAGAATGGAAATCACTAGACAAATTGGCAACTCAGTCATGAGTTTGTGACGTCATTGGCTCACAAATTATTTTGTTTACAATTATATTACAAATTCTCAAAAAGTTGTCCAAAAATATGATTTTGACATAACTTGAACCAAGTTATATACCGTAATATGTTTTTGTATAGTGTATAAACCTTTACAAAATATTTCACGAACTCCAAAATGTTGAGATTACGATGAGAAGGCTTACGGTTCACCATGTGGTTGAGTAAGAAGAAGAAAGTGGAGAAAAGTTGAGAGGAGAAGAAATGGAAAGGCGAGATAGAAATTCAGAGAATGTAGAAGTAATCTTTCTTGAAAGTGTGAAGTCCTGAAAAGGACTGTAAACCAGATGAGAAGGCTGAGAGTGGAGAAGACTCGACGTTTCGGACAGGTTGACAGTCAACTTTTCAATGAGGAGAAATAAGTCGAAAAGTATCAAAGCAGAAATGGCTTGGCAAATTCTTGTCCAGTCTGTCACACTAAACTTGAAGCACCGCCCAGAATTTGTGGTAGGGACTTGACCCCCCCCCCCCCCCCCTCCCCAATTTTGACCAAAACACCATAGATCACACCTGTACATCAAAATAAGCATCATTTTTAAATGAAATACAAAATATCAAGTAATAACATCAAAAAGTCAGGGTTGGATGTCCCGTCAGTCACGCTGGAATTGCCTATATGTTTAACAAATTAAATTTGTATACAAAACTTACCCATTTATTTGTAAGATATAAATCTGATCGACAAAGTTGGTATAAACCGCTAGATCACTATCAGGCGCGGCTAGTGCAGAGTGCTGGAATGAAAACGGACAGAGAACTATTTGCAGCAGCTGATTAAAGCATGGCAAGTGAGTAAGATGGCTTTAACAGTTCATAATAAAATTCAATCAAGAACAAAGTAATGTTAAAGTATATTAAATACAAGATTTACTTTGTTGATACTATGTTGGCGATTGCTAATAACTGCATAAAGACTTACTCTAATGAGAGCTTTCTGGTAGTATTGAGATGTGTAGAGTACATTGTTGGATGAGAGAACAATAATACATCCACCTATTGTAACTGTGATCTGCTTGACTCCTCCTTCAATCTCCCCCTCGTCATCCTCCTCGTCATGCTCCTCCTCATCCCCCTCGTCATCCTCGTCATGCCCATCGTCATCCCCCTCGTCATCCTCGTCATGCCCTTCGTCATCCTCCTCATCCTCATCGTCATCATCCTCGTCATGCCCATCGTCATCCTCCTCGTCATCCTCCTCGTCATGCCCCTCGTCACCCTCCTCGAAATGCCCATCGTCATCCTCCTCGTCATTCCCCTCGTCATGGCCCTCCTCATCCCCCTCGTTATCCCCATCGTCATCCTCCTCCTCATGTCCCTCGTCATCCTCCTCCTCATCCCTCTCATCATCCTCCTCGTCATGTCCCTCGTCATCCTCCTCGTCATCCTCCTCGTCATGCCCCTCGTCACCCCCTTCGTCATGCCCCTCCGCATCCCCCTCGCCATCCAATGCGTTATGAATCCCCATTGTACCGTGATCTCTACCTGAAATGAAAAGAATAAATCAATCGCCTGATGGATTACGTCCCTCTAATTTCTCTATTTCTCTTAGCTCCCACTCCCACCTCCTCTCCCGCTACCATCTCTTTCTCACCCTTCTTTCCTCTCTCTCTCTCTCCGCTCCTCTTTCTCCATCCGCCTCTTCCCTATACACACACACACACATTTCACATTTATTCGGCAAAAGATAAAAAATCAGAATGAAATAATTACAAATACAGTGTATTGAATTACATGCCGGGATTGCTAAAAAAGTTAAAAACGTTACAAATGCAGATACAATACAATAGCAATAATACTAATAAATCTTAAAAATATAAAGTAGAAAAATACGAGATTTTAACAGATAAATAATTTAAAAAAAGTAAGAATCAATTATATATTTCGATAAAACTGTATCAATTCAATAAGTGGCAAGTATTGTTCTTTTCAGTTTCATTTATATATAACCACCCCACCTCTATCTCTCTGTAAGTCCTCTCTCATTCTCTCCTCCCCTCTTTATTCCCCATCTCTCTCTCGCTGTGCATGTGTCTGCGTGTGCTAGTAACATAAACCGTTAGAAGCATACCTTTGGCATAGCTGTAGTAAACACTATTCTGGTCCCACATTATTATGCTTCCATCTGCGTCATGTAACTGCAGAAGGGAAAAAGCTGTGATGTATATGAAAGACAAATCGTAGTTATTGCATTTGATGAATGTGGTCTATATAAATATTTACATAGACAACACATTTTTTATTCAAATAAACATTAAAAGGAACCGACATTAATCATTTATTTTTTCTACAAGCTGCACCCACATAACTTTTGTTGAAAAAGAACAGTAATGCAATAAGAGGTAAATACTAATATGAATATTGCTCATTCATGGAAAAGTGATTTAGCCTGCTCTGGATGTGTTAAATCATTAAAGTTGGTATTCAACGGGCTAATTATAGATAAAAACATCCAAAACTTTGTGGTTCATATACCTAAACCAAGTGAATGCATAATAAATGTATACTCCATTCTTTTATATCATCCATATGTGCATCCAAAGAGCTGTAAGCTCTGACAAAAGTCATCAGTGTACAGAGCATTTCAATGAATAATCCTACCAGGTACCAACGTACGGAACCTGGGTCGAGAGTGGCAAATATAGATTGATATCTTGATATATTGATATCTAGCCAAATGACATGTGTACCCAGTGGCATACTTAAGAGGGAAAGGGGTTGGCAATAGGAGCTCATGCTCCGGCGGCACTTGAAGGGGCGCACCCCCAAACAAACCGCAAATTAGAGAAAACAAAGGGTAGAAAAGCACCCCCCCCCCAAAAAAAAAAATAAAAATAAAAATAAAAAATAAAAAAATCCCCTGTATTTTTTCCCCAATCGAAGCAACTTACGTGTATTTGCTCCTTTCTTACTGAAGAATGGTTGTGGTTTACCCCATGAATCAGATGTCCACTCTTTCTTGAAGATAATGGAGACTGACTGCCTATTTGATGTGACTGTCATCAGAACACTCAACTCATTATGTTCATCAGTGAATGCTGCATGTCCAACAAACACCTGAACAAATAAAAAAAAAACAATCACTCACAATTCATAGGCGTTACATCTTATATTTCAAGTAATAAATATCAATAATAACATATTCGATACTGACATGATATTTTTGTGAAGTGACAAAAAAACAAATTATCAGAGTTATTCGAATACATTTCTCCCACATCTCAAATTCTGTCAATCAATTTTTAAATGAATCTTAAAGCTTCTCCAAACAACCTACTCGATCAATGTATCTAAACGATTGAAAAGAAGATTAATGACTGACCTCCATAATGTTCTCTTCCAGCCAGAATGGATAAGGTAGAGATGACACTTGTTCTTTGTTTACTTGAATGCTATCTATTAATTCAGTATCATGCCAGATATGTATACTTCCATCTTTCCAACCTAGAAATATCTCGTTTTCTATCTGTCGATGAGAAGATATTGGTGTAAGATAATACGCAAGACAATCTCCGTCGCGATTCACAATATCATTTTTGGTAAAGTTTAAAAATGCATACAAACAATAATCTCTCATATTGTATTGCAGCTCATTCGGATATTTATTTGCGTGGACTCTTAAATTACACTTGATATTTTCTCGTTTTACAACATACTATTCAAATAACATGAACAACGCTTCACATTCAATCAATCGAAGACAAAACGTGATCATAAAATGACATCTATTAGAAAATCACATGTAGTCAGATAAAAACCAATGCTATTGGAAGTAGCAATGACTGGAATTTAAAATTTATATTCCCAAACGTTTACGCAACATATTCTACACATTTTGTCATTAAGTGCAACCATAATGTACAAATATAGGGTAAGTACATTCATGGACATGCAATGCGAGAGAGTTTGCAGTCAAACAATATAAAGGCTGTGAATTACCTTACGCATTTGTGAGTCATGACAAGCTTGTCTACCCTCGATAGCATTCAGTTTAATCACATCTATAAAATAAAAAGTATAAATGATTTTTGTAGGTTAGATATTGATAACAATGCCCGTTCTTGTAAGGCAGATGATATAAAATCCTTAAAGGGACACATTCATGAGAAAAAAGTTGCTTTTAATAAAAGCACAAAAATTAAAGAAATAGATCAGTGAAAGTTTGAGAAAAATCCGACAAAGAATAAGAGATTTATGAATTGTTAAAATTCTATGGAAATTTCAAATTGGCAACTCCGGGTCATGTGACTGTGATATCCTGTGATGTCATAGTTTAAAGACTTTTAATGTTAACAAAGAATCATCTTACATAATAAAGAAACAATGACCTAATTTGCTCTCTAATAGATAGCTTGACTAATTAATCTACAAGTACAATTCATTTAGATGGTCAACTTTTTGTCAAGAGCACCAAATGATTTACCGTACGGACTTTTTTCTTACAGATCCTCAACATCAACATCAGTGACAGTATACCACATGTGAAATATATATATAAATATATGATCCCGCTACTACTTAATAGGAAAAGTTACAAGCTAAACAATTAAATTAACAAATAACATGAAGATTGATTATTCAAGTCATGGCGGCGGTTTAATTCGTGCGCTACGTCGGGCGGATTGGGTGACTGACACCAGTACTCAAATTAAACTTTAAAAGCATTAGATCGAATAAGAGAAGATAAATACCAGTCAACCACATGAACGTTCCCGAGGATCTATTCTGTGCCAGTAGAGACCCTCCTTCAAGTAAGTAGATTACTATGTAAGTGGTTATAGCAATGTCTTTCACATTTACGGAAGCGCCCTGAAAATACAACCACCACATTTACTCTATCAAGAATCATAGAAAAGGCATAGCATGATCACGATTGCAGGTTTTACATGAATTAGGCCTAAATCAAACTGTAACCTTCATCCATAGTCATGACATAAAGTTGAGGAAAACACTGTTGTTGTTTCTTTACTTGTATAAATGGCCATATTCGAAATTCTGAACGTTGATGAAGCCGAAAACACAAATTTTCTATACCAGGGTTTCATTATTCCGAAATGAAACAAGGCCCATATTCCGAATATTTAGTGCATTAATACTGAAGGGTCATTATTCAGATTTGCTATTCCGAAGGTTGGTTTATCCAAAGATTCATCACTCCACACAACTGAGTTCGGGCGTTCAATATTCCTCGAGACCACCAGAATTGGTACGTATAATCCCGAAAATGAAAAAATAAAAAACAAAATAAAGTTCATAATTCCAGAAATCAGATAAAGACTATCCTTTTTCCCTTTCGGATTCACAAACCCAGTTTTATCTACGGAATTACGAAACCTATTTCATCATAACAGAAAGTATGAACCTTGTAAAATGAACCATCCGATAAACGAACTTTAGTGAAAACGATTTATAACAGTTTGACGTTAGCTATTGGGAAGGGGGAGTTGATTTTGATCCCCCCCCCCCACGTTTCGACTTTTCGAGAGCTGGCGAGACCAAAAAATACGGGTCTTCCTCCAAGCAGTTTCCCAAAGTTGACAAACCTCCATTTGTGTGCCCCCTATGCAAATCCTGGATCCGCCCATGGTAACGCCAATATGTTTTTAAGAGAGAAAACACAATTGTCAATGAGTTAATTCATTACAGTAAACTTTAAGGAAGTGCTTACCATTATGACATCCGCTGATACCGAGATATGATCTGTAGACTTAAAGCCATCCGAAGTAAACAAACATTGTCCGCTGGAAAGAAACAATTAATATGCAAATATTCATTAAGAACGATACTCAGTACAACAGTAAATAAACGACAAATAAAGTTAGGGCCTTTTTACATGAGAAAAATTTTAAACAAACAAAAATGTATATGTACGGAAAGCTTTTACTTATTGGGGTGATCATAACATGTATTTTGCAGTTTAAGCTTCTAGAAGCTTAATAAGGGTTATGTTTACTGGGTAAACTGTATTTTAAGTTGTGATTTACCTCATAATAAGGAAAGCTGTATCCTGTTTACAAGGGTCCTTGATTACCATGGAAACTCCAGGTTGACCATTTAATGTCAATGACCCTTCAGAATGCACTATTTCATCGACGCACATTGAAGATATCACTGCCTTGGTATCTCTTGAAATGAAGAATGGATTATCTTTTATTTCTATAATCGTTACTTTAATCATGAATATATATACCATTTCATATACGAAACCAGATTAGATATTGGACTAATTTCATGGCAACATATTTTAATTCTTTAAAAGCAGAATGCATTATACTGTCTGAAAAAATGACCAAAATATTCCATAAAACATGTAAAATAACTGATGAACCCTGAAATGCATTGGCCGGCTTTGAAGCGTAGGTATACATTACATGAAGGCTTTCATTTCGACTCTGTACAACTCAGTCCGTTTGCCTATATCACTAATCTATTTTCTAATGGGCAACATGACTTGTCTTTAATGATTTCTTTTCTCATGATCACTTTAATTTGATTTTATTTTTGTTTATTCTTTCTATATGAGTAACTTATAAGTATAATCCGATTCCCCCCCCCCCCCAGATATGCCGAATTCATTTAACGTTCACGATGTCAGATATATACTTTGAAAAAGCGTCATATTTGTTAGACTCGCTCTGGAATATAAAAATATTATATACAGAAAAGATGTGATCAGTACCAACAAAATCTAAATCAGTAGAAATCAGAAAACTCTACTTTGTGTTCCCTATCAATTTTAACGTTTTCATTGATCATATTATGTTATTGTAAATTTGTACACAAGGCATCGCACTGTAGCGACCATCACTACTGTCTAGTTCATTCTCTTAAGATTGAAATCATTAAAATTTAAATAATCACGATCCCACTGTTTATGTTTAATGTCAAACCTGATAAAACATCCATGTGAAGCGACGCTTGGTTTGCCACTAACTCGTACTGTATGAGCCTTACATGGAGAAACTCGCACGTAAAACTTCCACATACTTGAAAACAGAGAGAGATAAGGTACATAGGTATGTAGAATTACCTACATGAAATGACATCCTATATAAAGATAATTTTATTGGTTATTCACTATTTGCATATTTGTATTGCATACAACTTTTTACATTCTTTTCCTAACAATTTACAATTGTTTTAATGAGTGATATGCAAGATGTACATGTAGAAAAAAGGGCTTCCAAAGACATTCCAGATATTGCAATAGGAGTAATTTCAATTCATATCGTTAATTTATGAGGCCTTTTCTATCTTCACATTTTAACTCAATATAAGATTTAAATTCTAAAAAACTAACAGCTCTTACAAGAAGACACTACATTTGTTCAGATGTCATCAAAATGAATGTAATAACAGTGCGATCCAGATTATTCTAAACATTCATGCATTCATCTTTAGTGAAAAAGTCTTGAGATATCCCCCCCCCCTAAAAAAAAAAGAAAGGTGAGAATAAAACGGTCCCTCAAAATAATGACATAGTATATAAGGATGATAAGGATATTATATCACTGTTTAATGTTTGATCACTGAAAAGGTAACTTTACTTCTGGTGCATCTCCGTATATTACAACAGGGGCGGATCCAGGATTGAGTAAAAGAGGGGGCACAAAAATGAAAGTTTGTCAAAAGGTAGACCCGTATTTTTTTTGGTCTCGCCAGCTTCTCGAAAAGTCGCTCAGTTGGGGGGGGGGGGGGGGGGGGGGGGGGGGGGGGGGGGGGAGGGGTTTGGGGGGAGAAGAAAAAAATTTCGCCAAACCTTCAAAAATCGCTCAGTAAGGGGTTATGGGGGTCCAGTTTCCCTCCATAATTCCCTGACAAGCAAAAAAAAAAAAAAAAAAAAAGGTCTTCACTCTAAAAGGGGGGGGGGGGGGGGGGGGCACAATCGAGAAAATGGCGGATCGTCTATGGTCAGAATTGATACTTCTCTTCCAAAGGGGGGGGGGGGGCGGCACGGGCCGGATGTGCCCGCCAATGTATTACAATCATAGATTACAATACAAATAAAGTAATATAATTATGCCTAAAATTCGATGGAACTTTATGCCAAATCAATAATAAGGACAAGATACCTATGAGATGGTAGGAATGTCATGTTAGAACAATCCAGTTGAAATCTAGGGTCAGGTAGCAGCTCAGACAATGCTGGAACCTGTCCTTTGCCAGCAAAGATCTTTGTGAGTGACTCCGAAATCTATAGAAAGAATTTATCATTTCGTAAATTTCCTTTTTAAAGATGAATCTTTTGAATGATTAATTAATTCCATTGAACACCTTGGAATTATATGACATTCTGGTCTGTGATAATATCGGGATGATGTTTGAATTTTCAATTCAATTAAAAGTTTCTCTGATGTCTCGTTGAGGTTTAATACATTGGGCCATGAATACAGTAGCAAAAGTCTTCTCTGGTAAATATTAGACTTTTTATCGCAGGGAATAAGATATTTGACTTTAATCAAAACTGAGTAGTGGGCATGATATACATGTACATAATTTTATGGCAGCTCTGTATGTACATACATATTTACATTCAAGTGCATTATGCTCCCAGAGACATACATACTGTATAGTTAGTATTCTTATAGTTTGGATGTTATTTTGATTTACTATTCTTCCAAAAGAGGGCTTCTTGGTGAATGCTATTTCAAAGCACATAACAGTATATGGTTACTTTTGGTCCAACATCGGTAAAACTACTTTTATGTGTACAAATGACCGCAATCACCACAAAGCTAAATTGTTGTGAATATTTATTTTCATCAGAATGAATGTGTTAAGTATTCTTACCTTTGAAGGCTTAGTAGCAATTTGCTTAAATTCTTCTGGACCCGAGAGTAGTGGATCCCAGATCCAAACATTGACAACAATCTCATCTCCATTCTCAATCCTATGACGTAAATCAGAAGAATTTTGTTGCCCCAATATTACAGTTATTTAAAATAGATCATTATGTGCACTTGTGTGCACTTGGAGAGCAATATAATTACGTTGTTTCAATTTTATTGTAAAAGCGCCTTGAGTATGTTAAGGAAAGGCGCTATATAAATACCAATATGTATATGTATGTATGTATTTGTAATCCTACCAAATAGAGAAGCCAATGGTTATTCTTTTCTCCTTCTTTCAATCATGCAAAATTAATGGTTTCTTTATGAAACAAGAATGCCCAGTATATCAATATTACATGTAGGGTCCTACCACATCATATATACCTGCGTATGACACCCTATTATATTGGTCCTTAACTTAAAGGTTGGTCATAGCGGTGTCATAACTCCTTGCGTTACGAAAATGACGTAGGAGCACGCAGGACACGCAAGAAGGCTGTTATGCTGCGTTTACATCATGTTCCCGGCAGCGCGTTTACGTTTTACAACCTTGCCTAGGCAGATTTTTCCAAAATCGCAACGAAACGGCTTGAGCTCAACCCTACGCATTGTAGCAACCCTACACTAGTTACGTAGCGAGCGCATTACGTAACGTAGAGAGGTCGAGACGCGGGTTCTTTGAATGAATTAATGTGCACGTTTTGTCGTTCATATTATTCGACGTCGGGTGTTTTAGCTAGAATCAATTTGCGACGCGCGGTCGAAGACGAAGTAGATATCGACATGATGGAGGTGGGTGATGATGAAGTCTCAAGCTCAGCCTCAGGTTCAGGGTTAATCGCTGAAGGCTCCGAGTCTGACTCTGAGTCTGACTGCAGTGTTGTTAGCTCTGCCTCTGCCTCTGACTCTGTCTCTGAGTTTGCCCATATTTTTGTGTGCATTTTTTTTTGTGGCAAATAAATGTCAATTTGAACTGAAATGAACTGATGCCAACTGATTGTCAACCCCCCCCCCCTTCCCCCTCCCCCGTTCCCCCTTCCCCCTCCCCCTTCCTCCTTCCCCCTTCCCTTCCCCCTTCCCCCTTCCCTTCCCCCTTCCCCCTTCCCCCTTCCCCCTGCATAAATGTGAATGTGCCCTTGTTCGTTTATCTCATCCCCTCATCACGCTTCATTTGTCAAATACACACGTCTGTCAAATACACACGTCTGTCAAATATCTGTGCTTCAATGCGTAGCTGCCTATATCAGTGTATGGAGTGTACAGGTGACAAAACGGAATATATACGCATTCGATCCAACGCCACAGTCAGTACTTAGAGTGAGGTCGAGCCGTTTCGTTGCAATATTTGGAAAATATGCCTAGGCTAGGTTGTAAAACGTAACCGCGCTTCCCGGCAGCCCCGTTTAAGACTGCCACGGACAAAACGGGGTGGACGTAAGACAACGCGGATCAACGGGATGGACAAACTTGACATGTGATTGCCGTGGATACCGGACCAGATTTTTTAACTGTCAAAAAATTTGCCACGGCAATCACGGCGCAAATGGGAAACTTAGTGAGCCGGGATAAACACAACTCAACGTTTCCGCCCGTAACAGGCCGTAAGAAAACTTGGGGGCATAATTTAGCATAATCCGGGTTGTATGGTACCGTTTCGTTGCGTTCAACCACGACGCCCAACGGCGCCTGACGGCTTTAATACAGGCCCTGCGCGATACGGCGCATTACGTTCTATAACGGCCTGGAACGGTTAGCGCGGTCTGAGAGGACGAAAAAAATGCCGGGCACGGCAGGGGAACAATAGACGACACATTTCATCTACAACACCAAGAGAGAAGACCAAATTGTGAGGTAAGAATAAAATCAAACCTCTTTAATCTTTACAAGTATACAGCTCGCTGCACTATATTAGCTGATCAGGTATTGTTTAATAAAATTGTTTACTAAAAAGTGTTTACTCTTACAAGCAACAGGATTGAATTTACTGATATTCTCGGTCAAAAGATGGGCATTGGGGTTTAAGCACCTGTTTTGAATCTTAAACAGATAATAGTGATAACTTCATAAAGTAAACCGGGATGCATACAATTTTAATTGTTTTTTGTTTATATATGCAAGGAGTATCATGAGACAATGTGTTTGTTTTGTTTGTATTTGATAGGCCTTCCTATTATACCCCACGAGTACAAAACTGCGCTTTAGCTCACCGGCATCCACGTTTCATCCGTAGAAAGCCTTGGCAGAACGTATAAAACGTGTTAGCTAGACCTTGAACAGAACGTGGTAAACGTAAGGGACCCCATCAAAACTTGACAGAACGAGAGGGAAGGTACTGGCGTCCGTGACAGACCTCGGGCCGAACCGTACCACGCCTTTGAACCTCCGGGACTCAGCAGGCCCGTCCACCTACGCCCCGTCAAGGATACCTTGATAGACCTTGAGAAAACTTAGCACGACCCAACAAAACGTGAATATGGAGGAAAAACTTGCCCAAATCCCAAGTCCCACTACGTTTCAGGCAAACGGGGCTGCCGGGGCTGCCGGGAACATGATGTAAACGCAGCATTAGACATGTCCGACAATCTCTGCGTGTGGCTACTGTTAAGTTTTGATGAACGCACGTGACAAGCGCAGCCATCGTACTTCCTGCACTTGCGATCATCGCACGGGCTCTTTGCGGAGGTCTCACGAAGGCCATGGCTCCACACGGAGCCGTAATATGTCGCGCGTCGGTTGCACGGTACCTGTACGGGGCTGTGCGTTCGCCTCAAGGGTTCTTGCACAGGTAAAAAGGGATATGTTAAAGTGATTAGGTAACTTTGTGGAGGCTTGATAAAATCTGAGCTGTCTGGCCTTACATGCTATCAGTGTATGTAATATGGTGTATAAATGAAGCACATGTGAAAAAAAGCACTTCAAAATCATCATGTGCTTCACAAAGTAAACATAATTTATGCAAGTGACCAGAAATACCAGACTCATCCCCCCCCCCCCCCCATTGATTCAGTGTTAGAATAAAGCGTATGGCCATACGCTTTCGTTAATGGGAGTATTTAGTCACAGATATCTTAATAATAGCATGTAGCTTCATGATAATAGCATTACAGTATATATTTGAAAACCTTTCTATGCCTGGCTATTTATTTATCCTGATGAACATCATTATACAAGACAGATATCAAAATTCCACAATTTATTAAATCAAGCCTCCACAAAGTTACCGAATGCCTTTATTAAAGGGAGGCGCCAAAGAGGAAGTGCAGAGAGGTGCACGAATGGGTGTGACCATAACAAACGACATACGAATCGCAGGACTTGGCTTACAGCCGACCGCAGCTATGGACACGCACGTGCAAAAACAAGCATGGTCAGTTGTGACCATAGCATTAGATAATAGTTATTGCCTAACACGGGCCACTAAAGTTCCCGGGAATAATTATCCTGACTCTAGACCTATTCCTAATCCTGAACCTAACCCTGACCCTAGAGGTTGCACTATTTGTTAACTTAGGACCAAAGTGATGTCACCTTACATCTACAACTGCATTGTATGAATACATAAACGAACTTACCCTCTTTCTACCAGCACATACCACCTGTAACAATGAGGGGTATTCTTCATGATCATTAACCGACTGTCATTTATCTGCAAGAAGAACGTATTCAATGAGACGTTGCAAACTTTCACCAGTACTAACAAAAATATTATTTCAAGACTAAGGCATTATATATGACATTTCAGAATTCTTCTCTACTGTATATGAAGTTATTTGTACATGGATGAACTACAATTTCTGTTAACTTATTGTTACAAGCAGAAAAAAATGTGATGAGAAAACTACCCTATACTCTCCCGAGAAATTTGCAAGAATCATCTATTCAGATAAACACAAGTTTGTCACTTCCATGATGAAATTTTGTCTTTCAATCATCCCGATTGATAATTTTACACATTTTAATACCTTAAGTGATGGACTGCATCAAAAGACACTATTAACACGATGACAAAGAGAGCGGACAAAGTATACAGCTCCTCATTGTACCCTCCACAATTGCTCTGGTAGACAAAAGAACATCCCTTGATTGCTATTATGTAAAATATTTAATAAGTAGAACAGGTGAATATCCATGTGACACCTGTTCGACATACTTTTACATAATAGCAATGAAGGGACGTTCTTTTGTCTACCAGAGCAATTGTGGAAGGTACAATGAGGAGCTATATATTTTGTCCGCTTCTTTGTACGCCATGTTCATAGTGAGACTTGAATTATGATATATTTCGTTTTAGAATGTATTCAAGACAATCATGACAATGGCCGGTATCGATAAACGTAGTCAGATGCTTTTTCGAACCTTAATATTTTGCTTGCACCTTCAAAAAAATCAACGTAAAAAATTGGCCAGATAAAAAACCGAGCATTTACTTCGATTGCAAGTAAAAGGTTATCAAATAAATGGTTATAGCTAGGACTCTTACCAGTGTAAAAATTAAAAAAAAATTCGCGAGGGCTACTTAGAAGTCCACCTATTGTGTTCAGAGATTGGAATGCACTACGACCCATGGGCTATTTTAAGAGTTTCGGGGGCTTATCGCCCTTAACCCCCGCTTATTGTTTCACTGAACTATGTCAGGCATGAGGGTTAACAGCTAATATTGTATGAAAGTCTACATTAGGGTATATACACCTCAAGATCGGCTCAAACTGCGTTGAGGGAAATAAGTGGTGTGTGCGCCGAGGAATAAGATTAGTCTCACTGCTCACTTTCCATAGTGGCGGGCAGAGACCGGTTTGACTAACTGCTGTTAAATCTGGCAAATCAGCATTATGCCTGATTAAATTCATGTTTTTTAATCTCTGTAATTAAAGATAAATATCAGCTATTAGCTTTAAAAAGATAGTGAGGACAGTGCTATATGCAGAATAACACTTTTTTAATCTTCATCATGCCCATGCAAGTAAGCTAGTAGGAGAGAAGCTTGCAAAATGTGTGTGTGTGTGTAATTGGGTTTTTACAGACGTGTATCAATCAGATATGATTATTTACGTCTGGGACCGACCTTTAACGTCACCATCCGAAAGACGTGACTCAGTCTCGAACCTGGGTCCGCTGAATCAGTTTATAACTTCCACTGGTAGCTGGATTACAGGCGCACGCCACAACGACCAGTTGAGCTTGCAAAATACTAAGTAAAATTTTGATGATGAAAGAAAATTCCTCCTTTTCAAATAGGCATTTGCTAATCTGGCAAGCTTCTGTGTAGAAGAACAAAACATTTCCTTTTGATGCTGAGTAAAAATTTGAATAGGAATGTTAAACTTTCCCTAGTCTGGAAATGCTAGCAAGAAAAAAGGCTTCTGCTTCGTTTTGCTAGCAACGACAGTACTTACGCTTTTACTTGCATGGGCATGATGAAGATTTAAAAAGGTGATTTTCTGCGTATAGCACTGTCCTCATTATCTTTTCAAAAGTTGATAGACAGCTGATATTTATCTTCAATTACAGAGATGAAAAGCATGAATTTAATCAGGCATCAAGCCCATTTGTCATATATTACAGCAGTGTCAAATCGCTCTCTGCCGCCACTTTGGAAAGTGCGCAGGGACAGAAAAACTTTTGACTAATTCTTCGGCGCACAAACCGCTTTGGCGATATTTCCCTCAACGAAGTTAAAGCTGATCTTGAGGTATCTCACTGTGAAGTCTCAAACAATATCAGCTGTTAACCCACATACCTTACATAGTAAGAGTCCTAGCTATATCACTTACTTGATAACCTTTAACTTGTAACCCAAGTACATGCTCGTCTTTTTTTTATCCCGCCCATTACTTCTACGTTGATTTTTTTTAAGCTACAAGAAAAAGGTTATAAAAAATATTTGCTAGGTTTTATCGATACCGGCCATTGTTTTATAAATTTCATTTAATGCTTACGATCTGTCGCTCATGCACATACTGCAGCCTGACCCTATGAAGTCCTGCCGTGCTGCAACTTATTTCCGTTTCTACGTTACTGAATAAACAGAAATATGATGAAACATAATTGGTATTGTATTTTTAGTTAAAACATTGTTAGATAAAGTTGAAGATAATGAAAACAAGATGAATATGACTGCGTCTCCTATGAGCCGCCTAAATTCAGTAAAGTTCATGACTCAAACTGTTCTAGAAATATTGTGATAAGCAGAATAAGAAGCTTACAATAACAGGTTAAATGATCTCTTTAATTAATTTAATTAAGTTAACTGAGCACTGTGACCTAACAAACCAAAAGCCCGATAATTTGATCTCCTAGTCATGTATACAAAAGAGTAGAAATATGGGGACAACAAAACTTTAAATTCATGCATATTGACCTCTATGACATATGACCTTTGACCGACATAAACAAAAATCTAATCAGTTCGTCTAAATATGGTGATGCACACTAGTACCAAGTTTGAAGTTCATGGCTCAAATTGTTCAAGACATATTGCAATAGGGAGGCTAAAAACAGATGTAAATAAAACCTAAAATTTCATGGTAAATGACCTCTGTGATCTACCCCAAAATCTTATCTGTTTGTCTTAAATACACCAATACATACTAATTACAGTACTAGCACCCAGTTTGAAATTCATACCTCAAATGGTTGAGTTGTTTCACTAATGAGGCTAAAATCTGCATTTTCAGAATTGACCTCTTTGACCTTTGACTTACGTACCCCCAAATCTAATCAGATTGTCTTGTTTTCACATTGTGTAGTATTGAGTGAGATATTATTTAGTTTTTATACATAATGGGAACACCTTCACGACTCAGGCATGTCAGGAGCAAAAAAAAAAAAGTGATGTAGATGTAATCAACCTACCTTGCGTTTGCTGCTGAACAGTGAGCCGGAGCTATCCATCTCATGAAAGTGTCTCGATCCCCTAAGTAGTGCACTCGTAACTAGCGGAGAAATTTACAGATTTAATATTGAGAATATTAAATATTGCCATTATGCAAACGAATTCATTATCCTAATCACATATATGTACATGCAGTATAGACCTACTTTCAGCTTTTTAAGGTTTAAAAAAATAAGATAGGGTCTATTCCGTTTTACTTTTCAGTTTATGACATCTAACTTACATCAAAGGATTCTACGACTACGGTAATCGTTAATGTGAAATTTGTCATCATCCACTCATCCCATAGTAGACCGAAATTTTCTGTCTCTCGCTCGTTAGCCTCTTATTTGGATAGGGTCGGCCATTCACTTAGAAGAGCTAACGACAGAATTTTCGGTCTAATCCCATAGTAGACTCAAATAATCAAATTCCGCCTTTGGCGTCATAATAATGAATACCGGTATATTTATGCGTGTGGTACGGTAAACAGTAACGCTCCGATTTTATTCTAATAAGGAGAAAATTAGTCGTTACTTACAGGCAATCTTGTTGAATACATGGTGGCCTCTTGAGGTAAAGTTTCTTGATTTGTACTAAAGAGATTAAAACAGAAGAAGAGAGTTCAAATTTAACACATGTTAAATGCAACTCACCAACTGCGTTTCCAAATTTTAATTTTTTTTAATGGAATCCGATACTGTAACACTAACAGTTTACTAGACTCAAGAGTCTAACATTTAGGGTCTATTCTCTTTTTTCAACTTAAAAATATATTAATCTAGGCCTAGTATTACATATCTAAATCTAACGTTTTTAATAGATCTAACTAAGGTTAGGCTAGATCTATAGTAATACTGTATTTGTAACAAACATAAACGGTCTTTAAGTTTTAAGGTTTAGAACTCTAGGCTCTTACGTTAGAATTTATTTCATTTGCCAGTGGCATTTTCTTCCATGAAATTTTACATTTTATAAAGCCTAGACTAGAGTCTAGTCCCTCCAGGTTAAAACCTGGTTACCAACTATCGTACGTTCGCCCCGTCTCGACCCTGCCCCTGGTTCACCGTACCGGTAGAGATCTGTTCACCTTCATTTCATTAGCTGTGCCTATAGGCCTAGGCTAGCCTAATTAAGTTTAGGATACTGTACGAGATCGAGAGTATTAATAGATCTAGGGGCCTAACAAGATAGAGACTAACTTTAGATATAACTTTTTGTCATTGAGCCTGACTCTAACCTAGATCAATACTAAGTTAGCTTTAATGTTAGAGCTTTGATAGTCCAACGCTAACTTCAGTTAGGCCTAGGCTAGATCTAACTTTGGAAATGGAGATCTAACAGTTAACAGTTAGGCCGAGACTAAGTTAGGTGGTACCGTACGGTACATTTAATAACTTAAAGAAAAAGTCCAGTGTCAATGAACCAACTTGTTAAAATGATGTATCACTATAACATTACCCTTAAAGACTAAGTTACACTCTCATTGTAATTAAGTTAACGACGGTGTTTTTTACATACCCAACTAGGGTCCTAACTGAGTTAAAAATTGCTAAATGTTCGTCTGGCCTGGCTCAATCAAACTCTGTCAAACCAAAGTTAGTCAAACTCGAAATAGATCTAGGCCTACCGGTAGTTGGAGTCATATTTGGTAGGGTCTAACTGAGTTTAAGTTTACCGAGATCTAACGTTAATTCTAGAGAACCTTTATGTAATTTTTAAAGTTTTATTTTGCTCATATATATTCAGATCCAACATGTTAACAATCTAACCTTACAATGCATGGCAGTCTAATTAATCACCTCCATATTTGTGCTCCGGCTCCGTTTGCAAAATGTGAAGGGCCACCGAAATCGGAAGAAAGTCTACCGATCATTATCAGCCCCGTTATCAGCATAAGATGTAGAATCATCGTTTGTCCCATCATCGAGATCGTTGAAGTTGTCAACCAACTGAAAGGCACAATGTCCAAAATTCAAACACAAAACTCTTTCAGCTGAGAGATAAAAAGAGTGTTAGTAAGCTCTAGGCCTAAGCTTATAGTACATGTATGCATGGATATACCGGTACGTATGCATGGTCTGTGTTATGGCCGGTGTAGCGGCAGATACGGGGATCGTCAGATACCGTTCTAAAAACGGCCACTATCTGCCGGCGGATCATGTTCCAACCCCGGCAGATACCGTACCTAGACATAGCAACAAATAATGTATGCAAACTGCATTCCAAGTATTGTAGTTCATTCATTAATAACAGGTTAATGGAATACCTCGTTACTATAGCAGGGGCGTATCAAGGATTTCCCAATAGGGGGGGGGGGGCGCCAGGCATTATTGATCGCCGTCCTGGGGGAGGGTCTAAGGGGAGGGGCCTCCCCTTTGGAAATTTTTGCTTCTGAAGGGCTGAGATGCAAAATAATATATAGGCCTATGTGACCAATTTTGAAGCCTATTTAATGAACAACTTTTTGTTTTGCTAGTTTTTTGCGCCACCCCTGGATACGCCACTGACTAGGTCCCCAGGAAAGAAACATCCATAAATTTGAATCACTTAGTAAACAGGTCTATGAGGCACGAGAGTGTCTCGTACAAATCTGCCAATATACAATACACCTTATCTGCAGCGCCGAATCCGCCGGGGAACCAAATCTGCAAAATGTCAAACCCGGCAGATATGGTTCCGAAGTAGAACGATATCTGCCGGCGGATACGTTATCTGCCGGAGAACCGTATGTGCCGCTACACCGGCCTGCGCTGGCTAGGCCATACCTATGGGCCATACCCATATACCCGCATACCGCGCGCGTACATGCGGTACCACTTTTCTTGCAAAGTCGAGTCAAGATCATAGACACTGTACTCAGGATACACTCGACCGATCTGATCCACCTCCCTATTTGGGGAATTAGGGCGCCTAATAGAGTTGGGTAGGTAAACTTTCCCGCGACTACGTTGACATTACGTGCAAAACAATGGCGAGCAGGTCGAAGGAGTACTAGTGCTCTGCTGTGAATTGTTCACACAACCCCCACAAAAAACCCAATCTCCACTTCTTTATTATTATTATTATTTTCATTATTATTATTATTATTATCATTATTAATATTATTATTATTATTGTTATATTACTATTATTTTTTTATTTGGCCAAGATAAAGTAGAAACACATTAATTAGACAAAGTAAAAAAAAGGCGATGCAACCCAGACTGAAACGACAGGAAAAAGGTAACAGTAATAAGCACTGGCGTAGACAGGGGAGGGGGGCACCGGGGGCCATCGCGAGAGCGAAAAATCGGAGGAAGTGAGAGAAAAAGGCCTAAAAAGGCGCTACAAGCCGTTATCTTTCTCTCATAATTTGCTAAAACGTCACAACTTTCGCGCTTCTCACGGGAAAGGGGGAAACTCCGCCTCCCTGCACCCACCCCTGTTAATGCAGTGGAGTATTACGTCCAAATAACTGAAAAGCAGCCAGGGCGTCGAACTAATTTTCCACCTAAAATAAAGTGTTGCGAGCCGTTATCTTTCTCTCAATTTGCTGTTACCGTAAAACGTAAGAGCTTTCGCGCTTCGCGCGGGAGGGGTAGGCCTAACCCCCTCCTGCACCCACCCCTGTTACATTCAGTGAATATTGCGTCCAAATAATTGAAAAGCAGTCGGGGTGTCGAACTTTAACTTTCCGCCTAAAACATTGTTTGCTACAAGCTGTTAACTTTCTCTCAAATTTGCTAAAACCTCAGAGCTTTCACGCTTCGCGCGGGAAGGGGGATACTCCCCCCTCCCTGCACCCATCCCTGTTACAGTGCAGTATTACGTCCAAATAACTGAAAAGCAGTTGAAATAACTTTCCGCCTAGAAAAAAGGTGCTGCAAGCTGTTATCTTTCTCTCAAATTTGCTGTAAAACGTCAGAGATTTTCCCCTCCCTGTACCCATTGCAAATGGCCGCCATCGAGTAAACACCTCATCTTACAACTCTCCTGAACATAATTTGGATATACTCCTTGAATATAAATATACCTGATCTAAAACAACCAACAACGTCACCATGAATGAATCAGTCAGAGCTCCAGTCACCAGGAAAGCAAAAAAGGACGAGAAGTCAAATTTAAAGCACAAATTAGAGAGTGAAAGTGGTCAATCTCAGAAGGCTACACCTGAAGGAAAATCACAACGGACCACTACATCTCAACAGGCCAGCACTCCTGGGGAGGCCACTCCTTCAGATAGCGCTCACTTACTCGAGGCAACCCCACTGGTGGTCAAGGAAGCCAACAGTGATGCAGCTGTTGCAAATTGTCAAACGAGCGAGGCTGAAGTGACCACCACAGCTGGCATTGCTCGTTACTTTCAGGAGGCCACAAAGGGATTCCAAAGCATGATAAAGCATGCGGTGGACTCACTCATAGATAACATCAAGATAGTGGAATCAAGACTGGGAGCAGCGATAGACTTTGAGAGTCGGAGAGTGACAGCGATTGAAGAACAGAATAAAATCTTGGAAAGAAGGATGGGAGAGCTTGGACGGGAGGTTCACGCTCTCCGGTTGGAAGCTGCCATACAAAAGGCTGCCAACAACAAAAATGAGAGGTTTGCGAGGCGCAACAACATTCGTATTGTGGGTGTGAAGGAGGCAGCAAATGGTCGAGAGGATTGTGTTGCTGTTGTGGAGAAGATCGTAAAGGATAAGTTCAACATCGACATCGAAGTTGAACGCGCTCACCGGGATGGGAAGCCCTCGCAAGGAAGACCGAGACATAATCCTCTTCAAGACGCTATCATACCGACATAAGGTTGATATTATGAATACCCAGCGAGTTAAGTTGGCGAAAGAGAACTTTTATTTGACCGATGACCTGACCTATGACGACCGAGTTGAAAAGAGGAAATGGAACGTTGAAGTTCAGAAATTATACAAGAACAATGTCAAGCTCCGCTTCTCAGCTGGGAAGTGGAGAAATCAAGCTGGGATTCCATACGTCTTCCAGTCGGATTCTAATGACACTTCTAATCAGTGATAGCATATACACATTTTTTTTTGTTTGTTTGTTTGTTGTTGTAATAAGCATGATTACATACTGTTTTTGTTTATGTTCATCCACCTGATTATGTTTTGTTTTCAGTATTTTTCAAATCAACCTTCAGTGAATATGTAAAAATAATATAAATAATACATTTCCGTAAAGGAGTTTTTATTCTAGCTTGTTTAGCATGGAGAGTTGATACATGGCGCAAATCTAGTTTTAGTTTTAGTTTTAGTTTTTTTTTTTTTTTTATGCACACTACTGACCTTACCTTAAATGATGCACCTTTTTTACTTGCAAATTTTCCCTTTTCTTACCTTTCTTTTCTATCTTTGCTGGTGACCCTAAACACACATTTATGTGATATTCCCTTTATAGTCATGGAAGATGTAAGAACATTACTACGTGAATATGGATGATGATGAAGAGTTAAATCAACATATTAATGAGACCATAGATTGTAAATACTATCTTCCTCAAGAATTCAACTCGAACTTTCCGAACGATGACAAATCTTTTAGACTACTCCATATCAATGCACGTAGTCTTGCAAAAAATCATGAAAATTTAAACCTCCTCCTTTCCTCTATTACTTCACAATTCTCAGTAATAGGTATCACTGAAACTTGGTTGAGTAAAAATTCCCCCTCCGTGTATAATTTGAATAATTATTCAATTATCCGCTCAGATAGACAATCTGGAAGAGGGGGCGGAGTTGCAATGTATATTTCTAATCCATGTTCATTTAAGATGAGACCAGAACTAACCTTCAATAGCGACTTAATTGATTCTACATGTGTGGAGATAAGCCTAGAAAATAGGAAAAATATCTTAGTATTTACAATCTATAGGCCTCCTAATACAAATGTGGATTTGTTTCTAGAAGAACTAAACTTCTTGCTGGAGCGTACTAATTTAGAAAACAAAGATGTATACTTGATGGGTGATTTTAATATAGACTTGCTCAATACAAATGCTCCACCTTCTCACTTATTTCTAAACATTTTACATGCAAACTCATTTATTAGCAGTATTGATAAACCAAGTAGAATTACTAGCAATTCATCAACGCTGATAGATAATATTTTTACCAATGTTGTTAGTGAAGCTATGAATGCTGGTCTTATATATAGTGAAGTCTCTGACCATATTCCAATATTTCTTATTTGCTATTGTAAATCCATGCCACGGAGACACCTAAACAAAACAATGATATATCGTAAATTTACTGCAGAGAATATATTATGTCTGAATAACAATCTATCTATGGAAACATGGGATGATGTTCTATCATGCGACAATGTTAACACAGCTTATGATCATTTTTGGAGGACATTTTCACACCAACTTAACAGATGTATTCCGAAAACAAAACATAAGATTAATAAAAGAAAACCCCAAAATCCATGGATTACGAAAGGAATTCTTACGTCAATTAAGAAAAGGAATATGCTACAAACGTAGCATCCGCCAACCAAGCAGTGACAATACATCGAAGTACAAGCATTACAGAAATAAACTGACGTCAATAATTAAATTATCTCGCAAAAATTATTTTGCCAAAGAATTTGAAAAATCTAATGGAAATATGTCATCCACTTGGAAAGTTATAAGTGAAACCATTGGAAAGAAAAAGAATACATCTAAATGCCATATTAACAGTAATGGTAGAACAATAACTGACTCAAAAACAATTGCAGATTGCTTCAATAGATACTTTGTTGAAGTAGGTCCTAAACAGGCAGCCAAAATACATTCAAACCCGTCGGATTACCAAAATTATCTTGTACAGCCATGTGACAAATCGTTATTCTTAATGCCTACTAATTGTACTGAAATTATGAATATTATTCAATCCTTGAAGAACAGTTATTCAAGTAGCCATGACGAGATGAGTACGCATTTTCTAAAACAAATCGCAGGAAGCATCATCCCACCACTAGTATACATTTGTAATCTATCTCTTTATACAGGCACTTTTCCAGATGTGTTAAAAATAGCCAAAGTAATTCCAATATACAAAAAAGATGATTCTTCACTTGTCTCAAATTATAGACCTGTGTCTATACTCCCAAGCATTTCCAAAATCTTGGAAAGGCTTGTCTATAATAGACTATATAATTTTCTTACCAGAAACAATTTGTTGTACTCGCATCAATATGGTTTCAGAAAATCTCACTCAACAGAATTAGCACTCTTGGAATTATGTGATAAAGTGTCAAATGCCTTAGCTGAACGTAAACATGTCATTGGTGTATTCATGGACCTCAGCAAGGCTTTTGACACCCTTGACCATTCAATACTTCTACGTAAATTGGATCACTATGGTGTAAGAGGTGTGGCAATGCAATGGTTTAAGAACTATTTAGCAAATAGAAAACAATATGTGTATCATGACTCAACCGAATCAGAATCATTATCCTTAGAATGCGGCGTCCCACAAGGATCAATCCTTGGTCCGCTGTTGTATTTGATATACGTCAATGATATCCCTAACTCTTCTTATGCACTACAATATATATTATTTGCTGATGATACCAATGTATTTTGTTCTCACTCTAATTTACAAAATCTTTTGGAAATAATTAATAACGAACTACCAAAATTGTCAAAATGGTTTAAATCAAATAAACTTTCGCTTAATTTGAAGAAAACTAACTTTATGTATTTTCGGAATAGAAATAGCAATAACAATTTAGCAAACCTTGAAATACTGCTCAATGGCGAATCATTGCAAAGAGCTGAGAGTACAAAATTTCTGGGTGTCTTTATAAATGAAAATTTGAGATGGAATTACCACGTGAAACACATATCTCATAAGATTTCACGCAATGTTGGCATACTTTTTAAACTGAAATATTATGTTCCATTGAAAATTTTGTTTATGCTGTATAACTCGTTAATATTACCATATATCTCATACTGTAATATCATATGGGCAAACTCGAAAAATAATATTGAAATTATTCTACTGCTGCAAAAGAAAGCTGTTCGTTTGTGTACCAATTCTTCGTTCCGCGATCATACTACCCTTTTGTTCTCGACACTTAAAACTCTGAAAGTTGATGATATAAATATTCTACAAACTGGGGTTTTCATGTTCCAGCTAACAAACGGGCAGCTACCCCCATATTTCCCTCCACTGTTTAGTCTAAATAGAGACATCCACTCTTATCCCACAAGACAAACTGAACATTTCCATCTAAGAAACCCTAAAACTGCATTAGCCTTGAAATCTATCAGACATAATGGTCCAGATATTTGGAACTCATTTCCTCCTGAAATCAGAAATCTGAAGTCATTAAATGCATTTAAAACAGCTGTCAGATCCATGTTGTTATGTAAATACTGCAACTGAGACTCCTTCCTTCATCTATTTGTTCATTCAATTATTATGGTCCATGACCTAGCACTCTAATCTTTTGTGTTAATAAACTTGTAAACAAGGTGTATTATCATAGCGTATAGGCTACCAGCCCCTCCCCGTCTTTCTTTTTCTCTCTTCTCCCTTTCTCTTTCTTTGCAAGTCACTCCCCATATTTGGGGGTTTAAATTCTTCCCTTTTAATTTATTTGTATTACATGTATTTTACAACCGAGGGCTGCAAGCATTTCAAGCTCTATTGCTTAAGCAGTAGCCCTTCTATATCTCATTTTGTATTATGTTAGTCTCATGGTTTTTTTTTTGTTTACTCATGTATGATGTTATTATATGTTGTATTGATTCATCTGAATGGAATGTAATGTGATATAGAAACCAATAAACCAATAAATTCAATTCAATTCAATACCCACCCACCCCCTGGGGAGCACGCTTTGCGTGCTCATCACCAATTTCGCACTCTTTGCGTGCTCACAACCGCCCCCCTAAAAATGAAATCCTGGCTATGTGGTTGGATCCTTTACGTCCCCCCCCCCCTCCCTAATGAAAAATCCTGGCTACGCCTGTGTAAATAAGTGTAGCATAAAGCTTTCTGTCCAAATTCCATGCAGTGGTTGCAAACACATCATCAGTATATAAGTTGCATATTCATTATAAATTGGATATACAATGAATGTGCACATTCGCACAACAATAATGTTAAACAAAGATTGATTCATACCGCATCTCCCACGTAAATAGTTAACACACATGTAATCGTTATAGTTCGGGAGAGAAACAGATAAATGGAATATATAGGAAAAGTGAATAGGCAATGAGAGAGAAAGAGAGAGGGAGAGAGAGAGGAGAGAGAGAGAGAGAGTGAGTGAGAGAGAGAGAAAGAGAATGAGTGAGAGAGGGAGAGAGGGAATACATATATTCACAAAAATGTTAGACAATTCGCATTAGTTTTCCTTTCTTTCTTTTTCTTTTTTTCTTTTTTTTGCTTGTCAGAGATTTTTTTTAAAAGTTCAACGCCGACGACCCTTTTTTTTTTGCTCACAGCACCCCCAGTAACAAATTTGTTCCCAGGGGCCTGCTGGTAATGAGCACGATCCATTTTACCTAAATATCCTACTTTTTCTTACAAAAAAATCAATATACTTAACTTCACTGGAAATCGGTGCGGCTTTATATAGTGACAGGTACCCGTATTACTACATGTACCAGTGAAATGTAAGGCAGAGGAACTGGAGTCAAGAGGGGTACAATGCCCCTCCCCTCCTGGGCCCTCCCACAGCGAAAGGTGTCTCATTCCACTCGCTTGAACGTGCCCATAATTTAAACAAAGTCGGGCAACATTTATAAAAATTATCAGAAAGCCAGGGACACTTTTCGGGTACTTGTAAAAGCCAAAAAAACAAAAAACAAAACAAAACAAAACAAAACAAAACACACACACACACAAGCACACACCCGGAGCCCCCTCTGTGTGTGTATAAAACCCGATACATTTTATAAATGATTAAAAGTGTAAAGCAAATGGGCATGGACATGCATGTCCCCTGTTAAATATGCCCTTTTTTTCTTATTAATTTTCAAGGCTTTTCCCTCATAAGCATAATACGATATGGAGGTAGGCCTATAGCGACCCTCATTTCATATTATGAATAGCGACCCTCTTCTCCTGTTATGAATAGCGACCCTCATTTCGTATTATGAATAGCGACCCTCTTCTATTATTAGTAGCGACCCTCATTTCCTATTATGAATAGCGACACTCTTCTCCTATTATGAATAGCGACCCCCATTTCGTATTATGAATAGCGACCCTCTTCTATTATGAATAGCGACCCTCATTTCGTATTATGAATAGCGACCCTCTTCTCCTATTATGAGGAGCGACCCCCCATTTCGTATTATGGATAGCGACCCCCTTCTATTATGAATATATATAGCGACCCTCATTTCGTATTATGAATAGCGACCCTCTTCTTCTATTATGAATAGCGACCCTAGTTTCGTATTATAAATAGCGACCCTCTTCTATTATGAGGAGCGGCCCCTCATTTCGTATTATGAATAGCGACCCTCTTCGAGTATTATGTATAGCGACCCTCCTCTCCTATTATGAATAACTACTCTCAATCCTTATTATGAATAGCGACCCTCTTTCTTTATTATGAATAGCGACCCTCTTCGAGTATTATGAATAGCATTCCTTATGAAAAATGACCCTCATGAATAATGAGCCTTCTCTCCATTATGAATAGCGGTCCTTGTGACTAGCGAGCGGACACCAATACACCACCAACTTTCTTTGATGAACTGAATTGTATCATGCATAATGTAATTGATATTGCAAATGAGATTATTCTATTGGGTGATTTAAACTGATTTGTGTACTTCGAAATCAGATCCCCTTGCAAACTACTTACAGACTCTAATGTCAGGTTATTTATTTGATCATAATTATGATTGATATCCCTACAAAAATTGCATCAACTTAAAGTATAGAACAAAACTCTGAAAACCATTTGATATCTGGGGTATTCAGAACATCTTTACAGGCTTAAGTGATCATTCCTTATTTTCACTGTATTTGTTTGTTTTTTTGTTTGCAGATGCTTTTCTGCATTTATTTCATAATCAACGTAAACAACAGTTGCTTTCAAACGTAACATATAATGGATGAGGGGAGAAACTTACATAGAAATAATTGAGTGTTACATCATGAATGCAAACCATCTTTCAGTGATAATAATATTATATACACGTACCAATCGTATCCGGACACCTACCCCCTGGACAACCACCCCCCGGATAACCACCCCTAGGATAACCACCCTCTAGGACAACTACCCCCTAGGACAACTACCCCCTAGGGCAACCACCCTCTAGGACGACTACCCCTCTAGGACAACTACCCCCTAGGACAACCACCCTCTAGGACAACTACCCCCGCATAACTACCCCCAGACAACTACCCCCTAGGACAACTACCCCCTAGGACAACTACCCCCATGACAACTACCCCCGGACAACTACCCCCTAGGACAACTAACCCCCAGGACAACTACCCCCGGACAACCACCCCCTGGACAACCACCCCCTGGACAACTACCCCCTGGACAACTACCCCCAGACAACTACCCCCAGACAACTACCCCCTAGGACAACCACCCTCTAGGACAACTCCCGGACAACCACCCCCTGGACAACTACCCCCAGACAACTACCCCCTAGGACAACTACCCCCAGGACAACTATACCCCCAGGACAACTACCCCCCGGACAACCACCCCCTGGACAACTACCCCCTGGACAACTACCCCCAGACAACTATCCCCTAGGACAAATACGCCCTAGGGCAACCACCCCATGGACAACTAGCCCCTGGACAAGTACCCTCTAGGACAACTACCCCCAGGACAACTACCCCCGGACAACCACCCCCTGGACAACTACCCCCCAGACAACTACCCCCTAGGACAACTACCCTCTAGGACAACTACCCCCAGGACAACCACCCTCTAGGACAATACCCCCGGACAACCACCCCCTGGACAACTACCCCCTAGGACAGCCACCCTCTAGTACTCAGATTGTAATCCAGATTGTGGTTCTCTACGGCATTTAGTTCAGGTGAAAGCTCTTCCACTCCATAAACAAATATTGATCCTCATTATCTTTTATAGTAGATCAATGTGGGCAGAAAATTGTCAAAACTTTCAGCGTTTTGCTATTCAAGGACAGGCCCTCCGATAGCCTTAAGTTAATGGACATTTATCTTCTTTAAAAACAATAAATGGATTGTGATATTATTATCTTATCTTATATCTAATATCAACCTTTATTCAACCTTTATCGGTAGCCTTGAATTTACACAAATATCAGTGACACGAGATTCATTAGCTTGCAAAAACACCATAGTCATAAATATGAAATAAGATAAATTCGTTGCACAAATATTCTACAAGCAGCCAACAAATTGAAGACTGTGGTACTATAATCATTAGCGTGACCAAAGAAGGGGCGGAGAAATTGACCTTATAATTTATTGATACTTTGGGATTTGAGAGGCGTATTTTAGTTTGTCGGCAAATGTCAGCATGTTCTATTCGTTATAAATATATTGGAATATTTACTTGCACCCTCAGCTGAAAAGGCAAGCCACTGGCGTGCTGGTGGGGTGGTGCTGCAACCTCTTCAAAGTTAAACGCATTAAAGCGGCTTCCTTTCACATAATCTTGTTAAACCTCGTCAACCTTTAAAAGTTCATACACATCAGTTAAACAATGTATACAAAATGTCTTCATGGACCGTCAAATTAGAGCGCATGGTCTGCTTCGTTTTAGGAACTATGTTATCTATTTATCTTACATGTTTACATTTTTCAAGAGATTGTATTTGCTGAACTTTCTTGTGATTCATAATGTGTTCATGTCAATAAGTTTCGCGCAATTTACTGCATCTGCCCGTAGCCTGAATGTCATCAGCCTAGCCATAATCACGTGCGCGCACGCAGATCGGTCGTGTAATCAGGATAAACCATGGGCTAAACACACCGATATTTCATGATTAATTCATAAAAAGGCCGGAATTGT
Organism: Heliocidaris erythrogramma; assembly: GCA_025617745.1. Lineage (NCBI taxonomy): Eukaryota > Metazoa > Echinodermata > Echinoidea > Camarodonta > Echinometridae > Heliocidaris > Heliocidaris erythrogramma. The sequence continues at coordinate 1,316,265 of CM046855.1, forward strand.
GATACGCGCGCATGGATGGACTCGTAGAGAATGACCTCCATACTTTTTGGTATGGAAAGTTGAAATTGGAAAATAGCGTTAAACACGGACATAATATGTACAATATGTACAAAATACTAAAGCTTTTCGACATGCACTCATCAGAGTAAATTCGCATGAATGAACAGAACGCCAGAAAACGAAACAATATAATAGAGCCAAAGGAACAGTGGACGCTAAATAGCGCGATATGATTGGCTGAACAAGGTTAGGCCTAGTAACAGCCGTTCGGTCGAACAAATGCTAAAATAACGCAAGTGTTCTTACGAACTCCTTCTGACGGCACAGAATGGGGTCAGTAAGCCGAATGTATGATGCCTCGAGCATGCGCAGGTGATTAAAACTTCTCGCTCGGCTGAGAACCCTGAACCAAGATGAACAGTATTGTTCCGCGCATTCTTGGTTATTCAATAGATGGTAAGCAATGGCCGACTTGCCACTATCCACGGAAGTAGGCACATTTAGTTGTGTACAAGAGCGTGAAGGTTGTGGGCGCGCGTTAGTTTGACGATTTCGGATTGACTTGGGCACATGTTGGCTAATGCGATCTGCTAACCGTTGGGTTGTGCGTCCTATGTACCGAGCTTCACATCGGCACTTAAATTCGTAAATAACATTACTGCAATGCGTAATAGGGAGCACATCCTTTCGGACAGACGAGATCATTCTATGAGTGGTAAATACCACACGCGCTTCAACAGCAGGGAAAACACCAGATACAGCCTGCTTGATCTGTTTCTCAAACTTTTGGGAAGCCTTCCCACGCCACGGAAGTTTGAGGTAGATCGGGCATCTCTTAGGTCCAAAGACCGGTGTCCTCATGGGCCTTTGCAGTGCGCGAGAGACATGATAATCAATTACGCGGTCAGGATATCCATTTTCGCGCAAGATATCCTTGACCCGATTAATCTCTGTAGCGAGCTTGCACGGTGAGCAGATTCTCTGTGCTCTATCTGCGAGAATACCGATGAGACCAGTTTTGTACCGAGTGGAACTCAAAGAGTCCCAGCGCGTGTACTGACCTGTAAAAGTGGGTTTCCGATAAACGGAAGTAGTAAAGCCTTTCGCCGACTTTTCTACAAGTACATCTAGAAACGGAAGTGCGCCGAAATTATGGTGCAACAACTAAAAACAAATTAAATCTTCCTAACAATTCATAAAAAAAAGGAACATCAGAAAGAACAATAAGTGGATTTTTCTTTTTAATTCCATCAAATTTCATAAAAGTCCAGGAAATTTGATGTTCTGTTTCAGGATTTTTAAAAAACATGTGGAAAACATGTGGAAAACACCCAGTAAGACAGAAGACACACAGTAGGTATACACACATTCTACAAAGTTCATGGGATTTTATTTATTTAATTATTTCTGATCTTTTGTCAGGGTAGCCCATTCACCATTAAGTTGTGGTCTTCCATGGGGCCCTGAATAATAATAAACATATTTACATCAAAATGCATAACGTATATACATAATAGTTCAAAATAAAAATCCTCAGTAAAATTAGAGAGTGCAAACAAAGCAATAATATACGTGGCGCAAACGAATACTCATTTGAAAAATAAACAAATATCAGTAAACTAGCTCAACTGTAATGCCAATATGAAAATATTGATTCAGTCGCAAATAATGTGCACAAATCATACTAATATTACAGAATAAGCACTGAGTGTATGTTAGGCTGAGTTATTCATAAATTACAACTTTGTTAAATTACAACTTTGTTTAAACAACATCCTCTTAAATGAACTGACAGAGGAAGCTGTTCTCATCGAATTATCGAGCTTATTCCATTCAAATATAGAAGATACAATTGGGCTACACTTATAACAATCAGTGTGAAACCTGGGCACGCGTAAACATCCACTGTCTCTTTGTCTAGTATGATGCTCATGTACATCGTTAGGATTGATTAAGCCTAACTGAAGGTAAGAAGGTGCTAAGTTATGAACACATTTATATATCATCATAACGCGACTTAGCTCAAACCGTTTGTCTAGTGTCATCCATTTAAGACTAGTGAACAAATCTTTGTTCAGTATTATTCTTGCGGCCCTCTTCTGAATTTTTTTGCAGCTTATTTGTATGGGCTCGAAATCTGTTCGACCATACAACAAAGCAGTAATCAAATCGTGGCAACACTAGACTGTTATAAGGCTTTAAGGACTGCACAAGCAAAAAACACTTTGCTCTCTTTATTATGCCTATGTTTTTCTGGGTAAGTTTACATACGTTTTCAATTTGTTTAGACCATTTCAATTCTTCATCTATCAAAACTCCTAAGCATTTGGTGAATTGAAGTCTTTTTATCAAATTAACATTTAATGAAATGGTGAAAGATTCAATTTTCCTGAGATTAGCACGAGAGCCTATTACCATGACACAATTTTTTTCAGTGTTAAGGACGAGACGATTTTCTTTAATCCATGCCAAGACTCTGTTTAACGCCACAGTTAATTTTTCTTCCAAAACTGTTGCATCATTTGCACTGACGGTAAGTGTCGTATCGTCAGCATACATATCGATGATACCTTCAGGAATACATTCAGGTAGACTATTAACATATATTGAAAATAAAAGGGGACCTACAATTGAACCTTGTGGCACGCCTAACTTGATGGTTGAAGGGTGCGACTTGGCCCCTTTGAATTGGGTCACTTGTTGTCGATTACCTAAATATGATTTGACCCAAGTGATAGTCCTGTTACTACAACCTAAACAAGCTAATTTATGTAAAAGTAGCTCATGGTCCACAGTATCAAAGGCCTTCAGAAGATCTATGAAGGCAACTCCAGAAATTTCATTGTTGTCAATATTCAACGACCATTAATTTACAAGTTTTGCAAGGGCATGCAGTATAGCTGTTGAATGCATAGGTCTGAAACCAGACTGATTTGGGTGTAATAAATCATTCTCTTCCAAGAATTTACTCAGCTGTTGATGAAGGGCCCTTTCTATGATTCTACTCACGATAGGTAATACAGAAATGGGGCGGTAATTATTCAACGAAGAAATATCTCCAGATTTAAATATCGGTATCCGGCCGAGCCTTTTTCCATTCACGTGGAACAACTCCCGTAGACAAGGGTTTGTTAATGATATCGCAAAGAGACTCTGCGATAACATTCTTTGTCATCTTGAAAAGTTTACAGCTGATGTGATCTTCACCAGTAGCTTTATCTATACTCAGATTATCAATCTGTTTCAATACAAAATCCCTGGTGATCAAAATTAATTAAGTTCAAATTGAGAATGAGTCGGACCAACATTTTTGTCCTCGTTTACTCTCAGCTGAGACGTATTCCTCTGCAGGTCCTTCGTAATCTTAGTAGCATTAGAAATGAAAAAGTCATTAAATGCCTCAGCAATATTTGCATTGTCCGACACATTTGCTCCATCTACGTTTATGGTATTGGGAGAAATAGGTACTGACTTAGGCACAAGGTCTCTCAAACATCTCCACATTTTCTTACTATTATTATGATGTTGTGAAATCTGGTTTGCATTATATTCTCTTTTACTTTTTCTCATGAGACGAATAACTTTGTTCTTTAGAAATTTGTAGGTGTCCCAAAGATCATCACTTTTGTTAGCTTTAGCAGCTTTGACACCCCTCCCCCAAAAATACTGACCAATCACGGACGGACAGTGCCCCAACTTGGAAGACTTTAAAAACGATGGGCCTATCTATTTAACTTTTTGGTGGACGTATGTTGGGGGTTGTCAATGTTTTTTGCATAGCACATCAAAAAAAAAAAAAATCATACTATGGCAATGCATGGCTATGCTCGTGCATGGGCACTGATTACTGATTTAAAAAAAATCTGTTTGAGGGGTGAGGGACACTGATGAAACTTAATGCCATTAAGGGGGGGGGGGGGGGCTGCTACGAAGAAAATTTTAAAAAATCTAACATTGATACGCTCATGATAACATGAGTATAGATTAGACAATAATCATTTTAAAAATTGTGGATGTTTTTTTGCACATCCTTTGTGACCTTTGACCTTGAGACCCCAAAATCTAATCAGTTCATCGTCCCTCCCATATGCCTACATGGGCCAGTTATAAACTGATCTAAAAGACGATTTTTGAAGTTATTGCGAGAACTAAAAGGGAACGGACGGACAGACGGACGTACGGACGGACGGACGACCCGAAAACATAATGCCTACGGTGGGCGGAGGCATAAAAATGCATAGGCCTAATTAAATAATCAATTCAATTCAATTCAAATCAATTCAATTTTATTTTCATTTCCAACAGAAAGGTACATATCAAAGTGCATTTTAACAAAATAACACAATAACCAATAATTATGACAATTAGATAAATGGAAAATAACAGTGTTATAAATTAAGAGGAAAAAAAAACATTGCATTTTTTTCTACTTTCTGCGGAAATGGAGGAATCCACTAAAAAGCATTGCTTGTAAATCGTGGATCCCTCAAAGAATATTAACATAGTAAAAAATAAGACAAAAAAAGCACAACTGATCACTGAATTTCATTCGTTGTTAGGTTATAAAATATGTTAAGAGGCCAACAGAGACACAACGCATAATTTCTATGGGATATGAACCTGGTGGAATTCGTACGATATACATGATAGGACGGTACATGACAAAACAAGAGAAAACAAGACAAAACAAAACAAACACAACAAAATATAACAGTTGAGAAAAAACGGAGATGTAATAAGAGAGATAGAGGGAGAGAGAGAGAGAGAGAAGGCTGCATATACAAGTTCAAAATGAAGCAAAATTAATAAAGGAAGCGGAGAGAGGTGGATAGAAGCACCCAACTACAGTAGATTGTGAAAAACTTGAAAAACTTGACGACCTAAGACAAAATGAAACAAGTAGGTTGGAATCTTGGAAATTAATCATGAGGCAGTGTACGATTGCAATAGGAATGATTTTAATTTTCTTTTAAATGAAAAAATAGATGGTGAACTTTTGATATCATTATTTAAGTTGTTCCAAAATTGTGGGCCTTTATAGAAGAGTGTGCTTTGGGCAAAGTGTGTTCTTAAAAGGGGTAGATGGAATTCAACACTGTGTCTCGTTGGGTAAGTGTGGACGGACTGATTTTTAAAAAACATATCATTGAAAATGGATGGTAAACAATTTTTGTTATAGTTATACATAAATTGTCCTAATTGAAAAAGGTATAAATCATTTATCTTTAATATCTTAGTTTTAAGGAACAAAGGATCAGAATGAGAACGGAAATTAGAATTACAAATAATGCGAATGACCCTTTTTGTAATAATAGTATTCTTTCCAGAAAGGTCGAATGTGCACTGCCCCAGGCAAGCAAGCTGTAATTTAAATAAGGTAGGATCATAGAATAGTATAGTATTAATAAAGATTCTAACGGGAGATGTGATTTGACTCTATTTATGACACCAATGTTGCGGGATATTGTTTTGCATGTCTTGTCTATGTGATCTTTCCATGATTATTTGTTATCAACAGTTACTCCTAGAAACTTAATGGAAGATACAGATTCCAGTAAAGTTTCTCCAAAATATATATTAAGGGGTGAAACATTTATAGAATTGCTGAACAGCATATATTTTGTTTTTTGAAAATTAAGCGATAATTTATTAGCTCGTATCCATTGTAAAACCATATTCAATTCATTATTTACTATTTTAGCAAGTGAAAGGGGATCTTTGTGAGAAAAAAATAGATTTGTATCATCAGCGAAAAGAACGAATGATAAAATATCAGATGATCTAGAGAAATGATTAATGTATATGATAAATAACAATGGACCAAGTAGACTTCCTTGTGGCACTCCACATGTTATGCTACATAATTCAGATGACTGGTCATTCAAATAAACGAATTGCTTGCGGTTAGAAAGATAGCTCCTAAACCACTCCAAGGCCATCCCACGAACACCATATTGAGCAAGTTTATAAAGTAAAATGTCGTGATTTATCGTGTCGAAGGCCTTGGAATAGTCCAGGAAAATACCTATCATATGTGAAGAATGATCAATGGAATGGGCTGCTTTTTGAAGAAAAGATAATAAGGAATCTATAGTACTGTGTTTTTCCCTAAAACCAAATTGCGTGTCTGAGAGTATGTTGTGTTTAAAAAAAAATGAAACCAGAGTGTAAATTATTTTTTCCAAAATTTTTGAAAAAACAGAAAGAAGAGATATGGGGCGATAATTATTAACATCTAGTGCATCTCCTTTTTTATAAAGGGGAATAACTTTTGCAATTTTCATAGGCGTGGGAAATTGACCATTTGATAATGTCAAATTAAATATATGAACCAACGGGTCAACTATCAAAGGAATGATACGTTTTAAAATGAAATTGTTTAACCCATCATATCCAGAGATTTTCTTATTGTCTAGGTGAGAAACGAAAGATATAATCTCAGATTTGTGTGTTGGATTAAGAAATATGGAATTTGGAATACGAGGACCTAAAAAATCTGCACAAGTTTTATTAGATGGAGGAATATTATGCGCAAGGTTATCTCCAATCGAAGTAAAATGATTATTAAAAATATTAGCTATGGTGAGAGGGTCTTCAATAAATTCATTATTACATTTTATTTGAGTAATATTACTATTATTATTCGATACATTCATTGCTTGTTTTAAAAAGTTCCTTGCATGTCATGTTTATGTAATGCTAATCGATTTACAAAGTATTTCTTCTTTTCAAAACGAATAATTGACAGTAAAGCATTTTTATATGTAGTGTATTTCTTGCATGATATATCTGTACCAGTGGATTTATATTTATAATATAGAGTATTCTTTTTGTTAATTGAACGTAGAAGCGATTTGCTGATCCATGGGAGTCTAGGAGATTTCTTGTAGTTATTACGGTTATCTCTTTGTAAAGGAATACAATTATCTAGCTTTTCATTTAAGATATGGCAAAAATTTTCATAACTTGAATCAACGTCATTATCATTATAAACAGACGACCAATTTGTGTTTTCAAGACTAGCTCCTAGACGAGCAACACTTTCATGAGTGACTTTACGCCGGAGGTGATGGGGACGGGGGTTAAAGGCAGATTGTGAAATATTATAATAAGTCATAATGGGATAGTGGTCTGTAATGTCAGAAAGAATAATATGCGAGTTAGGATGAGGGATGACGTTAGAAAATATGTTATCAATAAGGGTGGCTGAATTATTTGAGACACAGGTAGGTTTAGAGATAAGGGGCAAGAACGAGGCGGCTAAAAATGTTTCAAGAAAGTCATGAGAAACGCGAGTATTATTATTCAATAAGTTTATATTATAATCTCCCATGATAAAACAATCTTTGTTAATGAAAATGGGATCATGAAACAAGCCAGATAAATACACTAGGAAATCGTTAACATTAGAATTTGGGGGACGATAAACCACGCCAACTATAATATTCTTTCTCCCAGGAATTATGATCTCAATAAATAGTGATTCTACAACGTTATTACTTACAGAAATATTATTATGAGTTATGTAATTGAACTTTTTAAGCAAGTATATTGAGACGCCACCCCCAACTCTCCCTTGCCTATTATTGAAAATGAGATTGTAATTATCGAGAGAAAAGGGTTGGTTAACATCATGGGACAACCAGGTTTCAGTTAGACCGATTATAGAGAGTTGTTTAGGGGAATTATTTAAAAGTAATTGTAATTCATCAAAATGCTTTTTCAGACTAACTCACATCGTACGATTTAGAGCAGATCATATTGTTACATAGTGAATTTACGACACCACATAGTTCATGTTATCTACTTGACTCCCATGACTAAACTGGATTGCAAAAAGCATTTGTTAGTCCATCGGTAACGTCGGCGCCTCTCAATCAGCGGAACCTGGTTCCGCTGACCCTTGGTAATAACTCCCTAATTTCCAGAAGATCTTATTTTGGGAGACAAACCTCATACCCTTCCCAGTTGGTATAAATATTGAATATATCATAGAACTTCAAAGAACGTTACCTTTGAAAAAAATTCACAGATGGAAATATTCAAACAGTACAATGCACCATCATACACCGAGTATAAACACCCAACTTTTAAAACAAAAGTGTAATACCATGGGAAGCCCCCCCCCCCCCCCCCGCACGTGCTCAAGGGTATAGACACATTCAACTGCAATGATATCATTTTTACGTGGTGTGATGAAATTTAACATTATAATGCACCAAAATATTTATATTTATAAACAGATTTCCCAAAAGTTCTTACCGTGTGAGGTTAGATACCCCCCTCCTCCTGATACTCATTATATCCTTACTGATTGTTGGTCACCCCCCTCTACGTCCTCCATTGGCCGAAATCAGCCATCAAGTATATGGGAGTTGTACCCGTTTTTTTTTTTTTTTTTTTGGGGGGGGGGGGGGTAGTTGACTTACATGCCATGGATGAGAGTATGTTGCTTGTTGTCCGATTGAATATTTCCCCTAAGTCGTTATTGTCCGATGGTAGTTACCTTAGGTGGCAGTTGTCAAGGAGATGTCCTACAGGGTGGGTGTCCTAGGGAGTAGTTGTCCTAGAGGGTGGATGCCCTAGGGGGTAGTTGTCTGGGGGTAGTTATCCGGTGGTAGTTGTCCTAGAGGGGTAGTTATACTAGGGGTGGTTACCTGGGGGGGGGGGGGGGGGGGTTGTCCAGGGGTGGTTATCCTAGGGGTGGTTATCTGGGGGGTAGTTGTCCTGGGCGTAGTTGTCCTAGGGGGTAGTTGTCCTAGGGGTAGTTGTCTGGGGTAGTTTTCCAGGGGGTGGTTGTCCGGGGGTAGTTGTCCTAGAGGGTGGTTGTCCTAGGGGGTAGTTGTCTGGGGGTGCCCTGATAGCAGAAAGTGTTAAAAAATGACGTGATATTTACGTCGTGGTATTCGTCTTTTTTACGTCCTGTAATTACGTCAATAAGACGACAACTTGCACCAACGCAAGACGTCAAGAGGACGTCTTATTTTGACGTCATCTCTACGTCGTGTACACTGTAAAAACTAAAGTGCTACTTTTAGGGGCATGTATAGTGACTGCACCTGAAATGCTGTTTATAGCACTTGTAGTGTGCTAATTTACCAGCAAAAAAAAATGTGACCGTGGCGAGCCTCGAACCAGGTTCCGCTGATTGAGAGGCGTCGACGTTACCGATGGACTAACGAATGCTTTTTGCAATCCAGTTTAGTCATGGGAGTCAAGTAGATAACATGAACTATGTGGTGTCGTAAATTCACTATGTAACAATATGATCTGCTATAAATCGTACGATGTGAGTTAGTCTAGCGGTAATGCCAGCAATTCTTGATCAGCGGACCCTGGTTCGAAGCTCGCCCAAATCATTTTTTTTTTTATTTGAATGTTTAGCAGTTTAAGGAGCCGGTCCAGCTCCCGTGAAAGTGCTGAAATAGCACGCTGTGTGCATTCAATAGCACTCTGAGTGCAGTCCCTATGCATGCCCTCAAAAAGTGCTATATACAGCACTTCAGTTTTTACAGTGTACAGATGACGTCAAAATAAGACGTCCTCTTGACGTCTTGCGTTGGTGCAAGTTGTCGTCTTATTGACGTAATTACAGGACGTAAAAAAAGACGAAAACCACGACGTAAATATCACGTAATTTTTACCACTTTCTGCTATCAGGGTGGTTGTCTGGGGGGTAGTTGTCCTGGGGTAGTTGTCCAGGGGGTAGTTGTCCGGGAGGTAGTTGTCGTGGGGGTAGTTGTCCTAGGGAGTAGTTATCCTAGGTGGTAGTTGTCCTAGGGGGTAGTTGTCTGGGGGTAGTTATCCGGGGGGTAGTTGTCCTAGAGGGTGGTTGTCCTAGGGGGTAGTTGTCTGGGGGATAGCTGTCCTAGAGGGGTAGTCGCCCTAACCCTCTGTTTCTGTCTATCTCATCCCCAGGAGTCCCTCAAGATTCAAGATTATTTTAATTCACTGATCAATTTAAAAAACATAAAAGTGAATAATTATGGTCACACATATAAAAATACATTTAAAATAGGAAAATATAAGAAGGGTACATTGAGAATAAACAATTGTAACATTTTTTGGTAAGGAAAAGTAAGGGACATAGAATGAGTGGGGATCGAGATTAAAGATCTATAAGGATCTTGCACCCCAAAATGAAATCACCAGCTCCCAAGTGCATGCATTACGTTTTCTAAATTCAGTTAATTTAGTGGATCTACAGTAATATAGGTATAATATTCTGAACAGAGTATCGCGTCCTCTGACCTCCCCTTCTCCCTCTCCCTCGTTCCACTCACTCTCCATCTCTCTCTCTCTCCTCTCTCTCTCCCCTCTCTCTCTTTCTCTCTCTCATCATCGAGTCGTGATTATCGAGAATTGCATTCAATTAATGTCACTTACAAGGAAATGCCATCAATTGTTCCGATTTTATTGCACTCAAAACCTGGGGAAACAGTTTTTATATTCTATATTCAACACGTTTCACACGTTTCAGATAGTGAAAGTGTACATAGCCTTCTTCGCTCTTTGGCACCGCCTCATCTTTGTCTTTCAATATTTCAATATGAGTTAATATAAGTTAAGTACTACTTCTGAATTACAAAACCAGTCTAACAAAACTTACAGCATACTTGTATAAACTGTGTATACAATATAACTACAGATATTACTCGACATGCAATACACAGTGGTAATTTTACAAACCAATTCGTTATTCGATCCGTGTATTCGCCAAAAGATTATTGCGGGTAAAAGATTAACTGGTCGCATAAAAAATCATAAGAATACTTACATATTCAGACTGATGGAAGTCAAACGCGTATACTTTTCGCATCCGCAATGGCTGCCTACATCATGACATGCATCGATATAATTATATGTGACCCCAAAATAATTGCTTGATCTACATGAAAATATGTATACAAACGCGTAAGATGAAATGACAATTACTACTTACAATTCATTATGCCAAATTACCGACCCTAAAACATAAAAAACACCAACAACTAACAAAGAATCCCCAGACAAACAAACGAACAAAAATAGTTTTCCCCACTACAAAATTTGTTCAATGTTAATGGCCACTTTCAGGCAGCGTATTAAAGAGAAGGTTGAGTTCTAGGAAAGGTGAAAATAATTTGTGAGCTCTGTCACCTTTTTAAGTCACTTTGGAAGAGCATCATAGAAGAAATGTCCCCTGAAAAGGATTGCTCTTTAAATGCCCTCATACTTATTCTAAATATGACAAGAAATTTTTGAAGTGTTCGGGCCGAACATATATGGCATATGTGTGTGCAGTCCCATAATTTTATCCATTTCTGTGTGCAGGGTGTGTGCTTTTCAGCGAGATTGGGTCATTTTTTAAAATCATTTTGATGATTCTAAAACCTCACAGTATACATCAATTTTTATTTAGACTTGATTACATTTTTTCTCAATTGCTTTGAGACGTTTTCTTTCAAAATGTAATCGCATGACCAGAACTCAACTCCATCTTTAAGTACAGGAACAGGAAGGACATTTTATCACACGGCTAATGTACTTTGACAATATATTAAACGCGATGCAGTTTGTGTGAAACTCTTCCACAACAATTTCAGAATATATACAGAACATGGGCCGCAGAACCGGGGGGGGGGGGGGGGGGGGCTATGTCTGCATGCATTTACCACTCTCGACCCAGGGGTAACAAATGGGTAGATGTATATCCGGTAAGCTTTATTCTTTGAAATGCACTTTTCGCAGTCACTGCATGGCATGTACCTAACATGCCTAGCAAGGTTTGACAACAAGGAATCAGGGTTTTTAATCTAGGCCCACATAAGCTTTTGAAAATATAGTAAGCACAGACATTTATCCGGCCCATTCTATCAGTACAGCTACATGTACATGTAACCAATTTAAAGCTTATTTTTGGCATGATACTTCAATTATAAAGACAGCGAGGTAGAATGACAGACAGGCAGACGGTATTCGTATCATTTTTGATAAATCCACTTGCCAGTATTCATATCTATGGTTTTCTGAATTAGTAGTGGATTTGATTTAGATGTCTTTAATTAGATATAATAGTGGAAATGTATTGCAACATAGTGAAATGCGTTCGTTCTGCCAAGGATGCGCGCCACTATCATAAGGCGCGAATACCCGACAAAATACTAGAACTTGATGAACTTTACATGAAAAATAATTTATTGATATATTTATTATTTATTTATTTATTATGGTATATGATGATTGACCAGCAGCACAGGGGCTGAAGGGGTCAATTTACAATCAGATATATATGTGCATAAAAAGATACATAATTGGAAGCAAAACGAAAATACTAAGATTTACGCTTCACAAATAATAAGATAACAAGTGTGAAAAGTGAGAGAAAGAAGGAAGGAGATAGATAGAAAGGAGAAGATTTGGGAGCAATACATAAATATAACCAAGTTAGAAAGCCATAACCATGTAAAATGAGTCATTACATATAATATGTTAATGAAATGTACCTGATAATAAGATCTTAAATCATGTACTAGAAATTCATTAAAACATTGCTTAATTACACTGATGAAATTTCCTCCTGTGTAACGCATGTGTCTATGTTGCAATATTTGTGGCAAGGGAGGGTACATGTATTACTATATGTAATAACGTACCACAGTCACTTGATCTTCAAATAACTAACTACTTCTACAGACACTGAGTGCACTTAAACATATTGCAATTTTATTTCTACACTATTACTAAGTATGACTAATTATTATTTCACATCATTTTTACGTTATATTTGCAATGCTCTTGAAGGATGTATTAGATCCTAGATAATAACATGTCCATTTAACCCTATTCCAACTGGGCTATTTGACCCCCTGTTTTTACTGGGGGGGGGGGGGGGGGGTCAATCTGACCCCCCTTCAGATCTCGGCCGCTGATCGCGCGATTGCCGCGAAATTTTGCCTGAACATAGAGCCGGATGTAAGCTACAAGATTATAAAGTTAAATTTAAGGAAATTATTGATTTTCTAGTTTTAATTAATTAATTATGCAAATTTATGCATGAATTTATGTTTTTGCCTGTAACTCCATAAAAAAGGCTGAAAGAACGCTAATTTTTTGTGTCAGTATTCCTCAAGACACATTGAACAATTTCCTTGCAAAAAAAATCGACAATCAAAATTAATTTCTTATGTTTTTTATTGTTTTGCTAATTTCTTATGTATTTTATTGTTTTTTC